>OX420952.1:21000280-21600280 GCA_949091785.1 Polymixis lichenea | reverse complement strand
AGCAAATACTTTTGAAAGACGTTTGGTATGTCCCAAAGATTAAAATAAACTTATTCTCAATTCTGTCTGTGCATGATAACTTGATCACAAGTACGTTTGAGTCTAAACCTAAGTAATGTGTAGTTAAAGTAAATGGAGAAGCAAAAATAATTGGAACTAGAACGATTAAAGGGGGACTATTCAACCTGGAGTTGAAATGTGTCACGCCTAAAAATCAGGAAGTCAATCAATTACTGACAAACCCTTTACAAGTATACCATGAAAGAATGGTACATCAGAACAAAAGACATGTTCGTCAGGTCATCGAAAAAGAGCTAGGATTAAAAATGGAGAACAACCAATACGACATTTGTGAAGACTGTGTCTATGGACAGGCGCACAGGCATTAATTTGGAACAAGGGTTAGAGCCACTAAATCTGGAGAACTAGTCCATACAGATTTATGCGGAACACTTCCATATTCGATTTCGAAGTTTCGATATTACATTCTGTTCAAGGACGACTTCTCACGTTATCGTTTCATCTACTTTCTCCGAAAAAAGTCTGAAGCAGCTTCAAAGCTTAAGATATTCTTAAATGAAGGTAAAGCAGCAGGACATGTCATTAAATAAATGTTAAGTGACATTGGAGGAGAATTTGCTAGCGCGGAATTCAAAAATATCCTAACTGAAAACGGAATTAAGCAAAGATTCACAATGCCCCACACCCCAGAGCAAGCAGGCTGCGTAGAGCGTGAAAATCGGACGGTAGTAGAAGCCGCACGCGCCATCATGCATGCACATGATAAAATTCCTGATGGCTTGTGGGCAGAGATAGTAAATGCAACAGTCTACGTGTTGAATCGCACAGGGCTAACGAACGTGCCAAGCAAGTCTCCACATGAGTTGTGGTACGAACAGAAGCCAGCGATAAAACATCTTAGAATACTTGGTTGCACCTGCTATGCCCATGTTCCTAAAGCTAAACGCAAAAAGTTGCACAAAAAGGGATACTTATTAGTTAGTGTTAAATTAAATTAGGAAATACATATTGAAAGAACAGTATTTTTTAATATAAATATAACATAGTGACAATTTTTATATCAACAGTATCCTAGCAACCATACATTAATAAAACAAAAGACATAATAACTCTGGTCTGCCATAGATACTTCCCAGCCTCGGAACTTTTTTTAAAGAATGTTAAGGTAATATATTCTTTAATCATAATGCTGAACTTAAATTATGCAACCTGGGACCGAACAGTGGTTTGGTTAACATATCAGCCAACTTCTGCTCGGAAGGAACATGCGTTACGTCGAAGTCGCCGTTGCTAACACATTCTCTTACAAAAAAATGTTTCAGCTTGATGTGTTTGGTGCGCTTGTGATATTCATATTTTGGGTTGTGCGCAAGTTTTACAGCCGATTCATTGTCCAGGTTCAGTACTGATTTCTCAATTTTAATGAAGTTGTTAATAAGGCGATTCAATCATAAAATCTCTTGTGCAGATTCACTTGCTGCTATAATCTCCGCTTCAGTCGAAGTGATGGAGACTGTCGATTGTTTCTGGCTTCTCCAGCTAATAGCAGCTCCAGAGAATAAGCACACCATTCCAGATGTTGACCTTCCAGTAGTTTGGTCTCCTGCATGATCTGCGTCGCTGTAGCAGACTAAGTGTGGAGGCGACTTTTCCGCATAGGTTAGCCCATTCTGTTGGGTCCCTTTCAAGTACCGGAAGATGCGTTTTACCAGCATGATATCTTTCTTAGTCGGTGCTCCGAGGTTTCGAGATGGGACACCCAGAGCATATGAAATATCAGGCCTTGTGCCCACTGATAAATATGCCAAAGCACCCACGGCTTGTCTGTATGGGAAATTCGCGTTGACATCCTCTTCCTCTGCCGTCTCATTTTCTTTGATGATTGGCGTTGGTTTCCAATTCTTTGTGTAGACCTTTTGACAAAGTGAAATGGTCTTGTCCTTACGGGCATTAATTTCCATTCCTAGGAAGTATGACGCAGGTTTCGTAGTTATCTTAAACCTTGTTTTCAATTCCTTGATAAATTCGTCTCCTGCTCTGGTAGTATTATATGCTACAAGTCCGTCGTCAACATAAAGACCAATAAAGACTTTAGATTGTCCTCTGATTCGAACAAATAAGCATAGATCCGCTTCACTCTGTTGGTGTTGGTTTATTTCAGACCATAGAGGCTGCGTTTTAGCTTGCAGGCTCGTTTGGTGCCATCCTGATAGCCATCAGGCTGTTTCATGTAAATATCTTCCTTTACTGTGCCGTTTAGAAAGAAACATTTCTCGAGCAGTTATAGCAAGCAATGCTCGAACGGTGCTCAGACGGAACACTGGACTGAATGTTTTATCATAATCAAGTTCGGGTTTCTGGAAGTAACCTTTGATAACCATTCTGGTTTTATACCTATCGACGGTACCATCAGGATCAATTTTTATTTTATACAGCCATTTGCAAGGGAGGTCTTTTCGTCCTTTGGGTAAATCAACCAGATCCCAAGTTTGGTTTTCATGCAGTGAAGTTATTTCACTGTGCATAGCATCTTGCATTTTGCTTTGTAAGGAGATTCCTTCGCTTCTTTGAAGGTCTCAGGCTCTTTAGGCTTATGAAGATTTTCGCTTCTGCTGCTGCCAAAATAAAATCATCATAGCGCTTAGGAGCTCTGATATTTGACCTGTCTTTCAAAGACCTCATCTGAACGGTCGCATTTTCTTCAACATCAGCATCAGGTTCATCATCATTGACAACGGTAAAAGATCTGGAAAGAGATTCGTATTCACTTTCATTATTCCCTGGTTCCATTTGTCGAACGTCGTCAGTGCTATCGATCAAGCTTAGTTGCAGCGTTTCATCTTGATCATCTGCGTCAAAATCACTATCATGTTGCTGATCATCTGCTTCATAATTGTCAAGCTTAATATCCACTCGCTTGCGTGTTGTTTTCTGCGATGTCGTTTTTTTAGGTTGTTCTTGTATAAACTCTAAATCGGTGAGCAGTCTGGATATTGCATTTTATTCGATTCATCGTAGAACATAGTCTTCAATAACCTAATATCTTTTGAAGTTATGATTCTGTTCTTCGAGGGTATGAATATTCTCATTGGCAAACATGCCAGGAATTGCCTTTGGTGCAAATCTGTGACCGTTAGTGCCTTTCATCAGAACATAGGTCTTGCAACCGAACACGTATAAATGATTAATGCATGGCTTCCTCCCAACCCATCGCTCGAATGGCGTTTGTTTCTGAACGGCGCTGTTTATACTCCTGTTTGATAGGTAGTTTGCAGTGAATACTGCTTCGCCCCAGAATTTTAGTGGTGCCTGTGCATCAATCATTATTGCCCTCGCTTTCTCCACAAGAGTACGATTCTTTCGTTCAGCAACTCCGTTTTGGTTCGGGGTGTAGGGTGCGGTTAGACGTCTCTGTATCCCGCAACGTTTCAGATAAGCGTTGAACTCTTTGTTCACATACTCAGTACCATTATCTGATTGTAAGAATTTGATTTTGACCCCAGTGTGCGTTTCCGCTAACTCCTTGAAGTCTTTAAACTTTTGTAATACTTCGTTCTTGCTTTTGATCATGTAAACTAGACTGTATCGGCTACAGTCATCTATAAAAGTAACGAAGTACTTGTTTCCTCTTACTGTGGGCGTTCCGATAGGTCCACATACATCG
Organism: Polymixis lichenea; assembly: GCA_949091785.1. Lineage (NCBI taxonomy): Eukaryota > Metazoa > Arthropoda > Insecta > Lepidoptera > Noctuidae > Polymixis > Polymixis lichenea. The sequence continues at coordinate 21,596,595 of OX420952.1, read as the reverse complement.
CTATGAACGATTTCTAAGCGTTCTGTTGTTCGTCGAGTTGTTTTCTCACGGGGGGTAGGTACTCGATGGACTTTAGCCTGGATACAGATTTCACACTCTGCCAAGGTTTCAGAAGCATCAAATTTCATGCCAAGCAAAATCTCGTTTTTGAGTGCATGTTTCAGATCTTTGGCGTTCATGTGACCAAGTTTTCTGTGCCAATGTTTGATAAATTAGATTTCTTTTTAGCAATTGGAATCGAAACAGTGTCATCATTATGATTGGAAAGATTGTTGCACTCATGTTTATTTGGTTTGATGTAATAAAGACCATCTCCTTGTTTAAATGCGGTGAGAGTTATTCCATCTATTGGATTGTTGACCGTCGCTTTAGTTTTTGTGAAGAGGACAGGACAGCCAGCATCTGTCATCTTACTGACAGACAACAAGTTGGTGTATAGACTAGGTACGTATAGAGTGTCTTTTAGCTGTGTAAGGGCTGTGCCATTACCATTTTTTGTTACAAAGGAGACTGTACCTTTTCTTTTAATCTCTGCAGTTTATTCTGTTTAGTTAGTTGCAAAGTTCAGTTTTCCGGATGTTCTCTCTATAGTCTTAAATAAGTCTCGTTGATAAGTCATATGAGACGTACAACCGCTATCTAAAACCCATATGCAATTTTCAGATTTTTTGTTATGTGTAAGGAGGCACTGCATAGCAAAATTGGTCCTATGAGAACCGTTAGTATGTTTATTAGGCTTCTCACTGTTTTTCTTCCAGCAATTGGTACAAATTTTGTGAGTCTTGCGTTTGAAGATATTACCACTACGTTTGCAAATTTTACAAGACGTGTATAAGGCTTCTTCTTGAAAAAAGGATTCAGGTTCATCGTTATTACTCATGTTTTGGCTATGACGTGCTTCACATTCTTCTATTATTTTAGTTTGAAGCTCCTCTGGCTTCGGAAGAGTGTCTCGTGATTCTGTAGTGACTCTGAAGTTCTCGAATTCCTTTGAGAGACTGTACAACATCATGACTATTAGCAAGTCCTCATTAATAGCTACGTCCATGTCTGTCAATTTGTCAACTGTATCCAAAAACTTGTTTAGATGAGTTCTTACATCGTGTCCTTCTAATTTTGTTAGGATCAGTTGCTTTAATAGGGGGATGCCTTTCGCGCAGGTCCCTTACTGGCGTACGTGTCTTTCAATTTTTGCCATAATGCTTTAGCAGTAGTCCAATTTTTTATTTGTTTAAGCTCAAAAGGAGCGATTATAAATATGAGTTCAGTCTCGCTTGTCTATCGCCTTTTTTATCAACCACTTCAGTATCAGTCTCGATGTATTTCCATAATTTGTGTCGTACGAGTACAGCTTCAGCCTTTATAACCCAAGTGTCGTAGTTCTCTCTAGTTAGAGGGTAAATTTTTGTGCTCGACATTTCGCAAAGGTTAAAACTTATTGTTACAACCACGCTCTGCTACCATGTTAAATTAAATTAGGAAATACATATTGAAAGAACAGTATTTTTAATATACCGGCTGAAATTTTTTAGCGTCTGGACAACAATATGACGTTTTGTGTAACTAGAATAGAACTCATATACCCTAATATTTACCTGGTACCATTTATTTAATAAAAGTTCCGAATATCCTTAAAATACATGAAAAAGAATACATCCTACGGCACTCGCGTAAAACTAATACTATCCAAAATAGGTAATAGTAAACGGCGTCAGCTGCGATTGCACATGAATGAAGCATGATGGAAGTGTGAGCGAGACGCTAGCACTAACTTCGCTCTCCTGCGCACAGGACGATACCGCCTGATCCCTACACACTCACGCACACATTTGCGCGTGTACCTACATACGTCACCGTGCTGTATGTAGTTGTAGTAGGCAAATAATTTGATACACTGAGTGACGCGTGTCTTGAAACCGTAAACCAAATAAATTACGTCTAGTAAGATCGGTAAAGCTTTGATAGAAATGTAAACAAACCGCTGATGTTAAATACTTATAACAATCACTCACATTCATATGTATTTCGAAGGTTTTAACGTGATGTGTAATAAAAAAGGATTCCAACAAGGTTGTTTAATCCAAATCGGATACTACAACTTACTAGGCGTATTTAAAGATCGTAATCAACTTATTTACAAATAATTACACTGATTAATTTTTACAAAATTACAGAAAATGAGTTATTATTTACAAGAAAAAGTACCTTTTCAACGCTACTGCAATATTTGTTCTAAATGTCCACCGTTTCTTTCTAAACACAAACTCCCACGTTTTTGCAAATTGGTTGTTAGACTCCTAAGCGTGTCTCTGTCACTTTTCAGAATATTAAAAACGTCTATTATTCGCTGTTTTAACTCATTTACACTACGAGCTTCTTCGGTGTACACTAAGCGTTTTAGTTCAACCCACAAATAAAAGTCTAATGGCGTTAGGTCTGGTGATCTCGCCGGCCAGTTCACAGGTCCACCGCGACCTATCCACTTATCACGGAATTCACTATCTAAATACGCGAGCACAGATCGCTCGTAGTGAGCTGGACACCCGTCGTGCTGAAAGTACATGTCCGGCAGATAGTCCAGAGGAACGTCTTCCAACATTGTGTCGATAACGGACTGTTTAATTTCACGATACATTATCCCTGTCAATCGACCTTCGATACAAACTGGAGCCATTATGCCAACGTGTATTATCCCGGCCCAAACATTGACACTGAATAGAACTTGATGAGCGTGTTCGTTTATTTTAAGTGAGTTTTGAAACTCCACCATTGTTCGTTGTGTAGGTACGTTGTAGATACCAGTGCGGGTAAATATGGACTCGTCACTCCATAGAATGTTCGCCTGCGGGTGGAGTTGGAGTATGCGTACGTCATTATGAAAACAATCACTGGGCGGTCGAAGCACACACGGTTCAAACGTAAAAAAACAGCGATCGACGTCACGCTATGGCTAATCGCAGGTGACTAGAGAGAGAGAGCACGAGACGCGGTACTCGGTTCGAAGGGCGCGCGGGCGGGATGCGCACGCGGTGACACGTGAGCGGTACGCCTAAGGAAAGATATTTTGCGATAGTAGATTACCTATCCCCGGCCGGCTTCAATCAAAGGATTGAATGTCGCTACGAATTCATTGATAATTTCTGCGCGTAGAGTAGGGTGCCTATAAGTTGGGTTTTGATATTATTTGCCGATATTTTTACTCTTTTCTATTTTTATTATTTTTTAAATTTTAGTATAAAAGTTTACTACAAATAAGTAATAGTATTTATTGATAGGTTCATTTCATGTTAGGATTAAAAAAAAAATGAAGTGAAATTTCTATGCCATAGGCTTCTACTCCGTTCACCTATTATGCCCTATTTTTTTCCAGACGGTAAAAAAAGTCATACGGAATATATAACATAGTGACAATTTTTATATCAACAGTATCCTAGCAACCATACATTAATAAAACAAAAGACAATAACTCTGGTCTGCCATAGATACTTCACAGTTATGAAGGAGATGAAGGCTATAGGATCTGGGACAAAGAAGCATTTAAATTGATTAGATCCAGAGACGTCACTTTTAAAGAGGTACCTTTACTGGGAAAATCAAAAGAGGATGTACCTAAACCGAAAGAGCCGAGTCCTGTTCTTCAGAGGAACTTCAATCATAATTTCCCAAGTCTCGAGAGTGAACATGAAATGAATGTGAATAGAGAGATTGGAGATCGACATGCTTCAGAGGATGAAACCGAAATCATTTCAAGACCTTCTTCATCAAGGGCACATATCAAAACCAATAAAGAAATGGTAGATGATATGAATGAATCAGATTTCGAGTCCTTGCCTTCGGAAGAAGAAAACCAAAGCCATAATTCTGATGAAAACCACATGGTTCTCAGAGATAGAGCAAACCTAAAGCGTCCTGTAAGGTTTAATGATTATGTCATGGATCTGGAAGCCAACAATTTATACGAGCCCCAAACCTATAAGCAAGCAATATCATGTAAAGACAAAGAAAAGTGGACAAATGCTACCGAGAACGAAATAAACTCGTTAAGAGAGAACGAAACATGGGAACTAGTCGAACTACCAAAAGGTCGAAAAGCCATCCCATGCAAGTGGATTTTCAAAATAAAGACCAATCCGGATGGCTCTATTGATAAATACAAGGCTCGGCTGGTGATAAAGGGATATTCGCAGTAGAAAGATGTTGATTTCCACGAAACTTTTAGTCCAGTTGCTAGAAGCAGAACGATAAGAGCCATCTTGAGCGTAGCTGCAAGGGAGAAACTCAAGCTATCACAATTCGATGTGTCTACAGCCTTCCTCTATGGCACATTAGACGAAGATATTTACATGAAACCGCCTAAAGGTTATGCTGACGAGAGGTATGTCTTCAAGTTAAAGAAGAGCTTATATGGACTAAAACAAGCCCCACTCTGCTGGAACAGATGCATCACAGACTACATCGTAAAGTCAGGATTCAAGCAAAGTAATTCTGACCCCTGTTAGTTTGTAAGAAGACATGGAAAGGAGAAAATTATTCTAGCCCTGTATGTTGAAGATGGTCTATTGGCATATACCAGCGAGAAAATGGCTAACTGTTTCCTGAATGAATTTAAAGCACATTTTAAGATAACAGTAAAACCCGCAAGCTACTTTCTAGGAATAGAAATAAAAAGGTAGGTAGGTGATGGTTCCATTTTCCTGTATCAGAAAGCATACGTCACTAGGTTGTTGGAGAGATTTGGCATGGGCGAATGCAAGCCAGTGACAACACCAATTTTAAAGGCAAACAATACTCAGGTTGAGGAATCTATTACGAAGAAATAAAAAAAAAAACCATGTTGACCCGTAGAGCTGCATCCTTAGAGGAAAAACTGAGGGCTACGTTAAAGGAATTGGAATGTAGTAAAAAGCTGTGCAATCAGCTGATACAGGAAAGGGAAGACAGCGAGGTGGAAATAGAGTTAATCAATAGCAAGAATACTGCGCTTAAGAACGAATTGGCTGAACTACATGTACAGCATATGGACATAATTGACCAGCATCAATACCTCCGTCAACTTGTGTCAAATTTCCAGATTTGTACTGACACCCACGAACTGGCTTTGAGACGGATATCCGAACTGGAACTGGAATTAAGCAAGGCCCACAACACAATAACCACGTTGGAATCTCTCAAAGCCGGTGAAGAGTCTGCGATCACCAGCAGTCTCTATGATGAGTTGGTTTGTAGCGGGTCCGGACCCAAATGTGTTGAGCCAATTGTAACGATAGATTTAACTGATGATACCATCACTAAAAACAAATTATTTACTAGTCACAATAAGATAAAAAAATATATTAAAATTAATAGACTAATATCAAAATATCAGAAATCATTAAAATGCCAAAAAGTTAACAAAATAAACTTAAAACTTAGGCAAAAAAATCTAAATTTAATTAAAGAATTGAAAAAGTGTTGTAGTGAATTACAATTATGTAATACTTTGTATGATACTGACACTCAGCACCTTCAGGATGAATTGTTTATTAGGGAATATGCACTAAAGGATATCTTTAGTAAATATGAGGCTACTCGACAAGACCTGAGTGAGCGCATGCAGGAGGCTAGTGAGTTGGCGGACCTGGTCAAGTACAATGCAGAGAGGTATGAGTCTCTGACAAATAACCTCTCTTTTAGCTGTATCTGCTCCCAGGCACCCCAGCCTCCACTTGTAATACCCACACCCTCAGCAGCTCAGGCGGTAGGTAGCTGTATTGATGATAATAATAGAATGAATAATTCAATCAACACATATGTTTTTTCTGACAAACTTGGTCAAGGTTTTGGTGGCATATTAAATCAGTGTTCAGAACAATGTGTTATAAATAATTGTTTACCCGGTGCCAGTATTAGCCAATTATTAAATAGTATTAAATTGTCAAAATTAAACCCCAGTTCAAATGTTATATTATTATGTGGGGATAGTTTAGCTGTTAGAAAAAAGGACATAATTAAATGTGTCCATTTGATGTTGCATCTCAATGAGACCAACAATTGTAAATTCATTTTCTGTGCCTTGCCTTACTCACAATACTTGTCTGTTGAACAAAATAGGCACATTTATAATTTAAATATGTTAATTTTTAATAGGACAAGTCGTCACAGTGACGCTATTTTATATTTTGATTGTAATCAATTTATTACTGGTTACAAGCTGACACATTATACTATGTATTTGCCACCTAGTTGTAGGAGACAAATTGCTAATCTTTTAGCATACAATTTACACCGTGACACTGGTACCAGTAGTGTACTATCGAATACTGTTAGTAGTGATACTAACACCACTTTTGACACACCTAGTAGTTTAAACAATTAGGTGCGACAACGGGTACGCCGCATATGTTGAATGTTGTACATCAAAATATGCAGGGTCTGTCCGGCAAAGAGCTAGAGTTAAGTTTATTTATCGAAAACCACGATGTTCAGGTATTATGTTTGACCGAACACTGGTTGAAGGAGCATGAAATAGTGTGTTTCAACGATGATTTTTTTACCGTGCAAAGTGCATTTGTGAGGAAAAGTGCTATTCGCGGTGGATCTTTAGTTTTTGTTTCCAACAAGTTGAAATGTAAACAACGTTTAGATCTAGTTAATCTTTCCATCGAGCGCACTATTGAGTTGTCTTGTGTTGAACTCGAGCGTTACGTGATAATTTGCGTTTATCGCCCCCCCTCTGGGGATTTTATTCGTTTCGAATCGGTAATGGAGGATTCACTCAATAAATTAAAATCAAGTAATAAATGTATAATTGTATGTGGAGATTTTAATGTTAATATTTTAGATGTTACTCCAATAAGTATTAGACTTCTCAATCTGTTTAGATCCTTTAATTTAAAAAAACTTGTTTTATGAACCTACTAGGATTACGGCATCTTCGTCGACTTGTCTTGATAATATATTTAGTGATTATGATGCCAAAAATAAATTAGTGTTAAGTGACTTAACGTCAGACCACTGCGGATTATTAGCTAGCTTCCCTTTGCCCTTACATAAAAAGCCGCATAAAATGGAATGCAGGCCTTATACAGCTAGTCGTTGCAACAAATTTAAAAATAATATAGCTCGTATAGTTACACCATCTATAATAGAACATGAGAATCCTAATTAAATCTATGGAGACCTTTTTGATGTAGTGCATAAAGAATTCCAGTCTACTTTCAAGACCAAAACCATTGACATTAATGGCACCTCCGTTGGCTTCAACCAATGGGCCAGTCCAGGTATTTATAAAAGTAGAGCGAGACTATACGAGTTATATTGTTTGAAAAAATACAGGTTTGATAGTCCTTTCCTAGAGTATGTCAGAAATTATTCCAAATTATTTAAAAAGATCTGTGCTTTTGCTAAATCTAAATTTTTAAGCGATACTATTAAAAAGTCTAATAATAAAGTAAAAACCACGTGGAAAATTATTAACAGTGAAACGGGTAAATCGGTTAAACAGGATAAACAATTAGAGATTATGGTTAACAACAAATTAGTTGATAAAGCTGCTGACGTAGCTGAGGCATTTAATGAGTTTTTTGCTAATATACCTATTACTACGACTCGCTCCTTAAATTCGTCCCCGTCTAAAGCTGAAAATCTTTTACACAGTAGTGTGCCTAAATGTAGTCGCTTATTTAGTTTCGAACATGTAACGCCTGTGGATGTAGTTAACATATTTAACACACTTAAGTCTAAAAACACTGGAGATTACTGGGGCATCTCCATTAAGCTTTTAAGTAATACAATATGTAACAAAAACCCTGTTGTTCCTTTTAGGGACGTATACACTTACCTACAAGCACAACATTGATGAAGTTATAATTTTAAAAAAATAAGCATTGGCCAGTCGAGAGTCTAATATCAAATAACTATTAAAATCGACACAATAATTTTTTTTTAACAATATCTGATTTTACAAGTATCCTTATTTCGCACAATAGACTACGAGCTCGGCGGCTTTCTTTGATCTAATCAAAATCAGTTAAATATTACAAATATTCATAATTAAATATTAATTTCAACTAATTTTTTTGAACAGTTTTTATAAATGACTTGCTTTATTACGTATGTATACCGATTCTGAAAACGTGGGTAAAAGGAACAACAGGGTTTTTGTTACATATTGTATAATCGACATCGTAGCCCCCTATTTAGCTGTTACTTTTAATAAATGTGTTGATTTAGGATCTTTTCCTGACCTCATGAAGAGTAGTAAAGTCATACCATTATTTAAATCAGGTAATAAAAATAACGTTGGTAATTTCAGGCCTATTTCTATCTTACCTGCATTTAGTAAAATATTTGAAAAGTTAATACTCAAGCAGTTGCTAAGACATTTTAATTTAAATAGCCTACTTCATGATGATCAATATGGCTTTACAAAAGGTCGTTCGACCACAGATGCGGGTGTTGCTCTGCTGAAACACATTTTTAACGCGTGGGAAAACTCGCAAAATGCTGTTGGAGTTTTCTGTGATCTCTCCAAAGCTTTTGATTGCGTGCACCATGACACGCTATTGCGTAAACTACGTCATTACGGTGTTCAAAACGAAGCTCTCAATGTAATAAGTTCTTATTTGCAAAATAGGCACCAATGTGTAGATGTTAATGGTGTGTAATCTTCCAGGCTACCAGTTCAGTTAGGTGTACCTCAAGGCTCAATACTAGGACCATTCTTATTCTTAGTGTATATTAATGACTTACCATACTATTTAAAGAGTATCTGTGACGTTGTGCTGTTTGCTGATGATACCTCTCTTATCTTTAAAGTAGACAGGAACAGACAAGATTTTGACGACGTAAACAGTGCACTTTCAATGGTTACGGATTGGTTTACCACAAATAACCTAGTTCTCAATGCCAAGAAAACGAAATGTATCAAGTTCGCCTTACCGAATGTTAAGAATCTAGGACCTAACATCGTCTTAGAAAATGAGGTGCTTGAAACTGTAGACTCGGTAGTTTTTCTGGGCTTAACAGTAGATGCCAAACTTCAGTGGGGATTACATATATCAAGCCTAGCGGGAAGGCTCAGTTCGGCTGCCTACGCCGTCAGAAAAGTAAGACAATACACTGACGTTGATACAGCTCGGTTAGTTTATTTTAGTTATTTTCATAGTGTTATGTCCTACGGCATTCTGCTGTGGGGCAAAGCAGCTGACATTCAAAATATTTTTGTTCTTCAAAAACGAGCTGTTCGAGCCATTTACCAACTAGGCGCTAGAGTTTCTCTGAGAGATTTTTTTAAGGATATTGGGATTCTCACGGTCGCATCGCAATTCATCTTGGCCAACATCTTATATATCAGGCAAAATATACACTTGTATACTAAAAACAGTGATATTCATAATATTAATACTAGAAATAAGGACAAACTACGTGTTCCCTTTCACCGGCTTCATAAGGTTCATAACTCTTTTGTTGGTCTTGGTATAACTTTTTATAACAAACTCCCCTCTTCTTTGCTAGATTTGAATTTTAATGCGTTTAAAGTTAAAGTTAAATCCACCCTCTGTTCAAAGGCTTACTATTCTGTCAACGACTACTTAAACGATAATAATTGTTGGTCGCTGTGATTAACTCAAGACAATGTTCATGTTCTTTCACCAGTATTAGCTTGACTACTGACAGGTTATATAATTATATAAGTTCATGTGTTGGTTTATTTTATTTGCCTGTACTATGTTTTCAATGTTTTGTTGGTATATAAGCCTGTGCTAGCTGAGATATGGCAAATTTAATGTTTTTGTGTTTCGTAATGTTAATTACCCACTATTGTAAAGAATCAAGTTCTTCTAACTTAACAGACAGCTGTGCTGCTGGGGAGTTTGTTGCGCCACTTCTTCTTCCCAGCTAAAGCACTAGGAAGTGGTGAAGGGTGGGCATTTTGGGGGGACTGTCTTATGTAATTTTGACGTTCAAAAAGTGCTGACTCTCAGCCTAGTTTGAATAAATGACTTTTTGATTTTGATTTGATTAAGTCATCCGATTTCATTCGTTTTTTCCTTATAAGATATAAATATACTTTTACTCGTTTCTCATAATAACTGTTTTCCTATACCCTCGCCACCTAACTTTAACAATTTCGACGCACAAAATATCGATAAATGCTAATACGATGCTACAAAACAACCGACTTCCGAAAAAAACACTACAAAGTGAAAAATAACTTGAATTTCGGAAGGCGGTGACTTTGGATATGTATTTAAATTTTTTGTCACCGCCTTCCGAAATTCAAGTTATTTTTCACTTTGTAGTGTTTTTTTCGGAAGTCGGTTGTTTTTTGGAAAAAGTTTTTTTTTTCACTTTTTAGTTGTAGTATCTACCCCACTAATTTCCAAATTTCATCATCCTTGGGGTCAAAATAATGCATATTTATGCGATAGCAGCAATCGCGGTTTATTTTCTATTATTTTTTGAAGAGTTCCGTTGTCTGTCTCCGAAACTTATCATCAGATCTATATAAAATTGAAATGGAACCACACGGAAAGCACAAGATTTCAAATAAAAAAAGAAACATCAAAATCGGTTCACCCAGTCGAAAGTTATTAGGTAACAAACATAAAAAAAACATACAGTCGGATTGAGAACCTCCTCCTTTTTTTGAAGTCGGTTAAAAATTGCGATGCACGTTACTGCGAAAGACCGTCACTGCGAAGCTACTATACTTCGATGCACGTTACCGCGATAGATCTTTACTGCGACATTACTTGACTTCGATGCACATTTAGGCGAAAGATTTTCACTGCGTTATTAAACAATTCGAAATTTTGGGTCGTTGATTTCCGAACAGCAGTCACAATTGTTGCTTTTTCCATTTATCACAAAGTTTATGGAAGCACATACAGAAAGCTGGCTTAAGTAAAAAATACACCAATGACAGCGAATTCGCTCGCAAAATACAACATATTTTAGCATTGGCATATCTGAAACCTGAAGACATTCCAGCGGCCTTTGAGCTCATTCGGCGGAAGTGCTCACGAATGACTCGAAAACAGTGGCAGGCTGGTTTAGTAAGTACTATGTAAATGGAACATATATCAGTAAGAGATCATCGTCTTCTCCAAATAAACCAAAATTTACTTTAAAGAAGAAACCAACCCTATTCTCACCTAGTTTATGGTCTGTTTGGGATTGCTTTGTTACGGGTATACCCATCATGCAAAAAGCAGTTGAAAGCTGGAATAACCGTTGGAATAGCCTATTTAACAGAAGAAAATGAAATGTATACTAAACAATGAGAGAACTTGTAAAAAAAATAACAGAAAAATACAGAGTATGAAATAGAGAGATTAGCTGATCTGATGGAAAAAAAAGGAAGAACAAAAACGCAGTACTACAAAAAACTTCATGAGCATATTAATAAGAAAGGTGTTATGGATATATGTTAACATATTTGGATGGTATTGCATAAATATGTTACGTAAAGAAATAAAACTAATTTCCCCCTACGCGATCTTTGATTCATATATATTTTTGTACCAATCAATAGCATATTAAAACTTACTTTAAATTTTGTTTAAAAAAATTATTCATATTTTTAACCGACTTCAAAAAAAGGAGGAGGTTCTCAATTCGACTGTATGTTTTTTTAAATGTTTGTTACCTCATAACTTTCGACTGGGTGAACCGATTTTGACGATTCTTTTTTTAATTTGAAAACTCGTGTGGTTCCATTTCAATTTCATATAGATCTGATGATGCGTTTCGCAGACAGAGAACGGAACTCTTCAAAAAATAACAGCAAATCAACCGCGATTGCTGCTATCGCATAAATATGCAGTGTTTTGAGCCCAAGGATGATGAAATTTCGAATTAGTGGGGTAGGTACTATAAATAAAAAGTGAAAAATAAAAACTTTTTCCAAAAAACAACCGACTTCCGAAAAAACACTATAAAGTGAAAAATAACTTTAATTTCGGAAGGCGGTGACAAAAAATTTTGATACATATTCAAAGTCACCGCCTTCCGAAATTGAAGTTATTTATCACTTTGTAGTGTTTTTTCGGAAGTCGGTTGTTTTTTTTGGAATAAGTTTTTTGTTATTTCTACCTCTGTATTTTTGTCAAGTTGATTAAATGTACTTCTTAATATGATTAATTATACATTTATTATGATTGTTTGGTATGTACTATACAAACCATTATGAAAAACACATTATTTTGTTCACTATGCGTTTTGGTTTATAATTTGTTAGGCCCATTCAAAACATATTTTCGTTCTGATAAGTGATAATATAGTAAAAAATAAATAAATGTAAATAGATAAAATGAAAAGCTTAACGAAATACGAGCAGGTATGTTGAAGTCTTATAGTTTCTCAGTAACGATCTTTCACCTATTGCGAAAGATCGTTACTGAGAAACTATTTTTTTTTTAACTATTATAGCTCGAAGACAAGTGGTTCCAAAGAAATGATTTTTCGTGGTAACGTGCATCGAGTGGCTTCGCAGAGATGGTCTTTCGCAGTAACGTGCATCGCAATTTTGTAGCATCGTATTAGCATTTAACGATATTTAGTGCGTCGAAATTCCGTATTCTACACAAAAAAATGTACTACACTATTTTGGCAAGTAACTTTAAAAGATGGCGCGTTTAGTCTGGATTCCAAAACGGTATGGCACTTACTAATTACTACCTACTTCTTAATTAAGGAAAAACATATTTTATTAATGAAGCCGAATTTCATACAAGTTCGATTAAGACGAAGAGTGACGTTATTTTTACTAGTAAGCGAGACAGATGGTGTCGCTACTTTGTTAAGTGTGAGCGAGATAGATAGTGACGCTTTCTATCTAAGAGCGAGACGAATTGACACATCATTTCGTCTGTGTGAGTAGAATATATATATATATATATAGAGTAAAATAGATAGAGACGCCACTCTGGCGAAACAGGGTTGCATAGGCAAATTGTGCAATACTGCAGTACGTTATGCTCTTTCGTTTACTGCGCATCTTTCTGTATTTGTATTGACTTCGTACTTACAACTGTGGCTTTGTTTATTGGACTTAATTTGCATTGTGATTTGGATTTATCTGCACTGTTTCTGACGACCCCGGACTTGTTTTAATCGTAATCCCGTGTTCGTGTAGTTTATTATCATGCCATCTCTATACACAGCACAGGAATACGCCAACATGCATCTCATTTATGGAGAATACTTATGCAACGCCAATGCTGCAGCAAGAATGTATCGTGAGAGATACCCAAATGCTGAGCGTCATCCCGATCATCGAGTATTTATTCATGTGCATTGGTCATTATCAGAGGGTCGATTCCCTAGTCAAATGGTTAGCGAGGGAAGACCCGTAATGCCCTACGAGTAGGGTTGCTAGGTTTTAAAACTGAAAAGCCGGACAAACCAGTCTGTTTACGCGGACATTTGCGTAAAAAGGCCGGACACCCTTACACTTCTTAGTCTAAGTATAACACGACCCTGCCAGGGGTGCGGGTTGTTCGACAGAGATACCGCGGCCCCTGGCACACAGGCAACTGAGGGAACACGGGTAGGTTTTAGTCAGTAAAAGTCTGATACGCCCTCCTGCTCCACCCAGAGCAGGAGAAGTTATTTGATGATTTCCCACCCAAAAAAGAAAAACACGACAGTCAATCAAGGATTTTTTATAATTTACCATAAAATCTTCTTAAATGCTAATGAAACAAAATTTAATGAATCAGTCTTCTTTATTACGGATAGTTCTAGTCCGCTCGCTTGCGCTAGCGATACAATAGGTGAGACGGGTAGAGAGCGCACATGACAAATGTAAAAAAAAATGGTCAAACTTTAAAAGCCTAACAAATGCCGGATAGGCCGGACATCGTCTAATTTGGCCGCACACGCACCTTACTAGTTCGACGATCGAACAACTGAGAAAAAATAATCTCACTAGTTCGACGATCGAACTAGCGGGGAACAGACTACCAAAACGCCAGACTATGTCCATCTTCATCCGGACGACTGGCAACGCTACCTACGAGGCCGAAGTTTTGCAAGCAGTTGAAGAAGATCCGAGCATCTCAGTACGTGGAATTCAACAGAGCATAGGAGTCCCCAGAAGTACTGCACATCGTATTTAAAAAAAAAACGAGTTTCACCCATACCATGAACGACGAGTACAAAGTAAGTCTGCTACCCCGAGACTACCCAGAAAGAGTGCGATTTGTCGAACGATGTTGTAGGCACCGAGAGGATCCGCGGTTCTTTAAAAAAATTATATGGTCAGATGAATCAACATTTTAAAAGGACGGTTACATGAACATCCATTATTTGCACGAATGGCACGTGGAAAATCCAAATTTGATGCGGGAAGACAGATCGCAGTACCAGTTTAAAGTAAACATGTGGACGGTAATTTTGAATGGTAAAGTTTTTGGTCCAATCGAGCAGCCGGAGAACTTAAATGCCCAGGGTTATTTGGACTTTTTACAGAATTAATTACCAGAATTATTGAAAAAGTGATAAATGATTTTATTTCTGTGTAGATTTGTACAAACATTTTTACACGTCAATCATATTTTTTTAACTAGATGAGGGCTGCGTTTCTTAGAGTGAAACTGTGACCCAGAGGTCACAGTCTCTTTTAAAGTCCAGACATTATCTTAGTCAGATCTTAAGAAGACCATGTGGATTGGTGTCTGAAATTATCTTTTGAGGAAAGAACCACAAATATTGAGTGGACCTGTCCATTCAGTGCACGCATTTATCAGTAATCATGCAGCTCAACTTAGAACTTGAGGAGCTCAACGATTTGACGAACAATACCAAAGAAAGAACATTTGGGTAGGCCGCATCAATCAACTCAGCCTATCGCAGTCCACTGCTGGACATAGGCCTCCCCATGCTGCGCTACAACACCTTGTCCTCCACCTTCCACATCCAGTCTGTCCCACCCACATTTTTAAGGTCGTCGGTCCACCTAGCTGCAGGGCGTCCCACACTACGCTTGCCGATGCGCGGTCTCCACTTCAGGACTCGTCTGCTCTATCGGCCATCGGTCCTTCGACAAACATGGCCAGCCCACTGCCACTTTAACCTACTTACTCTGCAACCTATGTTGGTAACTCTAGTTTTTTTCCGGATAAATTCGTTTCCGATTTTATCCTTTAAAGAAACCCCAAGCATAGCCTGCTCCATAGCGCGCAGAGTGACTTTAAATTTGTGGACCGGCCCAACTGTCAGTGTCCACGTTTCGGCACCATATGTCATCACGCGCAGGACGCACTGGCTGAAGACCTTTAGTCTTCAAACATTGCGGTATTGGCGACGAGAAGACTTGACGAAGTTTTCCAAACGTTGCCCGACCCAACTGGATCCTCCTATCGGCTTCTTTCTCAAAGTTGTGTCTACCGAGGAACCTGCCTGGAAGCCCTAGGTAGACATACTCCTTCACAACTTCGAGAAGCGACCCTTCGATGCGGATTGGACTAAACAAGACGTGCGAATTGTACATGACTTTCGTCTTGTCCATATTCATGCTGAGGTCAACTCGCCGAGAGGCTCCATTTAGGCTATGCAGCATCTGGTCTAACTGTTCCAGCGTCTCTGCCATTATGACGATGTCGTCGGCAAAGCGAAGGTGTGAGATGTTGTACCCTCTAGGATGACGGAGGTGAAGAGACTCGCTAGTTCTTTCAGAACTGGAGCCCCGCCCGCTTTAAGGAGCTCTGTCGTTATTCTGTCATCACCAGGTGCCTTGATATTAAAGTACTCAAACTGCCAGATTGAACATTAAAACTGACTGAGAAAGATATGAAACACAAAACAAAAAAAAAACAAAAAATGACCCACATAGTCCTCACATTCACAATAGTTAAAACAATATTAATAATATACTTCACAAAGTTAATATTCATGTCAAAGTGTATATTATAATTATCAAATGTCAAAAATAAGAGCAAAAGCAAAAAAGCAAAAGCAAAAGTATGCAAAAATTGGAGTAGTCAATCCCAAGCTTTTTTATCCTCAATATAGGTAATCTTAACGGTATATAGGCTTTCAGGCACAACTTACGTTTAATGAATGATTTAAATTTATTGAGACTTAGATCTTGAACATGGCTTCTAAGTTTATGATAAAAGCGTATACATTAATATCTGAATGCCCCCACCTATTTTCTTGAGCCTTGTTGATGGTACAACAAATTTGTGTTTGTTTCTAGTATTTATAGCTACTACGGTTATCACTGAATTTTTTAAACAATTTAATATTTTTATGGGCATTTAAAAGATTTTCAACAAAATTACATAAATATTAAATTAAATTTCTCTCTGAGATAGTGTCTCAGACTTCACTATCACTACATAGTATAAAACAAAGTCGCTTTCACTGTCCCTATATCCCTACGTATGCTTAAATCTTTAAAACTACGCAACGGACTTTGATGCGGGTTTTTTTTAATAGATAAAGTGATTCAAGAGGAAGGTTTATATGTATAATACACCGACCTCCACGCGGGCGAAGCCGCTGGCAAAAGCTAGTAATTTATAAATTGATCGAACAGCTCTTGTCTGAAACACAAAGATAGTCTGAATGTCGGTGGCATTTCCGCACCCCCAGAATACCATACGACATTACACTATGAAAATAGCTAGTACACCACAGAGTACATTATTATATACTTAGTACACTAAACGGGCTGTCTCTATAGGGAACGTGTACGAACTATAGATAGCAGCACAAATCGACACGAGAGCCACGGTGTGGTCAAAAAAAGAAACTGTTTGGACCTGTCATCGTGTTGCCGCCAATGTTTAGGTTAATATTTACATTAAATTTATGTGGTTTCTAATTACTAATGATAAAATATGGGTTCTGGTCGATAATGATCGTCAGCGTGGTCAAAATATATCCAAAGGCCAAAAACTCTTCCGAGTCCGGGCATGTCTTAGATGTAGAAGAAACAGTTATGAATCCTGAAAATGCAGTAATAACTGGCAAAATTGTAGCTCAAACAACGATTTCTAACGTTTAGGATGTCAAAATAACTGTAAAGTATTTTCTGAACTCATTTTGCACGTAGGTAAATATTTTGTCTATATTATTATCATTCATTCGCCTTCTTTTCAACTTGATTGAAATATAAATAGTAGAAGAGCAAATTACAAATGTAAGGCAGGCCTATCTGAAAAATGTAGGCACATCTGTGCTTTAATTTAGTTCAAAAAAATCTCCAGATAGTGCTACATCGAAAACTAACAAAAAATATTTGAGGTTATGTCTCCTGCCCTTATCCCAATTTATTTGGGGTCGCCGCAACATGTCTTTTTCTTCCACTCTTCTCTTCTTCTCTAATTGTATTACCAACTATAGTGCCGAATTCTATTCTTAACCGAAAAACTGATGGTTTGGCTCGGAATGGAAACTTGGAACATGGAAGTCAACTTGACGGGGATTTTTTATTTTCAGGCAACTTTTTAGTAATATTTTGCAAGGCTAGCAACTTTTTCAGCTGTCAAAGTCATAAGATCCCTCCGATATCTGTCAACTTTAACGTTTCGAAAGTATGGGTCGGTCGTGGATTTACTGGAGGTTTACAGAAATAATGTATTTTTTTTATTCAGTGAATTTAATAAAATGAAACGCATTTAATAACGTATCAGTCAGTATTTTTTTAATGTGTTAAAAATATTTTTGTGATAGTTTTATTATACAGAACGGAACAATGTCTTCTGAAATAGCGATATGGTGAGTTTTTCACTAAACTTGCAAACACTGGCAAAATATATAATAAGCACCTATAACACATGAATATTCAGTACACAATAAAACGAAAATCTTGTGCTTATCGCAGTGAGGCCGACATCAGAGTCTGCGTCTGTTGGTATTTAGCATGAGTTAGAATGTTTCGTCCAGATATGCATGAATTAAAATTTTGTGTTATTTTTATTTAATAATTACAGTTACTTTACGATTTTCTTTACTGTGTTTCGTCAGATACGCACCTCTAACTGTAGAACACAGATTATCTATAATTTAAATCAAACCTGCCACTTAAGCATCGTAGAACAGTTAGAGATGAGAGAAAAAATGTAATTATACATCTCATAAATGTTAATTATAATCAAGTTCTTTTAACTGCATAGTAATACCTGGACATCTAGTACAGTGTACTTTTGCTCCTAATTATTTGAGTTAATGTTGAAATTCTGATGCACTATTTACTTTCTGAACCTACAGTTTTATTTAAAAAATATTAATATCAATAGCAGCCAAACTGGTTGCATTGCTTGGTACTTTTTTAGTTACAGCTTTGTGGATAAATCATAGAACTTTACAAGATAACATCTTGAGTAAATCATGTGACTGTGAGGCCTCGGCAGCAACATTTTGCTTGCAGCTAATAATGAGGTGTATGAAATAAAATTTACTGGTAAAATACCCAATAAGAGAACTAAACTGCAACTCCATATCAACAATATGTCTTTGGCAGCATCATGAACAGAAAATGCTGCCAATTACATGCAGTTGACCTTACTGTTACTTTTATTGATTACTACTGTATTTCCTGGAACAGGTCCATGGGGGTGATATGCCTGGGGTCCATGTGGCTGATCTCTCACTTGTACCACCTGCTCCTTGATGCCTATGAGCGCTCTGCTACACTCAGCGACATTGAGTACTCATGGTAAGCTATTATTTGTAATTTAATAAATTGAAGCGACTGTAGAGAAATATTATAATATACTAAAAGAAATCTTCTGTTTTTAAGATCAAGTCAATAACTTGTATAAAAAACCATGTCTCGCAACTCAATTCTTGCACGGTAAAAAGTTGTGAGATCCATGTAATACCAAGTTGGTTAATTTATTCGGTGCCTACTTAAGGGTCCTTCTGTCTTAAGTTATTACGTAATTATATAAATGTTTTTCCAAAATAAAGAAATGATATTATACTGATTCATTCACTGCAAATGTAACTTTGTAATCTTATATATTTATATGGAATTACAAAGTTATTTATGCAACTGCATAAATAACTTTGTAATTCCATATAAATATACGGTCTTCTAGATACACCAACTGGTGTCATCTAGAAGACCGGACCGAAATTACAAAATATAGTCGTTTTCCTTGTTCTATACACTAAACACTAATTGTATTCTAAATTTGAAGCTTCTGTGTCTACTAGAAGGTCTTTAGAGTTTTGATGATCGGTCAGTGAGTGAGTGACAAAATTAAGAAACTTTGACTAGTCATAATTCTTAAACTACTAGTTGAAATTGAATGAAATTTGAAATATACCATGTTTATACAATGCCTGCTTGTTTACTCAAAATTCAGGCTTCTAGTTTTATCCACAACAAAGTTATACAGGGGGGTCGAAAATGGCTTGAACTGCTTCGAGAAAAGGATGGTACGGCCGTGCCGCTTTTTTGCTCGACTTGACGGGGGCACATAGGTACCATAACACGCTTTTTTCATTTTTGAATTTTGAAATAATTTTAGTAAGTCTTAATAAGTTTCAAAATACCAAAGTCAAATGTACCGTGTGCCTCAATTCAAACCAAAGCACTGCTTTGGTGTGGCAGAAATACGTAGGGTACAGTCAACTGCACATCTAAGATAACAATTTGCCTGAAAGCGCCTTTACTTTGTAGCAGTTAATGTGATTATCATGTCCAAAGTGTTGCTGCTGAGGTGTTGTTCACCATACTTAGCAAGCTGGCCTTGTACACATTGTTTTATTTCAGGTTCTTCCGGTTGCTGCTAAACCTCGTGGGCTACTCGACTGTGTTACTGCCCATGTTCATATTATACAAATATCTGGAAAAAATCAACTACTTCGATAAGCTAAGTGAGTACTAAACTTGTGCTAAATTGCTAATTAGTATGATGGTGTTTGTTTTAACGAGTTCATTAGTTACGCTCTATCTGTGAGTTCTTTCTCTTAATTAATTTCCTGGTATGCTGAATACATGATATTGGAGAGTTTAATCATTCAGATATATTTATTTTTACAATAATTCTTCTTGCCAGGCTGTTGATCAGAGGATAGTTTCATTGGGTCTTCGTAAAAATGTGTAAATACGTTCTATCAACCAGATTAGTTAATTGATCAGAAGTTAATCCTACTTGTTCGGGAGTGACAACACTTATTGACGCGGAATCGGCTACTTAGAGCGGGTCAGAGCTGTATGTCGATGCAATACAGCGAATAATAAACCGACGCGGTGTCGCGCCGCGTCGTCCGGAGTAGTCCGGACTGAAAAGACGCGAATGACGTCTTTTTAGTTTTATTGCATGGACATAAAATGCTTATTCGATAACATAAAGTGTCGTCACTTCACTCTCTTACATTTCATCCAACCTAAATAAAACTCCTCGAAGCATACGACGTCAGACAAACAACGGCGGAATAACAATAGTTAATATTTTTACCTGTTTTTGAAATTACTGCATTTTAGTATTTTATATAGGTAGGTAGGTACCTACATTGGTAAAAATAGATTATATGTTGCGTTGCGTTATCGTGAAATCCGAAGTTTATTTTACGCTCTTATCGAAACAAACCGTTAGCATTTTAACATTTTTTTGTATAATTTTATGTTCAATGAAGTATATACTGACATGCCAAATTAAACGCTTGTTCGCAAATAGAACGTAAGTAGGTTATTACTAATTAGCTAAAGATGTTCAGGAAGTAGCGGTAATACGAGCCTAGCCGCGTGCACATGCGATGACCATACCTATCTTGTTACATGAAAAATAAGTTAAATTCTAATATTAAGACGCTATAAAATATATGTAGGTAGGTAATTTGTATAATGTAATAAACATAAGTAGATCATGTTGTTTGAGTCAGTCGAGACTCGAGGCCTATACCTACCTAGTAAATAATATTGAATCTTAAACGTGAATCACTTAAACCCATGGGCTGGCCTTTTTTTTAGCTGGGATATCATCAAATGACTACTCCCACTTTGGGCGGAGCGGAAGGGCGTGTCAGACTTTTACTGACTAAAACCTACCCGTGTTCCTTCAGTTGCCTGTGCCAGGGCCGCGGTAACTATTTTGAACAAATCCGCGACCCTGGCAAAGGATCCCTTCAGTTATTGTTGTCATCTCTTTGAGGCGTGCGTGGAACGCAATGCGCCGTCAACCCAAGCCTGGTCCTTACCGGGCAGCGAGCTACCCATTGCTCGCCGTCCGCAAGCTTGCGCCTGCGGTGGCCGGGAGTCCGCTATGGTCTCCCGTCGTCCCGGGCGTCTCCTGCGACGGTTAGGGGAGCGAGGGTGCAAAGATTGCCTCTCCCTCACGCTCTCCGCCTCCTCCTTCGCGAGCATTACTGCTTCGCAGAAGGAAGTGACGGCTTCCCATGCATTCTCGCTCCGTACCATGGCCTAGACCAGAGGGGTAATTGCGTAATACACTATCAGTAGGAATCGCTTTCATTTTGACAGTTCCACAACATTCATTGCGTTGTTTACGTTTTTGAACAGACGAATTATACAAACATATGAAGCAATGGATTAAAAATAAGCTTCAAAATGATTGAGATGATAAAGAAGATCCGCAAAGTAGTATACTGTACTTATTTCAAAAGATCGCCTGATCGCCGATTGAAAAATGAAACAGTTCTTCAGAAATATGTGAAAATTTAACATGGAAAGAGCTGTCACTTCTTTGGTAAAACCTGGTGGAATAGTCTTATATCAACCCAAGTAACACAGACGTGCTGAATAAAGATTGAGTAAGAGCAATCATGAAGAGTATAAGCTGAATACTAAGGTAACGTCTGAGTACCATCTATTCAGCTGTTATTCAAGCAAAAAGGGCCCCAATTAAATTAAATGCTTAACGCTGAATAACATCAGAGCAACATCTGAGTAAGAGCTTAATAACGTTTCAATTAGCTTAATAACTTTTGAATAACAGCTCACATTGTTTTTATTAAGCTCGTACAACTGAGTTATTCAGCTTAGTTGAATTGGTTATTATATTCAGAATTTATTAAGCATTTAAATTATTATTCACAGTTTTGCAAACAATATTCACAAATTGAGAAAAGAATTAAAAAATATTGTAATGTCGATGTCAAATTTAAATGTTGATTTGACATAGAGAACTTATGAAATCGGTAATAAGTAAATTTTAATTGTTAGTGCGCAATTAATTTTGTCGTGAATAGTATGTTTTTTTTTTTTTCATATGACGCGCCGCGTGAATAATCAAGATACCAGATTGTAAATAGTATTTTCATACATACATACTAGGTCTGACAAATGTACTTGTGACGAAATAGCTAGTACTAGCAATTTTAATCCAACAAAGTAACATGAATCAAGTTGAAAATGTTGTAGTTGTAAGATTAAACATTGTGGTGATCTCGTAAATCCCTTTTAAGTATAAATTACACATTAACGAACAAAAACCTTTGTTTGAACTTCTTTCGTGAAAAAAAAAGAAATGATTTCCGTTTTTAAAAAATAGCAGATTTCGTGTGTGGTGTGCACTGGGCCCTAGTTTATTCTCACATATGTTTTGTTATTTGTTTTATGTACAGACGCCAGTACATGAAGCCACCCAAAACTGTCAAATTTTCCCAATCAACCTTGAACTTAAGGGCTCTTTCACATTTTCTCTTGAATTGGAGCGTTTGACTCGAGATTTGATTAATGATTATGGTTTAGATATAGCTAAAAAATAAAAGTGTCCTGGAAAATTTCATTATTTGTCTAGAGAGCGCTCTAAATATTTTTTTCAATTTGTTAACACAAGTCAGTAAAAACTTTGTCTCGGCAAAGGATGTTTCATAAAATTTTACTTTCGTGCATCTTTTGATACTTTATTACATGGAATGTATAATAGTTTAGTAATTTATAAAAATGTCTGTGGTAGGACTGTTCTGTTTCGTACAATAACAACAAAAATAATTCCGTAAAACAGAGAATTAATGATAATTTTTCGTCTAAAATTATATTTTTTATCTATGTATGTTTAATCGAAATCCAAACAAAAAGTATTTAATAACTAAGGTTACTAGGTTAACTTGCTTGAAAAAAAAAGTGTTTATTTAAAAGTAAAATAATATTTTAAAACAATTGTTGAATGCAACGCTATGAATTAGTAATAAATCTCGGGACGCGCGGGCTTTAGCTTTAAGTCCGCACCGGTTTGTTCCTGGGCGTCCTCACCTTCCGCCTGACACAGGTCCTCACCGGATACGGCTGTTTCGGGAGGTTCCTGTTTCGCATGAGGCGGGAGGAAACGCCCGGGTGTTTCCATTGCGAAGATCGCCCTGAGGATACGGTGGAGCGGTCGCAACCTTCAGCGAAGCAGTGATGCTCGCAAAGAGGGAGGCGGCGCACGTGAGGGAGATGCAGTACATGCGCCCTCACGGCCGTAGCCTTCGCAGGAGACGCCCTGGGCGTCGGGAATCCCAGGCTGATTCCCGGCCACCGCAGGCGCGGGCTTGCGGACGGCGAGTAATGGGTAGCTCGCTGTCCGGTAAGGACCAAGCCCGGGTCGACGGCGCGTTGTGTTCCACGCGCGCCTCAAAGAGATGTCAGCACCAACTGGTGGGGCCCGCAATGGCCGATGTCTGCCAGGGGCGCGGGTTGTTCGAAAGAGATACCGCGGTCCCTGGTACACAGGCATCTGAGGGAACACGGGTGGGTTTTAGTCAGTAAAAGTCTGACACGCCCTCCTGCTCCGCCCAGAGCGGGAGAAGTCATTTGATGATTTCCCACCCAGAAAAAACAAATCCAGTTTGAAGTTAAATATAACAAATATTCAATATGAAGCTGTATAATAGAATTATGTAACAATATAATGCAGAAGGTGATACTTTATTCAGCAATTAGCCGTTTCAAACGCTACTAGCTTAGTACTGCTTTAATAATAGCAATACAGATTATGGTTATTCAGATAAATGCTACCGACGGGCTGTTTTTCAGCTTTAGGCCACCTCGAATGCGTAATGCTAAATAACGTCTGTATAATAATCTTACGGGTTATTAAGCGTAAAGAAGGGAGGGACAGAAATACAGAATTTATTAAGCGTTAAAAATTTTAAGGGTCCAACTCAACCTAATTTAGCATTTGGCTATTCCCAAAGCTCTTATTCAAACTATATTCTTCTTTAAACTGTAAAATGTTCTAAATGTGTACTGTTATCTCGCTTTTGTGTTACTTGGGAATGCTCGAGCGTTTTTATCTTTTTGAAATTCTAAATAGGTTTTTTGGTTTGTCTTTTTTATTTCTTACGAAAGTATAGTTTTTCGTTTTTGTCTTTTTTCTTTTCTTACAGTATTGTGTTTTGTGCTGTTCAACAATATTTAAAACAATTTTTAAGAAATTACTCAAGTTTTTTTATTTAGAAACCACATAGTATAATCCCGGAATCCTGGAGTTACGCATAAAATCCCGTAATCCCGGGATTGAAAAACATGCTCGGAATTCTCTAGTTGCGACAGTTGCACTCTCCATGACGCCATGAGATCCCGCCGGAGATCCAAGGGCTCACCTTGGCCAGAGGTTTCAATAGATGCAATGCCGTAACCACGTTACATCGACTAGGGCTACCATCGGATAAATCCGGTCTTGACCGGCTTTTAAAAGCTTAGACCGGATTATGCCCGGATTTTTCATCGCCGGAGCAAAACCACACGCCGTTACCAGACTTGACCGTTATGTCATTTCTGTGTTCCTTCGGTTCGGTTTCGGTGTACCTTCTGACATTCTGAAGAACTAATTATCAGCCTAGCTTGAATAACTCCTTTATTCAAGTTAGCCCTCAAAACGAGTGTCCATGTAATTTAAATTATTTCTTTGTCTACCTGCTTATTTCTTTTTGAAGTGTAATAAGGTTTTTGAAAACCAATTTACAAGAAATTTATTCTATATATCTTCTATACAGGATAAGTTTTTATCCAGTGCGCAAATTGTAACCATGAATTCAGCATATCATTCTAGACCCTCTAGCATATCAATGGACTAGGGATACTGCGTATCTATCTGCCTATTAGGTTTAGACGACAAATAGCATGGCTATTAGCTTTTAATATAAACTCAGACAGAAGTAGTATGTCGAAGTCTACTGTAATTAGCACCACAAAAATTAGTAACAATACTAATATTAAGAATTATAATAAAATACCAGCGATATTCTTGAACTAAATGAAAAGAAATTTAAATCATGCCTTAAAAGCATAATATGTAGACAAGCATATTATAAGTTAGATGATTATATCGTAGATAAAGATGCTTGGCTTAATGCTGGTCCTACTCCACAACCACCTGGGCTTACTAGTTAAGAATAAGAATCTTTATTTGTAAACGTAGGTAGTTACACGGTGTGTGAGATGTCACAATATTAGTTATGATTCTATGTTTTGTTGCGAAGCGTACAAATATTATGAAATTGGAATTTATTCATTTATAAACATTATTATATGTCAAATAATCACTACATAGTGTTTAAAACAAAGTCGCTTTCTCTGTCCCTATATCCCTATGTATGCTTAAATCTTTAAAACTACGCAACGGATTTTGATGCGGGTTTTTTAATAGATAGACTGATTCAAGAGGAAGGTTTATATGTATAATACACCGACCTCCACGCGGGCGAAGCCGCTGGCAAAAGCTAGTATTGAATAAGTTATACACAACTGGTAGTCAAAATCATAATGCAATTAAGTAAAAAATAAATAATACAGAGGTCAATATAAAAATATCACTAAAATTAGATGTCAACAATGAAAAATTATATTGATATTTTATCCTTCAAAAACTCAGTTATATTTATTTACAAGAAACTTCTTTAAATGTTTTTTGAATAGGTGAATATCCAACATTTTATTTAATTCCGGTATATGGTCGTAAATAATTGGTGCCATACAAAAAACACAATAGCCCAAGGACAGCACTGTTGCGTAATAACGCAACAGTGCTGTCCTTGGACTGTCTCGAACACAACTTAAGACGTATCGTCGACTCCGGTCACTTCTGACAGTTTGGGAAATAGATTTTGGTTGGTTTTTACAAATACTGCAACTTCGAAAATGTACAAACAGGTTACTGTAAGTATTTTATCTTTAATAAAGAAACCTTTCTTTATTAAATGTAAAATACGTTTTTATTTAAATGTAAAATACTTTATTAAATGTAAAATTACATGACTCTATACATTTTAACCCAAACATTGCCCTGATTTGGGCTTTAAAAATGAGTTCTCTATTGGATGAGTTTCCCCAAAAAATAACTCCGTATCTTAAAATAGAACCAGCTAAACCATGGTATGCTATATAAAATTTCAATATTTGGATGACATGCTTCCCTTTTTATGTTTTCTGACTTCACGAACATTTTTGTTCCTATTATTATAATTTTTGTGACATTACGAGTATGTTTTTATTTTTACCGAACTAAGTGTTATTTATTGAATACTTCAATATTTATTAAATGTTTTTCTTTCTTTTAGGAACTCAAATTTAATTAATATCTCAAATACATTGCAAACTATAGTTTTGTATAATTTAGAAGCATTTTGTTTAAATTTTGTGAATGTGAGTCCCATGCATCATGCATGATTATTGTGTTGTTTTGATGTACGTTGACCTGAAAAAGCATGGCAGTTGAGAGTATGTCATGCTCATTTAAATGTCTCACTGATGGTTTTTTTTTTTTTGTGGGTGGGAAATCATCAAATGACTTCTCCCGCTCTAGTTGGAGCAGGAGGCCGTGTCAGACTTTTACTGACTAAAACCCACCCGTGTTCCTTCAGCTGCCCGTATGCCAGGGGCCGCGGTATCTCTTTCGAACAACCCGCACCCCTAGCAGGCATCGGCCCTTGCGGGCCCCACCAGCTGCTGCTGACGTCCTCCTGCGACGGGTCAGTACAGTGGTCCCGCCGCCAACCACTTTTCGGCCGCAGGGGATAGGGAGAGCGGCCAACGCTATACCGACACTCCTCTTCCCCTGCGGCCCCTCCGCGTCCGCCATCAAACGGTGGCGGCCCCGTCCAGGCTACGGAAGGGAAGAGCGCTACTCAGAAGTACCGGCACTCCTCCTCCACCGCAGCCTGTAACCCTCAGCCGCGATGCCTCCCATTCGACATCGCGGCCCGCCTCAGTTGCGATGCACCTCACCGCAACCTACTTTTTGGCCGCTACGTCGTCGGCTTGGAGGCACAAGCCCTGAAGAGCGCCCCCACCTTGGGGTTCCTCTTCGCTTCACCGTGGGAGGGTGACCACTGTTACTGAGCCCCCCCGCAACGACAATGCGGGAACCCCACTGGGGGGGATCTCTCACTGATGGTGGCGCGTGTGTCTGATCATTCTGAGCTGGATGCTACTGATCCACGCGTCAAGTTCCTAAACGGGCGCTGTCGGTTGAGACTGGTCATCTCCTAACTTCCAGGGCTTATTTTTAATCTTATATTTAGAATTCTTTATAATTTTTTTACATTGTTCTCACATACAGAAGCAATAAGAATAATGTTCCCAAAATTTTGTAATATATCCAACTTGATTTAAAAGAGTGTACGTGGAGTTTCTTGTCCGTTCTTCTCCATAGAGATCTACGTTTTGGAATGGGCAACTAGCTTAAACTTTCCAACTGATCGATTTTTTGGCATTTCAAAAGTGCCTGTAAATGGTTTAATTGAAATAAATGCTTTGAGTTTGACCCCCAGCGTAAACATTTTTCGTCGGTTATACAAAAAAAAATCAGCTGTTTCAGAGAAAATTACCTTAAATCAGTCAAAATGTATGATACAGCTGATTATTATTTTTTTGTATAACCGATGAAAAATCTCTGCGCTGGGGCCTAGAATGATATGCCGAATTCATGGTTACAGTTTGGGCACTGGATAATAGTAGATTGTGTCATAAGGGGGCAAATTATATTTTTACGGCGAGGGCGTTTTTTTTAATCCAGAGCGAAGTGAGGGATTCTAGAGTAGAATCCCGAGCCTAGCGATGGGATTCTTTAGTAGAATCCTGAACTTAGCGAGGGATTCAAAGTACGTTGCCCGAGCCAAAAATATATTTTGCGCCACTCGGGTGCAAAATATATTTTTGCCTATACACTCTATTTTTCATCACCCTCTATGAGAAAATAAAAGGCGCCTCATATTTTATTGCAATATTATTATTTAATAAAACATAGAGTAACAACTAAATTGAAATTAAATAGTATCTTTTAATAAAACAACTAAAAACTTATATTTACATTTGAAACATTTTCGCAATTATGAAAATTTATTGTTACAGTTTTATTAGGAATAGAGGTTGTTGTAGATTTTATATTCTGCGTGTTTGAAATAATGTCCGAATCTGGCTCATTTTGAGAAAAATATGACGGTGAATCTCGTTGCTTGGATGTAGGCCTAGAACTTTCTTTCATTCACAATATGTAAAAGAATGTACATAAGTAAAATCAACCTATTTAAACCAAGTGACATGATTTCCATGAAAATCACTAATTAAATAGTCGATATTAGAAGTGATGTATAATGTCAAATAATGACGAGAATATGTCAGAAATTGTATAAAAAATTAGAAGAATAAAAATAAAAATTGTAATTTGGGAGCAGTTAGTAGACTCTCACATAGTTATGCTATTAATGAGGTACCAGGGAAGCCACATGTGCAGAAGGAATTAATGCCAAATTGCCTTGTCTTCAACGTAGTCTTTTATCTTATAATATGCTTTTTTGATAAGGACACGTGTGATGTGAGTTTTAAACTTTCCATCGCTAAGTTCTGTAACCGACTTTGGCAACTTGTTATAGAAGCGGATACTGTTTATTAGAAATGACTTGCTAGTTTTAGTTAATCTAAATTTTGGAATCACAATTTCATCTTTACTACGTGTATTTAGATTATGGAAGTCGCATCTTTTTTTGAAAAGACCTAAGTTTTTGCGAACTTACAAGATATTTTCTAGAATATAAAGAGAAGGCAGAGTTAGTATGTCAACTTCGTTGAATTTGTTTCTAAGAGACTCGCGAGGCCCCATTTTATAGATTGCGCATAATAGGCTTTCATATATTTCTCCCGCGATTTTACAGGTAATAGATTATCCATCACATTTCTTGCGTCAGTTCTATTACTTTCAGGAGTTAATTCTAAACTTTCACTGTCACTTGAATAACTCATTTTTCAAAACAAAACCATGAATTATTAACAATCCGTGAAAATTTACGAAAACGCGGGCGCTGTAGTTCGCGTGTTTTTAATTTTATTTCTTCTTTTTTATTCACCTGGCGGCGCGACTATGGGCCGTCGTACCAGCCAGTCTTTATTCAAACAATATTTGCGTTCGATTTCTTTGGCGCTGAACACTAAGATGTTCCAAATTCAAAAAGTGCGCGTTAAAGATAATTGCGGCGCACTTATAAAGAGGAATAAAAACTCATTACTGCCCGCTAAAAGTTTCTTAAAGAAAACACCACCTTTGGGTGCACTTAGAGGCGAACCAAGTCGTCCTTTTCGAATAGATGGAATGAAAAAACGTATCCTGTATAAAAATGAATCCCTATTTCCCATGGTCACGGCATCACACGTGAACGGCTGGGCCAATTTTGCTAATTCTTTTTTAGTTGTGTTTGTTATTGTCAGAAGCAGGTTTTTATGAAAGAACAAAAAAAAGAAAGATATAATTAATTAAGAACGCTTATTTAAAGGGAAGATTTTTTGAAACTAACAAGTAATAACTAATTGCATGGTTTTTTCATATTTCTTTCGGTATTGCAAAACTTTTCCATACTAGCGGTGCATACGTTGATACACATGATTGGCTAAAAAATAATTAGATAAACTTTATACATTAGATCTGAACCTAGTATTACTACTTACTGGCTGGTCACTATTTTATTTATTTATATATGCTGTATTGTGCACCAGAAAATACAATGGGCGGCCTTATCACTTCTGCGATCTCTTCCAGGCAACCTTGAATGGACAGTGATTGCGTGGACATAAAAATGGGGTTGTCATTGGTGCAAAATATAGATACAATTTACTATAATAGATACGAGGTGCATTCAATAAGTACCTAGCCTCATCGCCAGAGGGCGCTGTAGTTTCAAAAGAGTTGTACCACAGTGTAGCACATTCTTTTTTAATTCTTTTTTCAAATTTTCATTCCAATCCCTTCATTTGTTTTAATTTGACAACTTATGGAAGCGAACGTGTCGATCGGTTTTACAAAAATGGAAAAAGAGCAATATCGTTCGGTTCGGCCGGAAAAGTTATGGCCACCGTTTTCTGGGATTCACAAGGTGTGATCTACATCGATTACCTCGAGAAGGTTAAAACAATTACAGGGCTTTACTATGCCGATTTATTGGGCCGATTCGACGCCGAATTAAAGAAAAAACGACCCCATCTGGCGAAGAAAGAAGTGCTGTTTCACCACGACAACGCACCGGTTCACACGTCTGCCGTTGCCATGGCCAAATTGGTCGAATTACGCTACGAATTGCTGCCCCATCCACCGTATTCTCCAGATTTGGCCCCTTGTGACTTCTTTCTGTTTCCTAATCTGAAAAAATCACTCGCCGGGAATAGATATGGATCGAATGAGGAGGTCATCGCCGCCACGGAGGCCTATTTTGCAGAGTTTGACAAAAACTATTTTTCGGACGGATTAAAAAAGTTGGAGCATCGCTGGGCTAAGTGTATCGAACTAAAAGGAGACTATGTTGAAAAATAAATTCCCACTTTTCCAAAATTTTCGTTTACTTTTTGTAGGCTAAGTATTTATTGAATGACCCTCGTACATGATACATAGATATATTCATGTTCATTTATTCATCAAATATAAGCTAACAGTTTACACCAAATCGCTTATTTCTATACTAATTCTACAAAATTACATCAAAATTTTAATTAAAACTTCTTAGACTAAACAAAAAACAATCATAAACATAACACCAGAACTAAACAATTATTTCTTCATATTTAAATAAATATACACATGTTTAGCGATTGTCCATTGAGAGTCAAAAAATAAATCTGCCTCAGGAATATGTTTTAGAAAGTCATTTATTAACTTAATTGCTCTAGCAGTGGGGGTGTTGTTGGTTCGGGGAGCACGCCATGTAGTAGCACAGGAGTTTGTTGTCGTCTTACAACGCTACGCATATACTGGTCAGGAACATACAAATTTAATGACTCTCGTAGAACGGGACTATCTATCTTATCTACTAATATTAGATAATATTTAAATAAATGTGTGAAACTTCGCCTGAATTTGAGTGCGTCTAAACCTACCATTCCTGACACGAACAAAGAAGGATATAGAAAGGGGTAATATCCATATTGACGTTCATATAGGTATCTACAGAATTTAATTTGATTTTTTTCTATCATAATACTGTACAATGACTCTTGAGGACTCCAAACTATTGCATTATATTCTAATTTACTACGGACTTAGGCATTGTAAATTTGTTTTATAATTTGAGTGTTCTTAAACTGAGGTGATAATCTAATAATGAAACCAAGAAATTTATTAGCGTCAGCAAGTTTAAGGAATAAGCTCGTGAAAATTTAATTTGCTATCCTTTATTACTCCCAAATCCCGGATCGAGAAGACGCGTTCCATTGACGCGCTAGCAAGATTATTTATAATCATTTCTAATCGGATTACGGGATCGGGAAAAAGTTATTGTTTTACACTTAGAATTATCTATTAAATGACAATTTGTTTTTATACTCCAATCAACCACAGCATCAATATCATGTTGTAGCGCCTCACAATCCTTTGCGTCGGTTACAGAAAGGTACAGTTTTAAATCATCAGCAAACATAAGGCATTTTGCGTTAGAGATAACAGTAGGTAAATCATTGATCACTATTAAAACTTGTGTAGGACCAATGGTACTACCTTGACTTACCCCTGATCTAGTATAATACTCTTCCAACTTATATCTGTGTGGCAATTTAAGAGAGCTGTACGACGTTTTCTTAGAAGAATGTAACTCAACACTATTTCTCTTGCGAAAAGTATAAAATCGATAGAGGCAATGCCTCGCCGGTATAAAGCAGTAATTAAAAGCCGTGGACATGCTACTAATTATTCATTGTAGTTTAAAATTTATTAAATTGCTTTTTCTTTCCGCACTGCACATTAATGTGATTTGTGTAGTCTAAGTTTCATATAAAACAACTCTCGAGCAGTTTAATAAATCGTTCTTAATTATTTGTCCAGCTTCATTACTATTTGAATTTGTTACTATACAACGTAGGTTTTTAATCAGTGCGCAAACTGTAATCATGAATATCATTCTAGAATCATATCATATATCATTGTAGAAGTTTATTGTATACAATATTTCTGCGCTGGGGGTATAGAATGATAAGCTGAATTCATGGTTACAGTTTGCGCACTGGTTAAAAACTTATCCTGTACAGAATAAAGAAAATATGTAAAAAAAAAGTTAGTGATTTTATTCTATATTTCTAATCCCGTTTGCTGGCTATTTCATAACATAACTAGTTACTTCTAAGAAGGAACACATAACTACACATGACATGATAAAGATAAAAAAAATTGGAACCTGTATATACACCGCGAAATTTAAATGGTTGTTTTCCCGCGGCAGAACAACTTGCCATAATGAGTACTTTCGAAGAATAGAGTAAAAGTAAAAAAAAACAGATCTTTTGTTTTAAAATAATATATAAAATATTCATCAACTCGATAAAACACTAGTCAATATTAACACTAGAGGTAACTGGTAGATACTACTCGAATCGCACGCACCGCCGACAAAGGGAACAGCGATGCATAAATGTTCAAAGCAAAATAAACTCTCGCACGTGGTGATTTTTCACAATGGTTAATCTGCTATTTTTTATTTCTAATATTTTATTTGTTTGTAAAACGATTGTATTACCAAGACAAAACCATTTCGCTGCGGGAAAACAACCATTAAAATTTCACGGTGTATATAAAATGCGGATTCAATATGCATAGTTAAGACAGGACAAGGTCTGTCGGGTCAACTAGTAAAATCTTTATCAAAATGATGTAAATAACTCATTTTCCACGTGTTATTTCTAGGTAACTCGGGCCCCACATACCGCGTGCTGTTCGCGTGTTTCGGCGAGCCGGGCGAGCGCCTGCCCGAGGCTGCCAAGGCGCGCAAGGACACCAGCAGCGCGCGCGAGGGCGCCGAGCTCGCCTTCTGCTTCACAGGGCTCATGGCGGCCTATCTGGTGTGGGGGCTGTTGCAGGAGAAGATCATGACGCAGGTTACACTGAGCCCCTTTTCAGGCTGTCGGCTTGAGCGTAAAAGTAGTATTTTGTGTTTTTCGACATTTTACTCACAGAACATGTCGTCCAATGGTTTTAGTTATTTGTAACCAAATAATTGATTGTTGATATAACGCTCCCGCATGACGGGACTCGTGAAAGCCGAGAAAGATAAACAAATCAAATATCTTGACTTGGCTCGCGAGGTGTCGGCATGTGAGGTGTGGACTCAGCGATTATTGTGCCGATAGTCGTAACAGCCAATGGCGTGATAACCAAGAGTCTCGACCAACACCTAAGGAGGCTCTCGTTGGGCAGCTGGATCAAAAGCTTTATTCAGGAAGCGGTATTAACTGGAGTCCTGACCGCCGGTAGTTTGGACTCTGGTCCCGATACCGGTGGGCTACAATTTTGAATATTTATGTTTTTTGTATAGTATTCTATATTCTAATCTAATATTTAAAAATATAACTTATACAATATGTAACAAAAACCCTGTTGTTCCTTTTAGGGACGTATACACTTACCTACAAGCACAACATTTACGAAGTTATAATTTAAAAAATAAGCATTGGCTAGTCGAGAGTTCGATATCAAATAACTATTAAAATCGACATATTCAAAAAAAATGTTAACAGTATCTGATTTTACAAGTATCCTTATTTCGCACAATAGCCTACGAGCTGCCCGGCTTTCTTTGATCTACTCAAAATCAGTTAAACATTACAAATATTCATAATTACATATTTATTTTAATTATTTTTGGTAAACAGTTTTTATAAATAACTTGCTTTATTACGTATGTATACCGATTCTGAAAACGTGGGTAGAAGGAACAACAGGGTTTTTGTTACATATTGTATGTAATTCAAATTGAAATAAAGGACATAAGTAATCCTCATTCGACTTGGCGCTGCAGTATAGGTGATTCAGTCTTGTAACTTTCTATCAAAAAGATTACGAAAGGACCGAGTCAATAGCGGTAGACAGTAAACTTTCAACAAATTACCTTCATATATGCACAATGTTAACACTATAAGCTCTTGCTTCTCCTGGACAACGACAATGTATACCTAAATCAAGTAATGTTTAGTATTTATTACTGTACAAGTGATTTGTAATCTTTAGAAATAAATGAATTCAAACCGTAATTGTTAAATTGGAAGAAAGAATTAGCTGCATTGGATTCATCAATATCATCTGCTTGCTATGGCTTAAGAACTCTGAGGGATGAAGTGAGTAAACAACATTAAAAAATGGTATACTATGCGCTTATTGAGTCCAAACTGAGGTAAAGCATACAGTTTTGGGGAAACAGCTACCATTACAACTGGCATAGCATTCGTTCTCCAAAAAACAGCGATACAAACGAACCATTCGAAATCAAAATATTTTATTTCACATAAACCTGCAAGGGCACTTATGAAACGTCAGAAGCTAGGTGCACGGTTCCAATTTGTCGCTTCCTATGGAGAAGAGCCGGCAAGAAACTCCACGGTTACTCTTTTAAAAATAATTGGCTTTTATGATGTTTTCAAATTACAGTGATATTAGGTATGGAAAGACAGTGCAGGCCTGTCAATAAGTACCAGGTAAATCTGTAGATGTATAGACGATGTCTGTAAGGCCTACAATGTGCTCCCATTCACAATATGTAAAGGAATCTACATAAGTAAAATCAACCTATTTAAACCAAGTGTCATGATTTCCATGAGAATCACTAATAAATACTATAAGTGTCAAATAATGACGAGAATATGTCAGAAAGTGTAAAAAATAAAATTAATAACATTAACATTGTAATTTGGAAGCAGTTAATAGACGCTCACATAGTTATGCTGCTAATGAGTTACCAGGGAAGCCACATGTGCAGAAGGAATTAATGCCAAACTTCCTTGTCTTCAACGTAGTCTTTTATCTTATAATATGCTTTTTTGATAAGGACACGTTTGATGTGAGTTTTAAACTTTCCATCGCTAAGTTCTGTAACCGACTTTGGCAACTTGTTATAGAAGCGGATACTGCTTATTAGAAATGACTTGCTAGTTTTAGTTAATCTAAATTTTGGAATCACAATTTCATCTTTACTACGTGTTATGTTGTATTTAGGTTATGGAAGTCGCATCTTTTTTTGAAAAGACCTAAATTTTTGCGAACATACAAGATATTTTCTAGGATATAAAGAGAAGGCAGAGTTAGTATGTCAACTTCGTTGAATTTGTTTCTAAGAGGCTCGCGAGGCCCCATTTTATAGATTGCGCGGATTGCCCAATCCGCGCAATCTATAAAATGGGGCCTCTTTTGTAGAATGAAAACTGAGTCTACGTCAGCTGCCGATCCTTACAGCAGAACGTCATAAGACATAATACTGTGAAAATAACCAAAGTATACTCGTACTAACCTAGCTGTGGCTACCTCAGTCAATTGCCTTATTTTTCTTACTGCGTAAGCAGCTGAGCTTAATCTACTTGAAAGAGCTCTAATGTGGGCACCCCATTGCAATTTTGAATCTAAAGTAATTCCTAGAAATACAGTTTCCGAAATAGCATCTAGTTTCTTGCCATCAAGTTTTAAATTTAGACCTACTTGGGGTACATTTGGTAATGAGAACTTAACACATTTAGTTTTGTTCGCATTGAGTAAAAGATTATTAGCCGCAAGCCAATTCGAGAGAACAGCTAGACTATCGTTGACATGTAAGACATCCGTATCTTTTCTATCTATTCCAAAAATAAGAGAAGTGTCATCAGCGAATAAAATTATATCCGAGAAGTTAGCCATCAGGTAAGGAAGGTCATTAATATAAACTAGAAATAAAAAAAGGGCCAAGAATTGAACCTTGAGGCACGCCCATCTTAACTAGAGACCCCGAGGACGTTGCTCCGTTAACATTTACTTTTTGCTGCCTGTGTGATAAATAGGAAAGTACAAGATCAGCAGCACGTCCACGAACTCCGTAGTGGTGTAATTTACAGATGAGTGTATTGTGGTCAACGCAGTCAAACGCTTTTGAGAGGTCACAGAAAATGCCAATTGCATCCTGGGACTTCTCCCAGGGTTCCAAAATGTGACTGATGAGTTTTACTCCCGCGTCAGTCGTTGACCTACCTTTCGTGAAACCAAACTGTCGACTATGTAAAATCCCGTTGTCCGAATTTCTCAACAAGACACTAATTGTCGACCATATTTAAAGAACTTGGCATTCTCACAGTGTCTAGCCTAGTAGTAGTACTGTTACACACCTTTAAAAATAAAATATTTGACTACGTTATGATCAGAAATTAAATGTTGCAAATATACAACATTAAATTTTTGGTCAAATATTTTTTTTTTACATGTATATGTAAAAAAAATTACATGCAGCCTACTGATGTGTAAGCAATTAAGGTCCCTAAGCAATAAGCAAGCAGGCAATTAAAGGACCGCGCGTCGAAACAAAACGGAAGGATAATCGTGCATGCACTGTGATGTTAGAATGCATACACGTTAGTGCACGTGCGCTTATCATCGTTCGTTCAGTTGTTCGGTCAGTTAATGTAAATAACTCGAACCAGAGAAAGGCAAATCGTTCGCTCGCTTTGCTACAGCTCCTTCATGCGTTATTTTGGTTGTTAAAGTAGCTATTTTGCTATACATTTTAATTTATATTGTACTCGTTACTACGAGTACAATATAAATTAAAATTTTACATATTTACCAAAATAACTCATGAAGGAGCTGTAGCAAAGCGAGCGAACGATTTGCCTTTCTCTGGTTCGAGGCGAGAGCTAATGAACTAAAAGAACGACCTAGTTTGCCAAAGAGCAGTGAACTAAACTGAGCACTCCAGCTCGTGAACTATTTATTATGCGCAAGATTAATTTCAAGTGAAATGTGGTAAATATTTCTGCAATGTCACTTGAAATTAATCTGTCGCCAATAGATCCTTGTAACAACCGCGTCGGTACTAACAGGCCTTGTGTTCCTGCAGAGCTACGTGATGTCGGACGGCAGCACGCTCCGCTTCAGTGACTCGCAGTTCCTGGTGTTCGTGAACCGGCTGGCGGCGCTGCTGGTGGCGGGCACGCGCCTGCTGTGCGCGCGCGCGAGCCTGGCGCCCGTGCCGCTGTACAAGTTCTCGTACTGCTCGCTCACCAACGTCGTCAGCGCCTGGTGCCAGTACGAGGCGCTCAAGTACGTCAGCTTCCCTACGCAGGTAACTTCTCTTGAAACTACTATAATATAATAATCTGCAAAAGAAATGGAAGAGTTTTTTTTAAGTTCTAGTAATTTACTGCAGTATGAAAAGTAACATAACTAACTAAACTCACGGTTTAGGTAACCGTGAGTTACATACGCTTCTCGTTATTGCATTTTTTTTTTTCAGTGGATGACACCTGGGAACTAACTGGTTATCGGGATTAAGCATCTAAATCTCAAGTTCATTTACATTTTCTACGAAATAAAATTCGTATCTTAACACTCCGACGCATTATTTAACATACTACATTTAATAATTCTTTGTTTGTAATATTTTTAACTGTCATTGACACTGTGTTTTAAAAAAAGGACGTAAAATATGTTTCCTTTTTATTTGTAAAACAGAGCCTCACACTGTGCAGTACTAAGTTACTGTGAAACA
Source organism: Polymixis lichenea (assembly GCA_949091785.1). Taxonomy (NCBI): domain Eukaryota; kingdom Metazoa; phylum Arthropoda; class Insecta; order Lepidoptera; family Noctuidae; genus Polymixis; species Polymixis lichenea. The sequence goes on along the minus strand of OX420952.1, from coordinate 21,558,741 downwards.
AAATATTTTACAATTGTATGAGTTCGGTGTTTCATATCTGACTACCTACTTTGAGAAGAAACAACGAAGAAAACTCAGCGGTCACAATCACTTTTAAAGTTCAGACTGCCACACACAACGCACCGATTGGGAGTCTTCGTGCGGAAAAGGGAGTCCTATCATCATCATCAAAGTTCAGACTGTATCATAGTCAGATCATGTGACTAAGTTGTAATGAAACGTGTCTCGGCAGGTGCTATCGAAGTCGTGCAAGGTGATCCCGGTGATGCTGATGGGCAAGCTGGTGTCGCGCAATAAGTACGAGCTGTACGAGTACGTGACGGCCGTGCTCATCTCCGCGGGCATGGTGCTGTTCATGTTCGGCAGCCACGACGACGGCGTGGGTGAGTGCTGTGCGCGACGGGCGCTTACTGTACCGGCTAGTATAAGCCGTATTTCATGTTGAATTCGTAAATATTTCTATCAAACAATCTGCTTATTTTTTACACCAAGACGCGCTCTGTCAGCTCTTCAAGCTGGTCCTATATTCTTTTCATCCTTCTAAATATGAAATAGTGTTTATATAATAAAATCAATACATGCCATTAACTTGTAAAATATTAGCAGCTCGCTCGCGACTTCGTCTACGTGGATTTTGAATTTTTTCCCATAAAATTCAATACCCACTGCACTCCCTTTAAAAGATAGTTTAGGCAGCGTTCGTAAGATACGCATTCGCTCGACCGTTTTTTAGTCGACTTACCTCGCAATATAATTGGTCTTCACGAAAATACTTTTTATTTGAACGGCATAATATCACCCTGAAGGTCCATTCTAAATATTGGTGAAACAATTTTTGAAATGATAGATCGAAGAATCGAAGAGAAAGTTGCATGGTAAATCCATGCAACTTTCTGTTTTTCGATGTTTATTTAGATGTGGGGAACATTATACAGAATGTTTGTTTAGATGTGGGGAACATTATACAGGATGTTTATTTAGATGTGGGGAACATTATACAGGATGTTTATTTAGATGTGGGGAACATTATACAGGGTGTTTATTAAGATATGGGGAACATTATACAGGCTATTTAGTTAGATGTGGGAAACATTATACAGGCATTTATTTAGGTGTGGGGAACATTATACAGGCTATTTATTTAGATGTGGGGAACATTATACAGGATGTTTATTTAGATGTGGGGAACATTATACAGGATGTTTATTTAGATGTGGGGAATATTATACAGGGTGTTTATTTAGATGTGGGGAACATTATACAGGGTGTTTATTTAGATGTGGGGAACATTAAACAGTCTATTTATTTAGATGTGGGGAACATTAAACAGTGTATTTATTTAGATGTGGGGAACATTATATAGGTGAAAATGTGTTCCTCAGTGTCGAGTGTAATGACGCTGTCGGGCGTGGCGCTGCTGGCGCTGTACATGCTGTGCGACAGCTTCACGTCGTCGTGGCAGGGCGCCGTGTTCGCGCGCTACCAGTGCGGCGCGCTGCACATGCTGTGCGCCGTCAACGCCTTCTCCTGCGCGCTCACGGCCGCCGCGCATGCGCACCGCGCGCCGCCGCTGCGTCTGCTGCACGTGCGTATGCGGCGGCGGGACGCTGTCCTATTCAATTATTATTTTGCTCATGAGCTTTTCTGTATGGGATGCTCAATAAACGACAAGAGAACTACTTTTATATATATACTGTATCTTTCGATATGATATTTTACGACTAAACGCCTTGCACCCTAATTGCGTATCGCACGATTAATCGTAATCTGTATTATTTAGAAACAGATTGCTAATCCATTGCTTCATATGTTCGAAAAATGTGTCTGCTCCACAACGTAAATAACGCAATAAATATTGTTGAACTGTTAAAATGAAACAGATTATGATTGATCGTATGTTGGGCAATTAGGGTGCTAGTCTGTGAAACGATGTCCAAGAAAAACGCGTAGAAGCCTCTCTCCAAGGGCTTCACGAAGCACTCCCATGTATGTTCAGTGATTATTAATAGTTTATGAGCTAGCAGATTTTTAATTGAGTTACGTACAGCACAGTTCTGCCCGCAGCACCCCGTGTTCGCGGCCGACTGCGCGCTGCTGTCGCTGAGCTCCGCGCTGGGCCAGCTGCTCATCTACCGCACCATCGCCAAGTTCGGCGCCGTCGTGTTCACCATCATCATGACGCTGCGGCAGGTATGCTCACGCACCTACTTAGGCAAAGACTGCCTATAATCATACAAAACAGTAAACATTTAATTAGCTGTATATAGTTTGGAATCTACCGGTTCGGTAGTGGGTCCAAGTGAACCCTTGAACGTCGACACCCTTAAGTAAGTATTTATTATGCTAGCTATTAAATCTTGTGAGTGTGCCCTAATTAAAAGAATCTGATAAAAAGCTCATATGGCACCGCCATTAAATCTTTCATATTTAGCGCGCAAGTATATTAATTTACCCTTATGAAATCGAATGTCTGAATGAGGCTTGAAAACATCTGACACCTCTCTCACATGATTAATCCAACACTTAATTATTTGGCGCATTCACCAATTCTTCAAGTTAAAGGAATAATGGTTTTTTTTTGGGTGGGAAATCATCAAATAACTTCTCCCGCTCTGAGCGGAGCGGGGTGTCAGACTTTTACTGACTAAAACCCACCCGTGTTCCCTCGGTTGCCTGTGTGCCAGGGGCCGCGGTATCTCTTTCGAACAACCCGCACCCCTGGCAGGCATCGGCCCTTGCGGGCCCCATCAGTTGGTGCTGACATCTCTATGAGACGCACGTGGAACACAACGCGCCGTCGACCCGGGCTTGGTCCTTACCGGACAGCGAACTACCCATTACTCGCCGTCCGCAAGCCCGTGCCTACGGTGGCCGGGAATCAGCCTGGGATTCCCGACGCCCAGGGCGTCTCCTGCGAAGGCCACGGCTGTGAGGGCGCATGTACAGCATCTCCCTCACGTGCGCCGCCTCCCTCTTTGCGAGCATAACTGCTTCGCTGAAGGAGGCGACTGCTAGCCATGCACTCTCGCTCCGTACCATGGCCTGGACCAGGGTCGGACGCGAGAGATCGCCGCCACCGATCACCTCCACGAGAAGGAATAGTGGTTCATTACCACTTGAATTATGCACGTTTTTATTTTTCACAAATATCACACACATATCGATACGATTTAAAATCTTACAAATATTATTCAAAATATTATAAACAACAAAAACTGCCCAACGCCATTTACGAACACAGGTCCAATAAAAGGCAATATTTATTACCACTACTTAATTTGTGTTCCAAATTGTTCAAATTACCCTTTTTTATTGTTTTGATGTGCGTAAGTGATTGCCCAACGATTGTTATTGCATTTCGGTTGCCTCGAGTAATTAATATAAAGAATTTCAGTAATCTTTTAAAAGTAGCTATAGTTCAACTTTTAATTGTATTTAGTAACTTGGCAGTTCAAAGAAAAATAATGTTACCGTACTAAAACAAATAGTGTTGTGGTAGTGAACGATTTTGCGTAAAGAGCGAATGATAAAAATAGTTTCATTTTAAATTATACCATTTTTATCATTCTTTATAAAACTTTAAAAATTAATTTGTAAGATGTCGACATAAGAATAATTAATAATTTATGAATTAAAGTAATTACCTATTTTTATTTTCTTCTAATAGAAAGAAACTAACTAAATGACCTTACTGCTAAAAAACAAAATATATAGCAAATTTTACTATTTTTAATTGTGCATAACATGATTTTAAGACAAGTTATTACTTAAATTTAAAATAAAAAATAGCATGTAAATACATAATTTCAAGTTCACTCAATTTCGTTCATTCTTACCTCACCCCACCTCACTATCTTTTTTTTTGTCAAAATCTGGTAACCCTTCAACTGTCAAGTTACTGATGAATACAATTAAAAGTCGAACTATAGTTGCAACTTTTGAACCGTAATAAGAAACTTGGTAGGTGGCCAACACTAAGAAGTGTTATGTTATATGTCATAACTAACACATTATTGTCATTTTTGTCAAGATTGTATCGTGTTATTTTTTATACATTTAAAAATAATAATAAAAGAGAGATACAGAAACCCGTAGGGCAGCATATGGTGAGCTGTTGGGCAGTAGCGACCCCACGGACCCTATCTGCCGGGAGAAGTCTTGTTCCTCATCTCTGCCTTTCTTTTAATCAGCGGCTGAAGTAAACACTGATGAGGAACAGAGCTCTAAAATCTTTCTTGCCTTAATTGGCCGGCTGAGCGGAGATTCGCAAGAGGGATAGAGATTTTTACCATCTTCCAGGCTTTGAAATTGTTCTGTTAGCGGTGGAATACCCGTCTACTCCTCTAGAACCTCAGGACATGTTTCCTCTTTGCCCCTACGTCTCTATGAGCTAGCGACGGTTTGGAGGCCCACTATGCTACTTAATATCATAAATGTGAAAGTTTGGATATTTGTTACTCAATCGTTACTCATTTGTTACGCAAAATCAGCCTAACGGATATGGATGAAATTTGGCACGCAGATAGCTTAAAAAATCAATATCAAATTCAAATCATTTATTCAAACTAGGCAGAGCGTCAGCACTTTTTCAACGTCAAAATTACATAAGACAGTCCCCCAAAACGCCCGCCCTTCACCACTTCCTAGTGTTTTAGCTGAGAAGAAGAAGTGGCGCAACAAACTCCCTAGCGGCACAGCTGTCTGTTAAGTTGGAAGACCTCGATTCTATACAATAATAGGTAAGTAATTAACATTCAACAATCAATTAAAATTTCATTAATAAAACATAACATTAAAAAAACATGGTTTATACAGTTAAATAAAATAAACAACGATATGAAGCAACTCATAGGACCTGTCAGTAGGTAAGTTAGCGATGGTGAAAGAACACAAACGTTGTCTTGATTTAATCACAGCGACCAACAATTCTTATCGTTTAAGTAGTCGTTGATAGAATTAAGATTTGATTTTACTTTAGCTTTAAACGCATTAAAACTTAAAGGTTGTGGAGTCCTACTGCAGAGGTGTGATGTGTGCCGGGAATTCTATGTAAAATGTGGAAGAAAACACCGACGTGTGTATTCACCAAGCAGCTTTATTGAACTCAAGTAATAAAACAGTAGTTCGCATGTAATATTATGTAACGTTAGTACATGTGATCGCGGGCGTCAGCATAAATGGTCGAGTGTGCTCGTACATGCTCCGAAATCACAAAAATAAACAAACAAATGAAAATAGCAGACCTTATGTAAAATAATGTAAATACAGTTAAAGAAATAATAAAGTGAACAGTAAATGAAACAATGTAAATAAAAAATATAAAGTCCCAAGCTTATTTCTAAAACTAACAGCTTGCCGGCGAGGTTGCTCTGTCGACCTTGTGCGCGCAGCAAGTGTCATGGCTCGCCTGTGGTTGTGGTTCGCTGGTGCCTCGCTCCTGGTCCGAGTTATCAGGTCTGTTGGTAACCCGAAGAACTGCACAATATCGTTTCCTCAATTTGAAACTGATCCATAGACAAGCCCCAACAACACCGATGAGCATAATGCTATACAAGATATAGCGATGTGTGTCGTGGGAAGTTGTCACCTCGTTTAGGGTCTCTTGGTCCATTTTCACCTGTTCAATCCTGGATTTCAATGTCTTCATCATCACTTCATGATGCTCAGCTTCAAAAGTGTAGTTGCTGTCTGCTATAAGGTGATTTATGCTCGATTCTCTCAAGTAAAGCTCGTCTTCAGTCACGCTTATCTCACTGTGGAAGTTGTTATGAGAGCGAAGTATAATGTGATCTCCTTTTAGCATGCACCCAGGATCGAGTGTGATAATACCAGTAGCACTTAATTGTTTCGCAAATGTGCCAGATGGACAGAAAATGCGTGTTAAGCATTGTTTGCAACATGAGTAGAGCCACGCGCCATCATTATGTAACTGTATCCACTTATCGCTGCAACTTGATACAGTTGTGTGACACGATGATAAGTTTTTATTGTTTACTATAATTTGTGCCTCACACATCGTCGCGGCTTGCTTTATGTCATAAAGAGGCAAACTCAGTGCACATAGTAACTGCTGTTTTCTCAGTTGTATACACGTGCTTAAGTCGTTATAAGTTAGTGGCATCATCACATCCTTCTTGAGGTTTATTGCCAAATATTCAGATGTTGTCATGATATGCTTCTCTGTGTGTCCTTGTATGTAAGGAATAGGTATGACTCGGCTTAGCTCGTACTGTTCGTTGTTCACCAAAGGTAGCTTGACTTCAAAAATGATGTAATCTCTCGTCAGCTTGACGTGTACTCGTGACAATTTATACATTTGTCGAATGCACTGATGGCTGTTTGTGCAGGGTAGCGACAGGTCACTAGGTAATTGTCCAGATATTATGTTTAATTGTTCTTGGAACTGATCTGGCTTCAGTAGATGTGCATCGATGTGTCCGTCCTTTACATCAGTCACTAAGTCGAGCAGTAATTGTTGAACTCTCCTTATGTTGGAGATTATTAAGTTGGCGGCTAACGCAGACGACATCACATTGAGTGCATTGCTACGTTCCAGGACTATGCGCTCGTTTGTTTCTTGGAAGCGTTTATTTATTAGCGTAAATTGTTTGTTCATGATATCCTCGTTTCTTTTCAAAATGTTGTACTCGCCTTCCACAATCGATGTTTGTTCCTTGTAGAGGTTGAGTAAATGGTTTTCGTTTGTCTGTATGAGGTTAATATCACTATCGTATTTTTTGGCAAAGTCTTCGTCTAGGACTCCAAATAGATAATTTGCTGCATAACCAATTCCATTTATCAGACCCCTTTTCTTGCGCGGTCCGTGTTCCGATCGCAAAACATCGTTGTAGTGCTGTATTTCTTTGATTTCGTGTTCTAGTTGTGAGGCGATTGATGTCAAGGTTGTCTCTTCCTTAGTTAGACCTTTCAAGTTTGTGACGTAGTCTGCTGCGTTTTGTAAACTTCGCCAATATGTTGTCATATTGTAATACACAACCATTTTCCAGTCGTCTTGTCGTATTTGCATGTCAGCAATTTTGTCGAAGTAGACTAATTTAGCTGACGATAACGTGGTAACATTCACTAAAGTATGTTGCAGTGACGTAGCTATGCATAAGGCAAACGTGAAAAATATGCAAACGTTACTGTATAGGGATCTTTTGGCAGGTTTCTTCCGCTTCGATCTCTCAGTTTTCTGTGGTTCGATAGGCGTTGTGTCACCTTCACTCTCTACGCACCTTGTTTCACTGTGTTCGACAGGTAGTCGAGATAATTTTATGATAGGGCGTTTTAGAGTGCCATTTTTTGTTTTCAGTGTCACCACTCGAACGTGTCCATCCTTACCAGGATGTGTCTCCATAACCCTTCCTAAGAGCCATTTAGAGGGCGGCAAGTGATCATCTTTTATCAAAGCGATGTCGTTGATCTCAAGATTCTTTGTTGCAGAATGCCACTTGCTGCGTGTTTGAAGTGTTTGAAGGTATTCAGATGACCATCTCTTCCAGAAATCCTTGTGCATTTTTTCCAGTAGCTGCCATCTAGTTTTAATGTTTCTAATGTCCTCGTAAGGTGAGAGTGGGCTTGACAGTATTGGCCCTCCCACTAAGAAATGTGCAGGCGTTAGGCAGTCCAGATCGTCAATGTCATCTGTAAGAGGAATCAACGGCCTAGAGTTGAGACACGCTTCAATCTGGGCTATCAGTGTGGAAAACTCCTCGAATGTCAGCTTTTGTTCGCCGATGACGCGTTTCAGATGGTACTTCATGCTTTTGACTGCGGCCTCCCATAGTCCTCCTGCTGACGGCCAAACTGGAGCGTTGAACTGCCACTCAACTCCAAGGTTTGCTAACTCACTCAAGACTTCTTCGTTGATGTAGTGAATTAACGCTTCTTTGTGTTCCTCTTTAAGTCTTTTGGCAGCGCCCACAAAATTCGTACCGTTGTCTGAGTACATACACTCTGGTTTTCCTCTCCGGGCACAGAAACGTTTGAACGCGCCGAGAAAGGCTGCAGTACTCAAGTCTGAGACCAATTCTAAATGAATGGCCTTTGTTGCCAGGCAGACAAATATTGATATGTAGGCCTTGGACGTCTTAATCCCTCTGCCCTTGTTGGCCTTGACTTCCACTTGTCCCGTAAAGTCAACGCCTGTGTGCGTAAATGGACGCGATGGAGTGACCCGAGGCTTTGTTAAGTTTCCCATCAGCTGTTTGCTCGTAGATGTCTTGAAGCGATGACATTTGATACACTTGAGAATGTGTCCTTTTACTGTCCTCACACCTCTGAGTATCCAGTATTTGTGGCGCAAATGTGTCAAGGTGAGTCTTGCTCCCCCGTGGAGCGTCGAAATATGTGACTTGTCGATCAAAAGTTCTGTGAACCGATCTTTGTGTGGCAAAATAATTGGATGTTTTTGTGAACTTTTCAAGGCTGATTCTGTTAAACGTCCCCCGACTCTCAAGAGACCTTGTTTGTCCAAAAATGGATTTAAATTAAGCAGACAACTCTTGGTATGCACCTTGCCATGTTTCTGCAAATGTGCAATATCTTCGCCAAAGTGTTTATTTTGCACTGCCTTGATAACGACATTCAATGCGTTCTCAAGTTCCACTGTTGTTAAGTAAGGAGATCGCACATTGTCATTGGTTGTATTAACTCGTAAAATCCAACCTAGTACTCTGACAACACGTGTAACAGAGTTATGTTTGCATAGTAGCTCTTCAATAATCGAAGATGATGTTTGTGATGCACAGACTTGCTTCTTGTTCTTGTGTTCCAATGTAGGAGCTTTGAATTCTGTCGGTTGATCTGAGATGTTGTTTTGCATCAGCCACGTAGGTCCCTTCCACCAAAGTTCGTGTCTGACTAGTTGTGACGGTAATAAGCCACGACTAGCGCAATCCGCCGGGTTTTCCTCGGATTTAACATGTCCCCAACACGATGGTGGCAAAATGTTTGTAATTTTTGTAACTCTGTTTGCTACAAATGTCTTCCAGCGGGACACGTCGCCATGTAGCCATCCCAAAACGACCATAGAGTCAGTCCAAGCTTTTATTGTTACTGTCTGTTCGTTTAACGACTCTATGACCTTTTTCATAAGTCTTGAAAGTAAGTGAGCGCCGCACAGTTCGAGTCTGGGCAGTGTCATTAACTTTTTAATCGGTGCGAGTTTCGTTTTCGCTGCAACTATTCGAGTCATGTATTCCCCATCGTCTTTGATGCTTCGGCAGTAAATTACACATGAGTATGCCTTCTCCGATGCATCGCAGAAGCCATGTAATTCAACTGGGGTGTTTGTAGCTCCCATCCATCGTGGAATAGCGATCTGACCTATGTATTTGAGGTCGTACCTGAATTCTTCCCATTGTTTGTGTACATGTTGTGGTACGGGATCGTCCCAGTTAAGGTTTGTAGTCCACAGTTGTTGGAAAATAAGTTTTGCTTTTATAGTAGCAGGTGAAAGCCAACCTATTGGGTCATATAGTTTCGACAGTTGAGATAGCAACGATCTTTTTGTAATGACAGCGCCTGTGTTTGTTGTTTCCAGTGGATGATGGAATGTAAATTGATCCGTAGAGGGATTCCACATAACTCCCAATGTCTTGTTTGTTTCAGCGTGCTTAAAGTCAATCATGTTTTGACTAATTTGATCGGGTTTTAGATCTTCTAAGATTCGTCCGTCGTTGCTCGCCCACTTGCGCAGGTTGAAGCCGCCTTGTTTAAGAAGGTCGATTAATTGCTTTTGAGTGGTTTTGGCCTTTTGTATGTCATTGCTTCCGCCAAGAAGATCGTCGACGTACAGTTGACTGTCCAATGTTTCTGCAGCAAGTGGGTATTGAGAACCGTCGTCGTTAATTAGTTGTTTTATTGTGCGCATCGCTAAAAATAGGGCAGCTTTTGTACCGTATGTTACGGTACACAGCTGGTACTCTTGAATGTTGTCTGCTTTGGAATCTCTCCACAGAATCTTCTGTAGATGCTGATCATGTTCCTGTATTCCGACTTGTCTATAAAATTTTTCAATGTCGGCGGTATAAACAAATTGGAAACCCCTCCATCGTAGGATTAATGCCTGTAAGTCCTGTTGCAGGTTTGGCCCGCATTCCATTAGCTCGTTAAGACTGTGTCCCGTGCTTGTTTTGTTTGAGGCATTAAACACAACTCGGAGTTTTGTAGTAGTGGAGTCCATTTTCATGACACCGTGGTGTGGTAGATAGCTTCTCGGTTCCACTGAATTTGAACTTTGTTTGATGTGATTGAGACGTATGTAGTCAGCCATGAATGCCTTGTAACTTTCAGCAATTGACTGGTCTCTGGCTAGTCGTTTCTCCAATTGTCGGAATTGTGCCATTGCCTGCGACCTTGAAGAACCGAACTGTGTCTCGAATCCCTCTTTCATGGGTATTCTAACCTCATATCTACCGTCAGACTTCCTTCTGGTTGTAGTTGCATATAATGTTTCGCAATATTGTTCGTCTGACGTCAGCGTTGTAGACTGTTCAGTTATTTCTTCTGTTTCCCAGAAACGTGTAATATCTTCTAGGTTGTTAAGCACTGCATGGCATTGAAATGTTGTGGTGTTGCCCAATAGAACCCATCCTACTTTAGTCTGTTGAGCTATTGGCGCATGTATAGGTCCTCGTAGAATCCCATCCATGATTATTTGTGCGTAAACTCCAGCGTCCAGTAAAATGTCTACTGGCCTGGAAATGTTGTAGTTAGGATCTGCGAGGCTGATGTTTTCTAAATGTGGCCACTGTTGGCGCTCAAACGTGTAATTGGGTAAATTGTTCAGCATTCTTGTCATGACAAGCGCCTCAATGGTGAAGTTGTAGTTTTGTTGTATGGACTCGCAAGTAAGTAGTACGGTTCCATGGCTTTTGTTGTTCGTGATTCCAACACCTGAGACGATTGCATCTTGTTTACGCCTGTGAAGTCCCAATCGCTGAGCAGCTGATTCCGTAATCAAATTGATTTGGGAACCTTGGTCAAGTAGAGCCCTAACTTTTGTAGGCGTTCCGTCTACCGCCCTAACATATAGTTCTACTGTGGCAAGTAGAACTTCGTTCACATTCCCAGCTACGTGATGTGATTTATGTTGCGCTACCGTGGGAACGCTTTTAGGTGTCAAGTTATTAGCAGGAACTGTATTCTGAGCCCTTTGTTGTAAAGCATCATGTAACGTCGTATGATGCTTGTTATTGCACACCTTACATGTTTTCGCGGAATTGCATTGTTTTTCATTATGGCAGTACATACAATTCTCACAGACTTTCAATTCTGCAATAGTATTTATTTTATCTTCGGGTGCCATACTTTGGAATGTTTTACAAGAAACCAATATGTGATCCGACTTGCATAACGGACATTTTCTTTCAGATCGAGCATGATAAACCTTTGCCCTGTTGTTGAACTTCTTGGGTAGGTATTTGTTCGAAAATTCCTTGACCTTACTGTTGTCCTTGTCCTTGGTCGCTTGCCTCGTGGAACCAGTCTTGTTATCTTCTCTGTTGACTGGCTCGAGAGCTGTAAATTTGCTCTCCAAAAATGTCATAAGCTCGTCAAACGATGGCAGATTTCGTGGAGCTTTTCGGCTCTCCATGTACGAACTGTAGGTTTCTGCATCCATTTTTTCTGTGATGATGTGTACCAATAACGGATCCCATGTAGTAGTATCGACTCCGAGATTGTGTATGGCGTGAATCGTTTCCAAGGTCGTGTCGTGGAGGCTTTTTAATTCTTGTGCAGAATGTTTGTGCGCAGTCGGCTGGCTTAAAAATACTTGTATTTGCTTCGTAAACAGCAGCTGCATGTTGTTGTACCTTCGTGTGAGTATATCCCAGCATGCGTCATAGTTTTCTGCTGAGACGTTGAGATGCTGCACTAGTCGCTCTGCCTCACCTTTCAGTTTGCCCTTGAGGTGCTGCATTTTTTGAGTCTTGCTCAGCATGGGATTGTTGTGGATGGCTTCTGCGTAGAGGTCCATAAAAGTTTGCCAATGAGCGTAGTTGCCATTAAATGCCGGTATCTCCAATTTCGGCATAGTTTGTTGTTGGTGAGATGAATGGCTAAGTTTTTGGTTAAGTTGTCTCTTCATGCCTTCGTAAATATTTTCATGCTCAGCGTACTCTTGTTCATAATCCACTTCTGTGCCGATCAGTAGATTATCTATTTGCCAGTGTAGATCGTCAATAGTTTTCCAGCGCGCCTGTATCATCTGCAGTTTGTCTTGTAGTTCCCATTTTTCTGAGATATTGTTTATGTTGCTACCTCGAACGACTCGTGAAAAGGCTCGAAAGTTCGTTCGTTGCTGATTAATCAGCTCATCAGTTTTGGACAACATACCTTTCTCTTCCGTGCGGTCAATGTGTTGTTGGTCACCTTGATCCTGACTACTTGTACCTTGTTTCGCCAGGATTTCGGTCTGTGTAATGTCCATCAGCAGAGCCCATGTAGCTGTGTAAAGCTCTTTCACGGAATGGTAAGCACGAGACTGGATGTAGTCATGTTTGTTATCACAAAGCACTATAAGTTTTGTGTGATTGTTGTCGAACTCATTCCACAATTCTTCAAGAGACACTAGCCGTGTTTTTGCGTATTCGGCTGTTTTTCGAATTGCAGAATCTTTTCTGATGTTTGTTGAAATCTTCTGTATAGCTTCAGCAATGATTTCTTGACGCTGTAGTAGCCCTTCCATTGTGGTAGATGTGTAGAAGAAACTAGTTGTCTGTTGAAATCACTGTCACTGATAGAAGAGTATGTAGTAGACTTGTGTGTCCACTGGTTCTGTTGGTTCCGCGTGAGTAGATGCCCGTCACCAATTGTGCGCTTTCTCAACCTGACTGGTGAGACCCGCTTGTGGGAGGCCAGCCGAGCCGATTCGCTATTGATGAAGACACCTTCTCTCACACTTCACTTAAAGTCTCGAAGGACCATAAAGATGTGGAGTCCTACTGCAGAGGTGTGATGTGTGCCGGGAATTCTATGTAAAATGTGGAAGAAAACACCGACGTGTGTATTCACCAAGCAGCTTTATTGAACTCAAGTAATAAAACAGTAGTTCGCATGTAATATTATGTAACGTTAGTACATGTGATCGCGGGCGTCAGCATAAATGGTCGAGTGTGCTCGTACAAAGGTTATACCAAGCCAAACAAATGAGGTATGAACTTTATGAAGCCGGTGAAAGTGAGCACGTAGTTTGTCCTTATTTCTAGTATAAATGTTATGAACATCACTGTTTTTAGTGTATAAGTGTATATTTTGCCTAATATATAAGATGTTAGCGAAGATGAATTGCGATGCCACCGTGAGAATACCAATATCTTTAAAAAAATATCTCAGAGAAACTCTAGAACCTAGTAAATTAAAGGTAAATTGCATGAACAGCTCGTTTTTGAAGAAAAAAAATATTTTGGATGCCAGCGGCTTTGCCCCACAGCATAATGCCGTAGGACATAACGCTATGAAAATAACTAAAATAGACTAACCGAGCTGTATCAACGTCAGTGTATTGTCTTACTTTCCTGACGGCGTAGGCGGCTGAACTGAGCCTTCCCGCTAGGCTTGATATATGTGATCCCCACTGAAGTTCGGCATCTACTGTTATGCTCAGAAAAACTGCCGAGTCAACAGTTGCCAGCGCCTCATTATCTAAGACGATGTTGGGTCCCAGATTTTTTTACATTCGGCAAAGCGAACTTTATAAATTTAGTTTACTTTGCATTTAGAACTAGATTAGTCGTGCTAAACCAATGCGTAACCCTTGAGAGTGCACTATTTGCGTCGTCAAAATCTTGTCTATTCCTGTCTACTTTAAAGATAAGAGAGGTCTCATCAACGAACAGTATAACGTCACGGATACCCTTTAAATAGAATGGTTAATCATTAATGTACACTAAGAATAAGAATGGACCCAGTATTGAGCCTTGAGGTACACCTAACTGAACTGGTAGCCTGGAAGATTTCACATCATTCATTAATATATTATATATACACACATTAGTGCCTATTATTTAAATAAGAATTTATTACGTTGATAGCTTCATTATGAACACCGTAATGACGTAGTTTACGCAAACGCGTGTCATGGTGCACGCAATCTAATGCTTTGGAAAGATCACAGAAAACGCCAATAGCATTATGTGAGTTCTCCCATGCGTTAAATATGTGCTTCAGCAGAGCGTGTCTGTAGTCGAACGACCTTTTGTAAAGCCATATTGTTCATCATGAAGGAGGCTATTTAAATTAAAATGTCTTAGCAACTGCTTGAGTATTAACTTTTCAAATATTTTACTAAATGCCGGTAAGATAGAAATAGGCCTAAAATTTCCAACGTTATTTTTATGACCTGACTTAAAAAATGGACTTTACTACTCTTCATGAGGTCAAGACAAGTTCCTAAGTCACACTTTTATTAAAAGTAACAGCTAGATAGGGGGCTATGATATCGATTATATTACTTAAAAGTTTAATAGCCCCAGTAATCACCAGTGTTTTTAGACTTAAGTGTGTGAAAAATATTAACTACATCACGAGGCGTTACGTGTTCGAAACTAAACAAATGACTACATTTGGGCACACTACTATGCAAAAGGTTTGCCGCTGTAGACGGGGACGAATTTAAGTTGCGAGTCGTAGTTAAAGGTATGTTGGCAAAAAACTCATTAAATGCCTCAGCTACGTCAGCAGCTTCATCAACTAATTTGCTGTTGACCATAATCTCTAGTTGTTTTTCCTATTTAACCGACTTACCTGTTTCATTATTAATAATTTCCCAAGTGGTTTTTACTTTATTATTGGAGTTTTTGATTGTATCGCTTAAAATTTTTGATTTAGCGAAAACACAGATTTAAAAAAAAATATTTTGAATAATTTCGGACATACAGAAAGGTACTATCAAACCCGTATTTTTTCAAACCATATAACTCGTATAGTCTCGCTCTACTTTTATAAATACCTGGAGTGGTCCATTGGTTGAAGCCAACGGAGGTGCCATTAATGTCAATGGTTTTGGTCTTGAAAGTAGATTGGTATTCTTTTTGCACAACATCAAAAAGGGATCCAAAGATTTTATTAGGATTCTCGTGTTCTGCTATAGACGGCGTTATTCTATGAGCTATATTATTTTTAAATTTATTGCAACGACTAGCTGTATAAGGCCTGCATTCTACTTTATGCTGCTTTTAATGTAATGGCAAAGGGAAACGAGCTAATAATGTACAGTGGTCGGACGTCAAGTCAGTTAATACTAATTTATTTTTGGCATCACAATCACTAAATATATTATCAAGACAGGTCGACGTAGAAGCCGTGATCCTAGTAGGTTCTAAAAACAAGTTAGTTAAATTAAAGGCTCCACTGTACTTTTCCTCCCGCTCGTTTGGAGTTTAACGATTTTATAGCGTATACATGTCTGTATGTAAAACACTTTCGCAATTTTCACACTTTGAAAACGTCGAGTTTTTAAGAGTTTTTGAGTTCCCTATAGCTACACACTGAACTAACATATTATCCAAAAGTTACACACCTAGATGTGGTAAGACAACAATGTCACTAGGAGAACTGAAATGCAAGAACAACGAGGAAAGCTCTGGACTTGGGGCACCCCGACTCGGACAGGTTAGGTTAGAAGAGAAAAAATAACCACAAAGAGGATAGCGGGGGGTCTTCAAACTTTGATTTTTATTTTTCTTGGCTCCTGGTTGGTTTTGCACAATTTGTGGATTTCAAATTTACCCTTAAAAGCTACTCTTCCCAAAAAAAAAAATAGGTAGGTACTATAAAAAATCGCCGGGAGGAAAAGTACAGTGGTTCCAAATTAAAAGACCTAAACAGATTAAGAAGTTTAATACTTAATGGAGTCACATCTAAAATATTAATAGGTATTAAAATCTTAAACTTTTATGACTTGATTTTAACTTATTGAGTAAATCCTCCATTACCGACTCGAAACTAATGAAATCCCCAGAGTGTAGTCGATAAACGCAAACTATAAAGTATCGCTCGAGTTCAATACAAGACAACTCAATAGTATGCTCAATAGAAAGATTAACTAAATCTAAACGTTGTTTACATTTCAACTTGTTTGAAACAAAGACTAAAGATCCACCCGAATAGCAGTTTTTCTTACAAATGCACTTTGTACGGTAAAATTATCATCACTACATAGTATAAAACAAAGTCGCTTTCTCTGTCTCTATATCCCTATGTATGCTTAAATCTTTAAAACTACGCAACGGATTTTGATGCGGGGTTTTTTAATAGATAGAGTGATTCAAGAGGAAGGTTTATATGTATAATACACCGACCTCCACGCGGGCGAAGCCGCTGGCAAAAGCTAGTCATTAATAAACACTACTTCATGTTCTTTCAACCAGTGTTCAGTCAAACATAACACCTGAACATTATGGTTCTCCATAAATAAGCTTAAATCTAGCTCTTTGCCGGACAGACCCTGCATATTGTGATGAACAACATTCAACATAATATGCGGCTTATCTGTTGTCGCATCGAATAGTTTCAACTACTAGGCATATCAAAAGAAGTGTTACTAGCACTACTAACAGTAAGCGATGGTAAACTACAGGTACCAGTGTCATGGTGTAAATTGTATGCTAAGAGATTAGCAATTTGTCTCCTACAACTAGGTGGCAAATACATTGTATAATTTGTCAGTTTGTAATCAGAAATCAAAAAATAAAATGGCGTCACTGTGACGACTTGTCCAATTAAAAAATAACATATTTAAATTAAAAATGTGCTTAAGTTGCTCATTTGGCAAGTAATGTGAATAAGACAACGCACAGAAAATAAATTTACAATTATTGGTCTCATTGAGATGTAACATCAATTGGACACATTTAATTATGTCCTTTTTTCTAACATTTAAGTGCGTTTATTCTGAAAATGGGCAACGTCGCAAATAGCTATCAAATATTTCACTGTTTTGATTAATTTGGCAATATTACTGTATGGAAATATGGAATACTAGCGGCCCGTCCCTACTTCGCACGGGTGGACATTTTTTTTGAATGTTTTGGGATAAATAAAGATAATTTAACTTAAAAGTTTGCTCATTAAAACGTGTCCAAATGTTCAAACGCACACTCCTCTCCCGCATTTCGGTGCCCCCTCTCTCGCCGCGTTGCTCGCTGCGCTGCGCTGCACGCAACCACACCGCGTCGGCGTGTATTTTTTGTTTATATTGACATTTTTCATTTCGTAATATCTTTTGAATGGAATGTCCGATTTCAATAATTTAA
Source organism: Polymixis lichenea (assembly GCA_949091785.1). Classification (NCBI taxonomy): domain Eukaryota; kingdom Metazoa; phylum Arthropoda; class Insecta; order Lepidoptera; family Noctuidae; genus Polymixis; species Polymixis lichenea. Next base: position 21,541,477 of record OX420952.1, on the reverse strand, counting down.
AAAGTAATGAACAGGTATTAAAACAGTCTTAGATTCCAACAATTTTTTTTTCATTTCAGTTCCTTTTAGAGATTTTTTAAAAGATATTGGTATTCTCACGGTGGTATCGCAATTCATCTTCGCTAACATCATAAACATTAGGCAAAATATAGACTTATGCACCAAAAACAGTGATATTCATAATATTAATACTATTATAAATAACGATAAACTACGTGCTTCCCTTTCACCGGCTTCATAAAGTCCATAACTCATTTGTTGGGCTTGGTATAACATTTTATAACAAGCTTCCCTCTTCTTTGCTAGATTTACATTTTAATGCGTTTAAAGCTAAAGTAAAATCCAACCTTTGTTCTAAGGATACTATTATGTCAACGACTACATAAACGATAAGAATTTGTTGGTCGTTGTGATTAACTCAACACAACGTTTGTGTTCTTTCACCAGAGTTAACTTACTGACAGGTCATATGAGTTGCTTGTTAAACTTGTTTATTTTATTTGACTGTATAAACCATTTTTTTATTTTTTTTATTAATTAAATTTTCATTTATTGTTGGATGTTAGTTACTTGCCTGTTATTGTATAGTATCAAATTCTTCCAACTTAACAGACAGCTGTGCTGCTGGGGAGTTTGTTGCGCCACTTCTTCTTCCCAGCTAAAGCACTAGGAAGTGTTGTAGGACGGGGCGTTTTTGGGGACTGTCTTATGTAATTTTGACGTTCAAAAAGTGCTGGCTCTCAGCCTAGTTTGAATAAATGACTTGATTTTTATTAATTCTCTCACTCACAGGCATAATAATTGTTAATTTATTATGTCTGTGAGTTCTTGAACTGCGTCGTCTGTTGATTTTTCATTTCTGAAGCCAAACTTGTGTGAAAACCAGAACATTGTTTTTTTTTAAAAGACAATTTACAAATCTGACATTCAGCACCTTTTCAAAAGAATTGGAAAATGTTGTAAGTACAGAAATAGTATATAGTTAGAGACATTGCTCCTGCCCCCAGTTTTTAATATTGGGTGAACTATAGCGATTTTAAACGCATTCGGAAATAAAGGCACATGATGTGGACAAGAGCGGGAAATACCGACACAACCTGCAGCACACTTGTCTTTTAGGTTTAGGATGATTTTGTTGATTTCTTCATCATGCACGCCATACATAGATCCCGAAGACGATGTAGTATCGTTATCGGATTTTCAAAACAATTTTTTTTTCAACTAGACGGTAGTTTCTCTAGCCGCCCTGCTGCTGATGTCATCCATCGGCTGGATATCCCCAACCCGAAATGCGATGTTGTCGTGCCTTTGTCCTAAACTAGCACGCCTGTGTGCCCGCAGGCGGTGTCCATCCTGCTGTCGTGCGCGGTGTACGGGCACCGCGTGTCGGCGGGCGGCGCGCTGGGCGTGCTGCTGGTGTTCGCGGCCGTGCTGCTGCGCCTGTACTGCCGCGCGCGCCTGCGCACGCGCCGCCACGCCTCCGGGTAGCGCGCGCGGCAGCCCCACACTGTATCCAATATACCGCGACATGAACGTGATGGCAGCGCTGCGCTACTCCAATCGCAAGGTTGATTTTTATTTCAATTAGCCCATAATTTTACTTCAACATCTACAAAGTTAACATAATTGAGTAGAACTGCGTATTGCAAAATGTAATTTTCAAATACAATGCAGATACAGTCAATCGCAAGTCAGTGGTAGCACTTGCACTATGACATCCGCATTTACTGCTATAACATAAAGGGTGTTACTGTCAAATTGTTATAACTAATGAGCTGCTGACTGTACTCTTCTTGATACCAAGAATCTTACACTTTACTTACAGTGAATTATCGCGTCCTATACATTAAAATATGACAAATGTCACAACATTTATAACTAAATAAGTGAAATCCCAAATTGCAATAAAGACTATAAGGGTAAACACCGTTATCCTTGAAACCAGTGGTTTCGTTTATAGAACGTAAAATCCATTGATTAAATAAAAAAAAACCTTTTTTTTTAATGAAAATCTGCTTTTTTCCACAAGAACATTTAACCCTACGCGCGAGGGCAACCAACTTGCGTCTCCATACGGGAGGGGGCGCGGGGGACCACGCCGCATGGCCTGACCACAGTATAAAAACTTACAGTAGGATGACTCCTTAGATCTCGTGGCCGACAACGTGTAGGCATTTTCGCAACAGCTAGGGTTGTCTCAAGTAAACATTATTTATTTATTTTAGATCAACATCGTCATGAACATTATTATTATTATGAACAATAATTAACAGTTATCAAAATATAGTTTTTTAAACCGTTATAAACAGAATATTTAATTAATATAATAATGAATATGTATCATGTATAAAAACCCAGTAACAGGCAAACACGATACCCCTTAGCATGATTGGTGTCAGATTTTTTTGGCTGGTCTTAGGGAAATGTCTATCGCGCAAGTGTCATGTTACCCTCCCTCTTAAGCGCATTACTGTTGCAGACATTTTGTCAGCGGGTCGGCGGCTTTGATGTGTATTGCTCTTTAGATTTAAAAATGGATGTCAATTTCGTAATCAGCACTCCAAGAAACCTCGATTTTGCATCTTCAACATCATATTATTAAAAAAAATGTATCCGCCATTTTTTCGCTCGTTTTTTTTAAATATTTAAGTCAACTACCTATGGTTTAAGTAACAACGGTGTTTACCCTTACATCCTGTATATACAATTTGGTACAACATCAACAGACAACGCGCGCATTGGCCGTCTGCTAAAACCTAATATATCGAGACTGTGGTACTTACTCTAACCTCCACTTGACAACACTATGTCAAATTCTTCTCCACTACTTATTTATTCACGTGTGTATTAATGATAGGAAACTTGCTCATTTTTGAGCATCGATGTTGATTGACAATTTACGTAATCTTGTTTAGTCGACCTCGTAAATACTGTACGATTTTTGAGAAAAACTCCCAATAAATTGAAACCTTACTAAAGGTGTAACTATCTAACTGTCACATAAACAAATAGACGTTGTCGTTCTGAGACGTACAAGTGACGTTCAACCTTAGGGTGGAAAAGTAATTACGAGGTCGATTGTATATTGTCTTCTATCACGACTTAAATAAATAGGAAACGTACCTATTTCACCAGTGCTCGAATATTTAGTCTAGAATATAAAATACGATAACAATTACGGTTTTAAGAATGTATTTTTACACTGTTGAATGACTGTCCTTCTCGCCTCTTAATTTATTTATTTTATATCTACCCTTAGGTTATGGTCAGTTTCTCAATGCTCGAATTGTGACTCCTTAAGAAAGTGAGCGCAAGCTAATTATTTATTTTGTACATTAGACCTTGATTATGTAACCATTCTACAGTGTAATCAGTAAATGAAGTGACTGTTACTCTACCGTCAAATCACTCCATTTATAATTTAGAAAAACACAATAAAATTAGCTAATACTTTACAAAAAAAAACTTTTTTTTTTTTTGTTACTTAATTTTTAATGTTATTTTAAACGAGACTGTGACATGTAAATTAAAGCAACCAAACGACTGTAATGGTATGGTTTTTGGAAATTCGTAAAAAAAAACCTGATTTTCACGAAAAATTACAAAAACAGCTGAGCGATCTACGCTCTGGGCGAAAGTGATCGGTGAACGTGATTATGATAAAATATTTTTTGTAATTTTTTGTTTCTTTAGTTTTCGATATCGATAGCCCACACGTGGGTAAAGTATTGCCAGCTTATTTAATTTGACCCTGTATATCTGACGTATGTGTACATTTAAAAGAGCTATAAGAAAAAATCTCACACATTCGAGCACACCTCTGTCGTACCTTCTCACTCAGCTAGCAAGTTAATAATCACGAGTGAAACATGTTTGAAGACACAGTATTCTGTAATAAAAATAATACACCCTCCACTTTTCTCTTGGAAAACAGTATTTCTTTCCAAAATAGACAAGCGATTTTTGATCACTCGTCCATCGGAAGTCAATATTACATCTATGGTGTGGAAGTAAGTAAAACATAAATATGTTGTTTGACAAACATGTATGACACATTATTCATGTGTCAGACGGAGCGAACGCACAACACATAAATAATGTGTGACCACTATCTATTAAGTGGTCTTCGTTGACTGCCGTTACATAATTAATATATATGTCGCCGCGAAAGCGCCTATCTGTCAAGATTATAACGTAATCTTATGCGTAACTATTTAATTTAATTGCGATAACACCATTAAGCCGGTGCTCCTGTCCTCTGGAATACTATTATAAGCATTTGCATGCATCAGTGAAGTGTCTATGGGTTTCCTTGAGAGCAACGCCATCTATTGGCCAGGTTGTAATACAAAACTCGTAGAGTACTGCTGCTTTGTTAAACTAGATAAAGAACTATGAAACTAATTATGATGTCTTAGTTAAAACAGCCACAATTAAAAGGGAATAATTGTTTTATTGTCTTTGGGCTTTTAGTCATTAAACCTTTTGGTCATTTGACACAGTACATTTGTTTATGATACATTGCTACCTACTGTGCCGAAAATGGCGCGGATTGCTAGTTTTATGATCAATAACTGACTGTTATATTTTAATACGAGAACTATATCAGTTTCAGTCAAAATTTACAACTGATAAAGTAACAAGATTAATTTACACACACATTTATTTGTGACTTCCTGTTGTTTGATTAAATTCCTTGAAAATCCGGAAATGTAAGGTAGTGATATTTGTGATATAAAATGTAATGACTACTAATTAAACTTTCACCTTAAAACGCCATTGGATTTGTGAAAGCTAGCTTGTTTAATTATTAAAGTATTAACTGATAGCATTTGACCAGTGTTAGTAAATTTTATAACACTTACTAAGAAATAAGATTCAGTACTGCTTTCTGTGCGACACGCAGTACTTCCGCCCACTTGGGAGATGAAAAAGAATGGCGGTCGGACAGTATCGCTATGAAAGTGTGTACAAGGACAAGAATTGTAAATTGTGGATTATGAAATCTCTGTAACATAATGTTTTGATTTAAAAGAGTGTCCGTGGAGTTTCTTGCCCGTTCTTCTCCATATGAGACCTACCTTAGTTTTGGAATGGGCGCCTAGATTCCTTTCGTAACTCAAACTATCTGATTCACTGTTAAATGAAAAATGCAAAGTGCCTGTAAAAGATTTAAGTGAAAATAAATGGTTTGAGTTAAGTGTTGTGTGTGATTGAAAACCAACTACCTATTTACCTACGAAGAATTACACCAGAAACATCAGAGACGGCGTGCATTGGGTTTCCCGCCGTCTTATCAGAAGTGGGATCGCCCAAGCGATCCCCTTCCGCTCATGCTTATGCCGGACATCCAAATCGCCCAGCCACAGCCAAGACCACAGATATTTCTGACTTTCAAAGTACAAGCCTGATGGAAACATGATATCTGCTCATAATAATAATAATAATTATTGCGACGGAGTGTTGGCAGTGGCAATGGAAACATGATAAGGAATACTCAAGAAAGAACGATTTTCCGCGCAGACGCACATAATGAACTTAAGGTCTGATGCATAAGTAATAAGCCAGTAGCCTTTAAAGTTGTGTGCATTTTCATCTACTTGGCTGGTAGACGGCAACATGCTGTGGCCTACTGCAATATGATCACAACTGACGCTAAGAACATAATATAGCAAAACCTGTTAAATCAGCAGTATTCTTAGAAGAGAAACAGTCAATGACAAAGAAACAAATGAAGAAATTTTGGTTGAGCCTCATGGTGCATTCAAACAGAACAGCATGCTCAGCACAGAATGACCGAAGCAGCAGAATAGACAAAGGTTTGCCACCAGAAAAGCAAACATAATAAACGGACCATTGATGTCTTGCATCATCATTCCCGGGAAGTATTTTGTTTTATTATTTTACTTTTTGTTGTTGTACAATATATTTGATAACAGTCCTGTGGCAAGGTTAAAAGCTACTGTCACCATTTTTTTGACACTTGTGGGAGTAAAGTTAAATGATTATAAGATAAGCTTCTTTTAAGAAATTTATTTCAAACTTGTTTTGTTGAATTTGTTCTTGCAACATTTAACTAAGTGCTTTTTGACAATATCAAGATTTTTTTGTTGCCTGCATTCGCACTTACTAGAAAAACATTCAGTAGACATGATTGATTACAGACTTGTCATAACTTAAATTTGCACCATTGTCGTGCAAATTGCCTATAGCTTGTTTTTAGTGCAAAGTTCAGGACCTTATACACCATTTCCATGTTATGCATTGATTAGTTACTTTCCTATAACAAAACTAACTTGTTTTTCCAATTCACTTTCATCATTAGCAGAATGACCGACATTGGCTCTGCCTAACCCTACAAAAAATGGAATAAAACGCTTCGAGTAAGCTTACTGAATAGTGAATGACATAACAAATCTTATTTTACAATTGTTCAATATCACGTCAATGTCACTATTCAAATATTATTGGAGTTGTTATGTGTTATTGCGTTTTGCTAAATTGTCTGGAATATAATCGCATGCGATTTCTATTTTACTGCCACTTGAAGGTAAAATCAATTGATTGATCGTAATTTCATAAAATTCATTTCATGAGAACTTCGACTGATGGTTAGATTTTCCAAATAACTCTGTTAAACTTGAAACATATAGTGGATGGATTGCAAGATTCATACAGAAACATTTAGTTATGAAATCGGTTTGTAAAAATATATCAAGAGATAACTATGAAACATAAAACAAAAATTAACAATGTAAACACAATTTGATACATTGGAGGAAAGCATAGTTTACAACATGTTTTTATGCATACACAGCAAAAACAAACAAAGCACTGTTTTTTATAACACTTTCTTTCTGTTTAACTTTCTCTTGTAATTCCAATTAACTTCATCTACCAAAAACAAATAAAAGAATAGATTTAATTAATTTATAACTACTAGCTTCTACTAAAATAGTAGGAACATATTTTCCTGCACTATTATTTATCTGCCTTACTTTTCACATTGCAGGTTATTGTTTTATCAAAGAGAAAATGACAACCAACCAATCTATAAGGATATCATAACAAAATTACTATGGGCAACCATAGAGAAATTTGAGTCTTCTATAGTTGTATGCTGCACCCAGCTACTTCAGGAATGAGATGAAATCAAGTTGGAAGTCATTCAACAAGACTGCCTTCCTCAAGAAAAAGCTGGCTGACCCAGACTTATATACAGGGTTTTAGCTGACTAATATATTCAACTTGCAGAAACAAGGCGGCCAGTTCCTCAGATACAAAGATATTGAGAAAAGACATATGAAGAGATGCAACATAGATCCCTCTCGTTGGGAGGAGTTGGCACAGAATGCGCTTGTTTGGAGCCATTTGGTACAACAAAATATTTATGACTTTGAAGACCAGCGGACGAGAGATCTTGACAGCAAGCGAGAACACTTCAAGAATAAACCACCTTCCAACTTACAATATCATTACCACAATAGCATTCTAACGTGTCTGCACTGTGCACGTACCTCTACAGTCAAGATAGGTTACATTAGCCACATAAGAGCACGTGCTTGTTACCTACAGTTGTTGAAAACAAAAACAGTCGCCGTAGCCAAAATCGGCATGGGATGGATTGGTTCATTGACATTCAACTTGAATATAAAGAATCAACATTAAAAGGGTGCATTTATACATTTGGCACCCTTAGACTGGCTTTGAAGCATTTTTCAGATATTCAACATGAATTGTGTACCGGGTGGTACCCAAACTCCTCTAAGAATCTGTCAAGGGCATTTAAAAATGACTGCTACCCTACCTCATCAAGCCGATTGTTGATCAAGGTCGCATTAAAAGGCAACTCTGCTGCAGCGTGTTGAACAAATGACCGTGTCGCCGGCTCAGGCGCAACCAACTGCATACCAGCTTGCTATTCAACACAACATGGCTAAAATAAAAGGTGAGAAGTTTTCAAAATACTTTCCACTCACTTTGCTAACACTGCTACTTTGCTGTGACAAAAGCTCAATACAATAGCCAAGTTAGTAGTACCTGCCTACATGATGCTCACATGTTATGCACCAAAGTACTTTTTGAATTATATTTACCATCTTTATATTTTTGCAATTCTGCCTGTACCAGTTAATCCTTGTCTATTTTACAATAGGCTAGAATTAATTATTATTGTACTATTAGTATCTGTGGGGCAACTGATAAATAACTCAAAAAGTAATACTCACAACAAAGTATTAGTCTTCATCGATGTTCACTAAGAATGATCACAATAGATAATTATCTATTAGTAAGCCCTTGAGGTAACTAACCATGAAAAAAAAAAAGAAAACAAAAATAAACTATTAGTAAGCCCTTGAGGTAACTAATAATGAAATAAACTATAAATAAGACCGGAGAACTTGACCGGCAATTCTCTCATGTTATCCCGCTGGGTCTACGGCGTACAAGACCGCCCGGAGCCTGGTTCCTAATATCCTGTCAAATACAAGACTTCGTGCCTGCCACGGAGCAATGGTCCTAAACTCCTTACCCGTTAATCCTATCAAATCAAAGACTTTGTGCCAGCACAGAGCGGTGTTCCTGATCCCATCCTAATATCCTGTCAAATCCAAGACTTTGTGAGACTACCACAGAGCATTACCTTCCCATGAGAATGAAACTATTTAGCTAACAGCTGATCATACTACACACTATTCTAAACAAGTGTGCTTATCAAAAGTTCAATATTAATGCATTCAAATACAAGACTCTGTGTCACAGAGCATTACCTTCTAATGAAGATGAAACTATTTAGCTAACAGCTGATCATACTACACACTATTCTAAACAAGTGTGCTTATGAAAAGTGCAATTCTATTAGCATGCCACCTTATAAGTGTAATTTCTTGTTTGTCTTGATTTTGTATGCCATTTATTGGCAAAACAGTGCATATATTTTAGACAATATGCTATCTGTAACCATACCTGTGTTTAACAAAATAAATGATTGATTAATTGATAAACTATTCAGCTAACAGCTGATCATACTATACCTATTACTACACACTAAACTTAACAAGTGTGCAATATGTAAGGGGCCATATCAATTTATTCAAATACAAGACTGTCTACCACAGAGCATTACCCTCTAATGAGGATGAAACCATTCAGCCATCAGCTGATCATGCAATGCCTACTACTACTACACACTAAACTTGTTAAGTGTGCTTATGTAAGGTGCTATATCAATTTGTCTACCATGGAGCATTACCCTCTAATGAGGATGAAACCATTCAGCCATCAGCTGATCATGCAATGCCTACTACTACTACACAGTAAACTTGTTAAGTGTGCTTATGTAAGGTGCTATATCAATTTATTCAAATACAAGACTCTGTCTATCACAAAGCATTACCTGCTAATGAGGATGAAACTATTCAGCTATCAGCTTATCATACAATACCTACTACTACACACTTAACAAGTGTGGTTATGTAACGTGTCATATCAATTTATTCAAATACAAGACTGTCTATCACAGAGCTTTACCCTATAATGAGGATGAAACCATTCAGCTCTCAGCTGACCATGCAATGCTTACTACTACACACCAAACTTGTTAAGTGTGCTGTAAGGTGTCATATCAATTTATTCAAATACAAGACTGTCTATCACAGAGCATTACCTGCTAATGAAGATGAAACTATTCAGCTGACAGCTGATCATACAATGCCTGCTACTACTACACACTAAACTTGATAAGTGTGCTTATGTAAATGCCATTGCATTTGAGGCTTCAAATAAAGACAAATTAAGTAGACGGTAGATCTACAACAAGCTGTCAATGTAAGCTCAAACTGTTAACTACCGAGTCCTACAATTCAATGCATGTTGTAGGACAATAAAAGCGACAATAATCTGCCGACAAAATTTATCTCCACTATTTCAGATAACTACCAACTCAACTCTACAATGAGGGCAACGGCAGGTGCAGAGCGCGCACCGCCGATCAGAAAGGCCGTGTCGCCGCGAAAGCGCCTATCTGTCAAGATTATAACGTAATCTTATGCGTAACTATTTAATTTAATTGCGATAACACCATTAAGCCGGTGCTCCTGTCCTCTGGAATACTATTATAAGCATTTGCATGCATCAGTGAAGTGTCTATGGGTTTCCTTGAGAGCAACGCCATCTATTGGCCAGGTTGTAATACAAAACTCGTAGAGTACTGCTGCTTTGTTAAACTAGATAAAGAACTATGAAACTAATTATGATGTCTTAGTTAAAACAGCCACAATTAAAAGGGAATAATTGTTTTATTGTCTTTGGGCTTTTAGTCATTAAACCTTTTGGTCATTTGACACAGTACATTTGTTTATGATACATTGCTACCTACTGTGCCGAAAATGGCGCGGATTGCTAGTTTTATGATCAATAACTGACTGTTATATTTTAATACGAGAACTATATCAGTTTCAGTCAAAATTTACAACTGATAAAGTAACAAGATTAATTTACACACACATTTATTTGTGACTTCCTGTTGTTTGATTAAATTCCTTGAAAATCCGGAAATGTAAGGTAGTGATATTTGTGATATAAAATGTAATGACTACTAATTAAACTTTCACCTTAAAACGCCATTGGATTTGTGAAAGCTAGCTTGTTTAATTATTAAAGTATTAACTGATAGCATTTGACCAGTGTTAGTAAATTTTATAACACTTACTAAGAAATAAGATTCAGTACTGCTTTCTGTGCGACACGCAGTACTTCCGCCCACTTGGGAGATGAAAAAGAATGGCGGTCGGACAGTATCGCTATGAAAGTGTGTACAAGGACAAGAATTGTAAATTGTGGATTATGAAATCTCTGTAACATAATGTTTTGATTTAAAAGAGTGTCCGTGGAGTTTCTTGCCCGTTCTTCTCCATATGAGACCTACCTTAGTTTTGGAATGGGCGCCTAGATTCCTTTCGTAACTCAAACTATCTGATTCACTGTTAAATGAAAAATGCAAAGTGCCTGTAAAAGATTTAAGTGAAAATAAATGGTTTGAGTTAAGTGTTGTGTGTGATTGAAAACCAACTACCTATTTACCTACGAAGAATTACACCAGAAACATCAGAGACGGCGTGCATTGGGTTTCCCGCCGTCTTATATACTATATTTTATATTATTTATTTATTTGTTTGTTTGTTTGTTAGTGATAGGTAGAACTTAGATGTCGTCGACGATTAAATTGTCTACAAGCCTTGCATAGTTTTGTGTAATTAGTGAACAGTACAGTTTTATCAGTGATAGGTATGTTGTGCTCAATTTGTATTTAAATCAATAGTTTTGTATCACCTGTCAATTAAGTCCTTTGAATGGATATATCAGTACTTATGTTAAATCATCAGTAATATTGCGGTCATATTGATCGATAGGGGCTTGTCTTAACTTCAGTTTTCAATATCTTATTGGATTTTTTTGAAATACTAGATAATAGGTGTGCAAAAAGTTTAATAATCTTTGTTTTATTGGTATCCGTGTATGCATAAAAGTAAAATACAAATGTAGCCGGCCAGGTTCTTTCAAATATGTTAGTAAGATTTGCATACCGAGAGCAGTGACATAAGTAAATATAAGTGAGAAGCAAGGCTTATCTAGGAAACATTCGCGAAATCGGGAAACAAAGGATTGTGACGTGTGTATGTTGGTTAACGTGAAATTGTACTGTTGTGAAATATACTTGAATGTATAATGTATATATTCATGGTAAACGAAAGTCTAACAGCAGTTGCTAAACACTGTTTACAACAAAAACAAAAATGTTGCAAAATTGCACTTTTACAACAGTCGGTTGTTTTTACCCGACTGCGCCAGAATATATTTATATATACAGATACTATAAGGAGATGCAACAAAAGGTCTTTATTGTTAAATTTATGAAGATGCCTCCGACCGCATGAGATTGCTTATAGTATTCAGTCTAATAGTCATCCTTTTAAAACAAGTTTCTTTGTTTCCATCTTTTTTAATTAAAGTAAAAAATTTTAGGCAGTCGAGTTTTTTGATTTTGTAAATTATTACCCGACTTTTTATTCCGGCTGTTGCGCACAATTTTGTGAATACGAGAATACGAGGCGGCGCAAGGTGTATAGACGGAGGTATCCAAGGATACTGTACTGCTGTGTGTAAATAGTGATAACAATTATGTAATATAGTAAGTAGCAGGTCAGTCTGTTAGTAATATATCGGATCTTTGAATTTGCCACAAATCGTCAGATCCCCACAATTGTAATAAATATTTACTTGTTCATGTGATTTAGAAGGTGCCATGGCTACCAAAATCTTAACCATGTCATAAATACGTCTACCTGTTTTAGTTTTAAGCAGATATAGGCCTGTATTGATCATTCCAGATGTTATTTCCATGCAATTAATTTTATTAGTTTGAAATTAAACAATGAATTTATATTAACTAAAAGAATCCAGTGTACTTAGTTGGTTGCCACTGTAACAATTTATTTATTGAACTACATAAAGTGATTGTAATATATTATAGCACACTCGAATGACCCCGACACATATGTGTGGTAGTTGGTAAGTTAAATAAAGTTGATGATGGAAGCAACTAAATTAGTTTTTTTTTTCACTTTTGTTCTATAAGGACTTTTTGCTCTTCCCTAACCTTAGTACACTTAACCGCGAAGCAGTAGTAAGTAAGGAAGGTAAGGAAGTAAGACAACTGCCCTTATTAGTGCTGGAGATGGGGTTGTGGGACTGTACAGTGACGAGCGTATTTGTGCTCGTCACTGTACAGCAGTTACGCAAACCTCAAAAGCGTATTTTTCTCGCGAAATAACAATTGCAACTTTAATTTAATTTATAGTTAATAAGTCTCACAGTCCATGAAATAGTAACAAAGATGGCGTTAATAGGGTTGATGGTATAGAGGTATGAGGAACGGGGTGTAAAGTTCACTCATACTCTATTGGTAAAGGAGGATCCTCCGACCAGACGGGTGTTGCGTCTGGTGGGCAACTGCCCGACGATTGATGTCGGGATCTAGTATATATGTAGATTGCGTGGTAAACTCTGCTTGCGTGATATAGCTGCGGTGTGACGTCAAGTCTTGAGTAGTTTCGCATATGGCATTGTAGATGGCGCCACTTTACTTTTGTGTTTTCCACATTTGTTGATTTATAGTTATTGTATGTGGCATTGTTGGCCGCCACAATAGTAGGTATTACACAAAATATCAATCTGCCTAGCCTTTTCCTATCTATGTTGGGGTCGGCTTCCAGTCTAACCGGATGTAGCTGAATACTAGTATTTTCCATGGAGCGACTGCCTGTCTGAACTCCACAACCCAGGTATTGGGTAACACGATACCCCTTGTTAAGTCTGGTTGTCAGACTTTCGGGCTTTTGACGACCCGTAACGATTGTCAAAGATGCACGAATTACAACTGGAAGCAACGGCTTAACGTGCTATCCGAGGCACGGAGTAGTCTCGGTATGTAAAGATGGCCACCCATCCACAGAATAACCCCGGCAAGCGTAGCTTAACCTGATGGATTGACCTGTGTGGCTGTTATTACTAAGCCACGATCAACTAAAACAACTACACTAAAATAAATAAAATGGCGTTAGTAATTTGTTAGTAGACCACAAGGTAACCAAGAATGACTTAGGCAATTTCCTATTCCTGTAGCAGCTGCTCGGTACCTACACAGTAAATGGACTATCAATGTTGCCCACTAGCGTTCTGAGGACACCGTTGGTGCTGTCACGCACCCTGCTCATCATCCATGCAGTTCTTTTCCTGATGACGGCGAAGAAATCATCGATGGATGCATCTGCATACATTGGAAGCAGTACCGGGGTTTTCTCAACACTGTCCTCAGAGCGTCGTTGTACTGAGCACGCTGGGCGTTGTAAGCCCACCGCGTGGAGTTGGTCCACAGACTGAACGTGCAAAAAGACTGTCAGAATGCTCTGAAAAGTAACATCGTGTTTTACATCGTGCTAATCTTCGGGCCAACCTTCTTCTATCTATGGGATGGAACCAAAATATTGCAGCTGACTACCAACGCCTGCCGTTCCACTTAAGAAAATATCTGTTTCATCATTTATAGTTTGGTTTCGATAATACTATGTTGGGAATGCCATAAACCATGCTCGTCGCTTTTGCGTAAATGTAAGGTATTTATTGTCGTGACTGTACGCTCCGATATCGAAGAAATAAGACTCGTACCTTAAGGGGAATCTAGTCGCGGGCTCGAACTCACTGGTGGGCCTGACTAAAAAGTACGCTGTCTCACCAGGCATCGTATCCGACAGTAGTATCATTGATGAGCAGTTAGACGCTAGTCTACACACAACGTTATTGAGTGAGATGCAGGATCATTTATAGTAAAACAGGCGTGTAAAAAATTAAGAAAAGTCCTTCGGAAGATCGGGGTTTTATGAAAAAAACACTGCATACCTAATTCATGACCACTAAAGTTTATTAAGCTTTTCGAATTTAGCATTGTAGGTACCGACTTAGTTTTGGCGATTTTACACATCTTTTATTACCTACTTAAACACGCCCAAAGTTAGGTAAAATTTGCACTGGCTCCTAACTTTTTAATGGCTTTTTACTTTAGTATTCTGTTTCCGTACATACAATATTAATAATGAGACAAAACCACACTGTTAAATTTTTGATGTGCATTGTCATACAGTGGAGCAATACACTTCCGAAGTCCGTATGGAAAAAACATCGACAAGTTCACCTCCTCTACCGGACCATTCAAACGTCAATCAATCCTTATTTTCATGTTATGAAAGGAGTATCTTCCATGATACGACACTGGCAAACAATAACACCACTTGTCAGTGCCAAAAACTCTACCGAAAACAGAAGCCGTTCGTAAAAGCAAATCAAGTGTCAGATCGCAATCACCGGCAGTTCTCGGTTCCTCGGCGTATTTACTTCTTTCTGTTTCGTTGTGTGCGTTCCCGATGTAAAGCATGTTGTGGCTGGCCAACCCCATCAGCATCAACAACTACTATGAGTTCAAGCAGTTCGAGAGCGTCCTGTACGAGAAATAAGTGGCAAAGCTTCCATCGTCCACCAGTTCTCATCCCGCCATTGGGTAAATACCTCTTTAGTTATTGCGTTGAAGGCCGAACAGCGGTTAGTTTAGGTCAAAAAATAAGTGGCAAAGCTTCCATCGTCCACCAGTTCCCATCCCGCCATTGGGTAAATATCTCTTTAGTTATTGCGTTGAAGGCCGAACAGCGGTTAGTTTAGGTCAAAAAATCAAACAGATTTATGATAAAGTAAATAATTTAATGTTAAGTTGATTCTTTGAAGCTTCCAATCCAATAGCACGATGACGTAAACTCTGAGACGTAAATTTAGGTATCATTCAATTGGTAAATGATTACATTTCTAAAAAAATTACACGTCAATTGTAATTCAAAAACTAGATGAGGTCCGCATTTCCTATCTGACTACTACTGAGAAGAAAGGCCAAAACAAACTCGGCTCACAAGTCGTTCAGACTAATCTTGGTTAGATCATGTAGGTACCTAAAGACGCATGTAGATTGGTGTCTGAAATGGTCTTTTGAAGAAAGAACCACACAGATTGAGTGGACCTGTCCAGTCAGTGCATTTATTATAAAAGGTTTACATTGATTGGCATATATTCCTTATCTTATATCAGTTACCCTTTTACTCGTGTGTTACCTGTTCAGCTTTTACTGTTTACGCCATTATTATCTATGGCAGAAATTGTAGGCCAGCCATTATTTAAAACATACACCTTAACTTAAGGTGCTTCTACACGGGCAATTTTTGAGCAATTATTGCTCGGTAACACTAATGGATCAATCTGGATCTGTTAAGTAGAGCAATCTGAAGCAACAACAATAAATTGCTGATGTGTTTCGGCAACCTTGACAATTCAAAAGTGCCTGTAATTGGTTTATTTGAAATAAATGCTTTGAGTTTTGAGTTTTTTTGAGATTTAATATTTCTCAATATATTTCATGAGTTGCCGAATATCCAATAGGTTTGGAAATTTTTAGTCAATTTTCTTTCTATCTCGTTGTTTGTACGTATATCGTTTTTGCGAGAGGAACCGGGTGGCGGGGGAGGTGCATTGCCTAGGTTTTTTAAGTTGCTCCATACTGTGTGGCCGTATCTCTTGCAACAGGTGGTTACATGTTGCTATTGCCCTAAATTGCTGGATGTACTCGTGACGTCATATTTGACGAGAATTGCCGAAGATGGAGCAATTTTTGTTGCTCGTGTAAGCGCACCTTTATTAACTCCCATTTCTACTGCACACATAGGTAGGTACTTAGTCATGTTTTTCACAAATAAATTATCTTTTAATCTTTTTATTGAGCTAAGAGACTACCGAGTTATACGACAGACTACGCGCAAACTACTACTACTACGTTACTTGTGCACTATTGATCTATTGTCCGGTATCTGAATTGAGAATTTGAGGTTCTTTTTCTTACCGTGTCGATGGCAATTTGAATAGACCCGGCCCAAGATTCGGCCACGTGTTTGGCACCATTACTAGCGTCCATAGGTTTAGAACTTGTCAAAGTCTATCATTAATTAAAGAACCGTGAAATTCTAAATATCTTTACAAAAACGTAAGAAATTTGTATTTTTCTAGAACATTTAAGGAATTATCATAAAGTTTGATAACTTCTCAACCACAAAATCTCAATTCGGTAACCGGGTTTATACAGCGCGTACTTGCCGAGTTCCGTTGAGCTCGGCCGCCGCTACAGTAGCGCGTGGTCCCAGGCCGGCCGCCCCCGCGCGGCATGCTGATGCCGCTGCTGGCGACGGCGGCGCTGGCGCTGGGCCTGGCGCCCTGCGTGCTGCAGCGCGCCTGCCCGGCGCACCGCCCGCGCCCGCCCTCTACCGTCTGCATGCACCGCATCCCGTCGCTCCGAGCTGATCGCCTCGACAGAACCTCCATGTACGTACCTTATACCTTTTCTACTCTTGCGGCACTATACCTATTATTACGACCCCGAATCGCGTTTATAAGTCAATATTTGTTCGGAATCGGATGGGCGCCCCCCGTCGACGCGAACTCGCGTTTCTGTTCGCCAAACAAAATGAACGTGACGGTCGCATTGGTTAAGACGCGCGCGGCCTGTTTGCAAGCGACGTTTGTACGTTTTATGAGGAGGAGGCTAAACAAATGCCTCGCTACATTATAGGCGTCGCAACAAATGTAGATAAATTATCGAATGATATATGCTATATTTTTAACCGACTTCAAAAAGGAGGAGGTTATAATTCTTGTCTCGGTCGGATTCGATAACACCCTACGTAATTAATTCACTTTGTGTATAGTGATGAGGTTCTAATACTTCCTGTCACTGCTGTTTACCTTACCTGAAGTCGGTTGTTTTTTTTTTAGCAAAATTGTAATTTACCAATAAGCTGTCACAGGCGCTATCATACAGTGGCGCAGGTACCTGATACAAAAGACCAGATACCTTTTGTAGTAACATCTATCATCATCGCTAAATAAAAGACGTAAACCACAACCGGTAGACTGAGTCTGTCTGAAGATTTGCTGTCTGGGCGCACAGCGCCGGACTGGTCATTGTGGTGATGTTTAGGGGAGGCCCATTGACTTTACCGGCCTTTACCGATGACTACCAGTTACAGGATTATAGCTTACATAAAACTGAACGAAGATAAAAGCCGAAAGTCGTCTAGGTGAGACCTTCAGTAGGGCAAGAGGCTTTGCACTATCTTAACCACAGTCCATGGCTCCACGACCTAGAAGCTGGTTTTGCCGGAATGTACCGAAGACTACGCACAGTACACGCATGGTTGGGTCGACGAGTACATAGCGTTACAAACGGAAAAATATGTGTTAGGATTGACACTTTTCGCAATAATCTTACAGAGAGAGGAGAGTACCTATAATCAGAACTTGTGTGTCTCTGACACAAAAGCTTCTCATCTTTGAAATGATGAAGCAGCTATAGTAG
Organism: Polymixis lichenea; assembly: GCA_949091785.1. Taxonomy (NCBI): domain Eukaryota; kingdom Metazoa; phylum Arthropoda; class Insecta; order Lepidoptera; family Noctuidae; genus Polymixis; species Polymixis lichenea. Next base: position 21,523,476 of record OX420952.1, on the reverse strand, counting down.
AGGATGAAAGTGTTCATTTGATAATAATATTTTCACTAACACACTGTTACTGTTACATTTATAGAGTATGTCCAAAAAACAACATGAAGAAAAAGAGAATCGCTTTATAAAGATGTTCCAAATTCCTGCAAATACTTATTATCAAAAAAATCTAGTAAAAGAATTCTCTTCACAAGCCTATTCAACGTCTAAGGTAAGCTAGTAAGTTTATTTATGTGAGTAGAATACGGAATTTCGACGCACTAAATATCGATAAATGCTAATACGATGCTACAAAATTGCGATGCACGTTACTGCGAAAGACCGTCTCTGCGAAGCCACTACACTTCGATGCACGTTACCGCGATAGATCTTCACTGCGATACTACTTGACTTCGATGCACGTTACCGCGAAAAATTATTTCTTTGGAACCACTTGACTTCGAGCTATAATGTATCGTTACTGAGAAACTATAAGATTTCAACATACCTGCTCGTCTTTCGTTAAGCTTTTCATTTTATCTATCTACATTTATTTTAGTTATTTATTTTTTACTTTATTATCACTTATCAGAACGAAAATATGTTTTGAATGGGCCTAATAAATTATAAACCAAAACGCATACTTAGTGAACAAAATAATGTGTTTTCCATAATGGTTTGTACAGTACATAACACATAATCATAATATAATTATGTATAATTAATCATATTAAGAAGTATATTTAATCAACTTGACAAAAATACAGAGGTAGAAATAACAAAAATATGAACATTTTTATTAAACAAAATTTAAAGTAAGTTTATGCTATTGATTAGTACAAAAATATATATGAATCAAAGAACGCGTAGGGGGAAATTAGTTTTATTTCTTTTATGTAACACTAGCTTTTGCCAGCGGCTTCGCCCTCGTGGAGGTCGGTGTATTATACATATAAACCTTCCTCTTGAATCACTCTATCTACTTATTAAAAAAACCCGCATCAAAATCCGTTGCGTAGTTTTAAAGACTTAAGCATACATAGGGACAGAGAAAGCGACTTTGTTTTATACTATGCAGTGATATATATGCAAGACCATCCAAATATGTTAACATATATCCATAACACCTTTCTTATTAATATGCTCATGGAGTTTTTTGTAGTACTGCGTTTTTGTTCTTCCTTCCTTTTTTTTCCATCAGACCAGCTAATTTCTCTATTTCATACTCTGTATTTTTATGTTTGTTTTTTTACAAGTTCTCTCATTGTTTTGTATACATTTAATTTTCTTCTGTTAAATAGGCTTATAGAGGTATGAGGAACAGGGTGTAAAGTTCACTCATACCCTATTGGTAAAGGAGGATCCTCCGACCAGACGGGTGTTGCGTCTGGTGGGCAACTGCCCGACGATTGATGTCGGGATCTTGTATACTTTTATGTAGATTGCGTGGTAAACTGCTTGCGTGATATAGCTGCGGTGTGACGTCAAGTCTTGAGTAGTTCGCATATGGCATTGTAGATGGCGCCACTTAACTTTTTGTGTTTTTCCATATTTGTTGATTTGTAGTTTTTGTATGTGGCAACCGTTATTCCAGCTTTCAACTACTTTTTGCGTGATGGGTATACCCGTTACAAAGCAATCCCAAACAAACCATAAACTAGGTGAGAATAGGGTTGGTTTCTTCTTTAAAGTAAATTTTGGTTTATTTGGAGAAGACGATGATCTCTTACTGCTATATGTTCCATTTACATAGTACTTACTGAACCAGTCTGCCACTGTTTTCGAGTCATTCGTGAGCACTTCCGCCGAATACGCTCAAAGGTCGCTGGAATGTCTTCAGGTTTCAGATATGCCAATGCTAAAATATGTCGCATTCTGCGAGCGAATTTGCTGTCATTGGTGTATTTTTTACTTAAGCCAGCTTTCTGTATGTGCTTCCATACACTTTGTGATAAATGGAAAAAGCAACAATTGTGACTGCTGTTCGGAAATCAACAATCCAAAATTTCGAATTGTTTATTATCGCAGTGAAAATCTTTTGCCTAAATGTGCATCGAAGTCAAGTAGTATAGCAGTAAAGATCTATCGCGGTAACGTGCATCGCAATTTTGTAGCATCGTATTAGCATTTATCGACATTTTGTGCGTCGAAATTCCGTATTCTACTCTATTTATGTTGCGTCAGGAGTTAGGTTAGGTCTCCTTGGGTTCGCAGTGGTATCCTTCTGCGAAACAGTCATGTCGCAGAAGGAGGCTGCGGAGAGGGAGCGGGAGATTGCTTCCGCTAACCCTATCCGCAGCAGACGCACCGGGCGTTGGCGGAGGGCGGACAACGCCCTCTTCCAGCCCCCCTAAATGGGTCCCGCGGCGACGGATCTGGGGAAATCCGTCGCCACTTCTTAGGACCCGAGATGGCGGCGCGTAGTGTTCCACGCGCGCCTCTCTATGACGTAAGGGGGGAGTTTAACACCTCACTCCCCCCCCTATCGCGAGGTGGCCCGCAGAGGCGGGCCGGCACTAGCCGGGGATCGCGGAAGTCACATCAGTTCCCGTGATCCCCGGTGCAAGTGAGAGAGGGGTGGTTTTAGTCAGTAAGAGTCTGACAGACCCCTCCGCCCTCCCCGGGGCGGAGGACATCCATGAGGAATTCCCCCCGTAATCAAAAAAAAAAGGTCTCCTTGGATTAGGTTGTCGTGTAGGTATTATAAAGTAGGTATACAATTTTCCCCGATAATGTGCTTCAGCTGTAGAGCCCATAAAAAGGCTAGGATGTCGTAAGACAGATATGAGACCTTCCAGTTAGTCCTCTTGTTGGCAAAAAACTGAGCACAAACGTCCGATGGATGACGTAAAAAATAAGGAAACGAATGAGTAGCTCCCTGATCTTTGCTGAAGCGAAATAAACTCCGTTCTCACAACATCCACCGACTGTTCAGTTATTTGTGAATTAAATATGCGTGGAAACAATGGCGTGGAATATTTGGCGAGTGATCGGCAATGTTGTGATACCGTGTCCGTCGTCTGTTTACTAAACAAACTGTCGTATTGCTTCGTTATTTTCATAATTATTGTGCCTCCTACTGCGGTATCCGTCGTGGCTTGAATGAGATAATTACTTTTCTTTTTCAGCTAAAATTCTATGATAATGATGCCTAATCTCTCTAAACTCTCATGAACCAGAAGACGGGGGTTGGCCAACAGTTGTTCAAAGATTTTTGGTAAGCTTAACTTTGACACCATAAACTCCAATACTCTTCCCACGTTCAATAATTACTGTCATATCCACCAAAGACACCAGCCCAACCTATATAGTTTAATTCACAACAACTACAATTGATCATGAGACCATATCGCCGCCACATCTACTCATCACCATCTGTCTAACTGTAACTGCAGTACTACGGAACTCCGTGGCAGCCATAAATTCGTTAAAACGCTGCCATAGCGGATTCGAAAAGTTTGTAGGGGACTCACAAAAGTCCAGAGTAACTATGTTTTGTGTTGTTTTGGAAACATGGTAATTTTCCCAATGAATGGCTTCTTGCCAGCAACACAGAACGTTTTCCCTGACCAGGCGCGGTCCGAGGGAGGGGGTCCTAGGGGTCATGACCCAAAGTCGTAAACGTAAAGCTTAAAATAGTAATTTTTCGAAAATATAATAAATTTTCTTATTAATATGTAGGTAGTCTTTGTCTGTGACCCCCCCCCCCCCCTCCCAAAGTATTTGGCTGCGACCGCGCCTGTCCCTGACAAACATATTGCTGTAACATGTTGTGCAACTTAGGTTTCTCATGAGTGCGGGGCTTAAACCAATCTGATTGAATCTACTTCTCTTTAGGAAGTTGTCTGAGAAATTGGCTGTCTGACATCCTCCTCCGGTCTCTTCCAACATTAAGTAAAACTTTTTGAAATGCTTCCCACAGCAAATTTACAGTCGCGTATCGTTATCGTTGTGTTCCGTGGTAGCGAGGCCGTGTGATGGACGACGACGACGACGATCTGACCGAGGACCAAATAAAGCGGGGCGCGGGCAGTTGTACGCGCGAGTGGAAGTGCAAGCGTTGCCTCGGGTGCCGCTGGCTCATGTGCTGCTTCACGTGCCGCTGCGAATATCACCGGACCGTCACATGAGTTGCCCGCGCGCGCTGGCGCTGCTGGCGCTAGTCGCCATCACCAACCAGGTAGGATCTATGTGCTGTGAACTGTTCTACGACTACGGAAATTATTACAAGTGTCGTGATTTGTTCTCATGTAGTGATTTTAAGTTTTTGCAAGCGCCTAGTATGACATACCTACACTTACCGATGAATCGTAATGCTGTGACAACTGGGAGATGGCTTAGTTCTGCGGATATCTTCGTAATATAGCAACTGCAGATAAGACTATTGCTGACTAAGACCTCTACATTAATGTCAGTTTAGTTTGGTTTACGAATTCTGGGAAGCCAATGTTGGTATATGATGCTCATGTGCTTGTCCAAAGAATGCCCGATATGGATGAGCAAATAATTAAGTCACTCAGCGTAATGTGTTACAACATAAGGTTTAGTTGTCTTCACTATGGTTTTTTTTTTTTTTTTTTGTGGGTGGGAAATCATCAAATGACTTCTCCCGCTCTGGTTGGAGCAGGAGGGCGTGTCAGACTTTTACTGACTAAAACCCACCCATGTTTCTTCAGCTGCCCGTATGCCAGGGGCCGCGGTATCTCTTTCGAACAACCCGCACCCCTGGCAGGCATCGGCCCTTGCGGGCCCCACCAGCTGCTGCTGACGTCCTCCTGCGACGGGTCAGTACAGTGGCCCCGCCGCCAACCACTTTTCGGCCGCAGGGGATAGGGAGAGCGGCCAACGCTATACCGACACTCCTCTTCCCCTGCGGCCCCACCGCGTCCGCCATCAAACGGTGGCGGCCCCGTCCAGGCTACGGAAGGGAAGAGCGCTACTCAGAAGTACCGGCACTCCTCCTCCGCCGCAGCCTGTAACCCTCAGCCGCGATGCCTCCCATTCGACATCGCGGCCCGCCTCAGTTGCGATGCACCTCACCGCAACCTACTTTTTGGCCGCTACGTCGTCGGCTTGGACGCACAAGCCCTGACGAGCGGCCCCACCTTGGGGTTCCTCTTCGCATGACAATGCGGGAACCCCACTGGGGGGGGTCTTCACTATGGTGCGTTGGAGACTCATTTTAGAAATGAATTCATTGTTTCTGTTGCAGGCAACCACAGGATGCAGGAACTGTATAGTAAGTATAGTTTCTTCTATAATATTTTGTGATCGTTTGTATATTTATAACAGCCGTCTGTACTTTTATCATTTATACTTCATCCATGACAATAGACAAAGAACTGCGCAATGACGATAGTCAGCATCTGAAGACTAATTTCTGTATTAAAAACTTTCTCATTCTAGTCGCAATTTTATCTCAGCTACAGATCGAGACAGATTAGAATGCGAACTTTCATAAGTGGGACCCACCCGGAAATGGGCTGTACCGAAATAAACACTATTTCGTGAAAAGTCATTCAATGGAATTAAATGAATGTGCGGTGCAGTCATTCAATGGAATTAAAACAATATTTGTTACGATCGCGAATCACATGTAATCAAACTACAACCTGACAATGACCTGCAATTAAATTGGGCTACCTTAGCGCGTCCACCTAAGATGTACGGGAATTGGGCTACCTTAGCGCGTCCACCTAAGATGTACGGGAATTGGGCTACCTTAGCGCGTTCACCTAAGATGTACGGGAATTAGGCTACCTTAGCGCGTTCATCTAAGATGTACGGGAATTGGGCTACCTTAGCGCGTTCACCTAAGATAGGGGCTGTCGGTATCATAGAACATTAACTCCAGGTGCTGGGCAAGGAGGAGAAGGCGATGTTCCGCGCGCACTCGGACGCGTGCGCGGCCACGTCGCGCGTGGCGCCGCGCGCGCTGGCGGCGCTGCTGGCGGGCGAGCTCTCGGACGAGCCGGCGCTGCGGCGCCACGTGTACTGCGTGCTGCTCAAGTGCAAGCTGGTGTCCAAGGACGGCAAGCTGCAGAAGGCGGCCGTGCTCGGCAAGATGGCGGCGCGGCCCGACGCTAAGAATGCTACCAAGGTTACAGCTGCTTCCTACCTATCTTCACATACGCAGCACAATACGTTTCGTCTGTTTTCCTTGACTACACCGACGATGGGACGATGCCTCCTAAAATCCTATCAGTTACACGCAATTTTTGAGCAGTGACGGTTTTTGAAAGATTTGTAAAGTTTCTTTCATGAGATACAGGCCCTGTGGGCTCCAGCTCAGGCAAACTTTCAAAGTGCCCATGTGAAACATAGTGGAACTCGTACTTATCCAGCATTCCAACACTTCATGTAACTGTCTCGGTTTGATGCCCATGGAATGAAAAAGTGGGAACTTTTTCCCACCTCCCTGTTTTGGTTACTTAATCTATCAGCGAAGTTATCTATTTTTTCATTTATCTGGTAGATACAATGTCGTCCAGAACCCTAATTTAATCAATTTTTGTTTTATTCTAGGCTTTGGAGAGTTGCTCTGAACAAACAGGGGACACGCCTGAAGACCTGGCGTGGAACCTGTTTCGCTGTGGCTACGACAAGAAGGCTCTACTCTTCGAATACATGCCCACCAACGGTGGAAACGAACCCGACAATAACTCTTAAAAGTTCCTCGAGTTTACCAGAGATGGCGCTGTTAACATTAGTGCTCTCATTCTATATTTAGCCTTGAGATGGCGCTGTACCATCAACTTTCACAAAATTATTCTTGTACCTTTTAAACATTTCCTAAAATATTCTCCTTATTTATTATACGTTAGTAACCTATATCATATACATATTTACTAACCCAAGAACTCGTTTTATTTGTGATGTTGTTGTTGTGTGTGTTTGTGTAGGGTAGGCTTTATATATTTTACCCCGGCCAACGAAATTTTACCCTCATTTTTTACTTATGGTTGGCCGAGCGCACGCAGGGATTTTATTGTTGAAGAGACTGCCACGTGTGTTGATTGATTGGAGTGAGGTGATTACAGACACGATGTGATCTGAATCTGGAGATGGTGACGTGAAGCGGTCACGGTGCGGCGTGTGGTGCTGATTCCAGGTCTTTGTAAGTACCTTTCACCTGCACTGATCATCAACTCGTTTTCGTATGATTTCAATCGTTTGTGTCAGTAGCCCCGGCTTACGAGTTCGTGGATTCGAAACCAGGCAGTCACGTCAGGTCACGAGATGTGACGGTCACAAGTAAAGCGATCAGCTCGTGACCGTGAACGAAAACATCGTGAGGAAACCGGAAAAAAAAAACACATGTGATATCCACCAACCCGCACTGGGCCCATTTTTTACATCCTTGGGAAACGAAATAAGACTTATAGGCGAAATTAGTAAAACATAGTTAAAACTTAAAGCAAAGGGTGGCAAAGGGCCATGAATTTCTTAAACGTGAATTAAAACTGTTATGATTAAATAACTTGACTTTAACAGACGCGTGTATTAAGTTGCACAGCCTAAATCTCAGAAAGTACTATCTCTGGGTTAATCATTTTTATTTAAGGATTTAGTTAAGATTTCCTTAAATATTTTAAGAAATTCCAATATCTGTAGAATATGACATTACAGATTTATGGCGGTATATCTAGGTCCCTCAATTCATTCATGTCTTTACTAAGGAATCTGAAAAAACATCAATTTATCTGACGAAATACATATATACGCACGACTTAAATATATTTTAATAGGATACCTATGTGAATTAGTTAAAAAGAAATATTGACAACAAAGTTAATTGGTAAAGAGTAAATGAAAGTCAAATTTTACTAAAACGTCTGAACTGAAAGCCCAATCTTTTCGGTTTTGTTGCCTAAGATAAACCTTAAGATTAACGCAAATTAGAATAAGTTGTTTTACTATTTTTTAATTAAAATGTAACATATCGGACGTTCTTACAAGCTTTTTTTAACCCCCGACGCAAAAAGTGGGGTGTTATAAGATTGAGCGCTGTTTGTCTGTCCGAAGCACCGTTACCATAGCTCGCCGTGATAGCTCTTAAATGGGTGAACAGATTTGGGTGCGGTGTAAAAAAATTAAAGTAGGTTTTCTAGCGGTTCTTAGATATATTTTATCAAAATTGGTTCGGCCGTTTCAAGGTCCTCATCTGTTTTGTTACCTGCGAAAGGGTTCTTATACCTATAATGTGTATTTACTTTTTTACTTACAAACAAACGTGTGACTTAAAATTTGAGACACCCGTGTACCCTACTAATATTATAGATGTGAAAGTTTGTATGTTTGGATGTCTGTTATTCAAACATGCAACAACGGTTTAGCGGATTTGAATGAAATTGGCACACAGATAGATTATAACCTGAATTAACAAATGGGATACTTTGTATCCCAGTAAGTAGTACGTTCCTATGCGATAATTTTCTTCCTACACGCGGGCGAAGCCGCTGGCAAAAGCTAGTGTTATATAACTATGCAAGATTCTAGAATTTTTGGTCTGATGCTGCAGCCAGGATATCCAGTATACTTGTACACTCTTAAAAAAATATACTATGAATATAATAGACTCGATCAGAACTGTAGAAGATGCTCAAATCCCTTCTTCAACCAGAAAAGAGCTAGTAATCTTCAAACGGCTGAGCCGATTTTCTTGAATCATAGCTAAGAACACTCGATTAAGTCACCTTTTAGACAAAACCAAAACAAATACTGATCAAAACTAATCCAAACATAACATTTCTGATGTAATTTTTGAAGAATGTACAAGTGTGCTGGATATCCTGGCTGGAGCATCAGACCAATAATTCCATATTCTTGCATAAGTTATATACCATACATGAGTGTTTTAAATTTTAGGTCACATGAATGTTTGAAAGTAAAAAAGTAAACACACAATGTGCGTCTAAAATCCCTTCCGCAGCTAGAAAAACAGATGATGACCTTGATACGGCTGAACCAATTTTGATAAACATATCTAAGCACCATCGCTAGAAAACCTACTTTATTTTTTTTACACCGCACCCAAATCGGTTCACCCATTTATGAGCTATCACGGTGAGCTATGGTAACAGTGCTTCGCACAGACAAACATAGCGCTCAATCTTATAACACCCCACTTTTTGCGTCGGGGGTTAAAAAAAGCTTGTAAGAACGGCCGATATGTTACATTTTAATAAAAAAATAGTAAAACAACTTATTCTAATTTGCGTTAATCTATAAGGTTGATCCGGGCAAGAAAGCCGAAAATATTGGGCTTTCAGTTCAGACGTTTTAATAAAATTCGACTTTCATTTACTCTTTACTTACCTTTAAATAAAAATGATTAACCCAAAGACAGTACTTTCTAAGATTTAGGCTATGCCACTTAATGCACGCCTCTGGACTGAGAGCCCAAGTTTTTTAATCATAACAGTTTCAATTCACGTTTAAGAAATTCATGGCCCATTGCTTTAAGTTTTATCCATTTTTTTACTAATTTCCCCTCTAAGTCTTATTTCGTTTCGCAAGGATTTAAAAAATGGGCCCTCAATCCAGATGCACATCACAGGGCTCGCGTGGTCGATGACATGCGCCCCTTGAAGAGAGGAGGCCTGTGTCCCCGCAGTACAAACATTACAGGCTGATTATGGCTGTCATCTTGCCGTCGATCTTAGTTCGCGCGATCAACATCCAAATCATTAAAATAAAAGAAGTTACTCGCAAGATCTATTCTTACAAATAAATCAGTGTGTGTATTGTCAAAATAACAGCTTTTTACTAAATGCTTCTGGAAGTATTTATACGGTACGTATAAAAAACAAACAAAACGATTTCAAAATAATGATATTTTTCTGTCTGTTTTGGGTAATGTCTGAAACGGCTGGACCGATTTAGTTTTATGTGTAGTAAGTAGAAAAATACTTATTACGGTTCAGCGCAAAAAAAAAAACCCATTAAATCCAATCGTAAGGTATGATTGGATTTGGAAAAAAATAAAACCCATTAAATCCAATCATACCGATTGGATTTAATGGGTTTTATTTTTTTCACGTCTAAACCACTGAATGGATGGCGATAGAATTTTGCAAGGAGATGGATGGCATCCTGGGGAAGGACATACACTACTTTATGTCCGGTGCAGGTGGCACGTTACCGTGGGATATCTTCCGGGCGAAGCCGCCGACAGAAGTTTGTATTAGTAAGATTCCATGGCAAGAACGCAGGGACTTGCTTCACCTTATCTTTAAACTAACCAAAATAATGCGGAAATATTTCACATGCCTGAACGGTCTGCCTTATTGTGACTCAAATTCTCGGAAGATGAGTAAGATCTCGCTCATCACACCATATCACTACTGAATGAAGACAAAAAGTACTGAGTACGTAACTGTACAATGATTTTTTTTGCGAGGTCTGGGAACTATTCTAATGTCTAAAATATATTTTTTTAAATTTTTGTCTGTTTGTCTGAATGTATGTTCCAGCATCACGCAAAAATATCTGAACAGAATTTGTTAAAATTTTGCGTAGATATTCCGATTATCACGCTTTTTGCCATGGGGGAAGAGCAGTATTGCAATTTATTCGTAATCTTCTATAGTTTAGCGCAAATTGTAAAAAGATGGGCCAAAAGGTTAGCGAATTGCGGAGAGTTACAGATTTAACCTTTTAAATGATTATCATCATGCTTTTCCATTATGCACCTAAGCAGCAGTGATGGACATCACAATATACAGGTTGAATGAGGCAATTAGGGTAGGTAACTCAACCGTTGTCGCTACATGAAAGCGGCCTTAGCAGAGTGTCCTTATTCACATTCACAAATTAAAAAAAATGTACCGTCAGCAAAAAAAATTGCAATATTCACAAAAAAAAATGTGTTGCTGATCGATGTTGACCTGTTTCTTATAAGGGTCAAACAGCTATGGTACCACAGAGGTTTGAGTAATGCAAAAGTCGGAAATCTCAAAGAATCTTGCCATAAATTTACGTAGAAAATGAGACTAGGTGGATGAGAGCGAACGCAAATACCAGTGTATGACAACAGTGGAATTATTCCAATACTTCACTAGGTTGTTAAGGAACATCTAGTTACAGGTATGATTAACGGACCGCTGTACCTACCTGTACCAAGAGCTAAGCAGTCAATCATGAACGAACGGCTAATTAACTAGCTTTCCACAAAGTTAAATAACTAAGGACGTTTCCTTTGCGAACCTGTAGTTGTCAGTTTGATTCCCAAGTATTGGTATTTTTTTCGAAGTTCCTTAAGAATGTCGAGTCATGAGTCAGAATAGATTTCTAAGACACCAATTGGAATTAAATAAGTAGTATATTTTATATCGAGGGACTAAACGAAGCCAAAATATACCAGAGGCGGTTTGACTCCCGAGCGTGCTAGGGGAGTCAATGAAACTGAGGGTATATTAAGTTGACGTTTAGTCTCAAGGTGCAAGCTGGTACTTATCACTTTGAGTGCGAGAAAAATTGTCAATTTAGTACAAAAACATTTACTATATATTACATAATAAAATAATTTTGTTTTCTTCTAAACCAGTCACAGATTAACAATTTAAAACACATGGAGCCACCTTCTTTGCGGAAAAACCATGGAACTAAAACTCAACATTTTCGCAATGAAAATGGTCCACACTCCACAGATAATAGTATATTTACTGGCTGTTTGAGTTTGTCTATGTCACATGAAGGAAATTAAAAACGAATTACTTTTTACTCCATATTAACAAATACCTTATCAGCTCTAAAAGATATCAAGTTTCAAGTCACGAAATAAAAAGTATGCGACATTTTTTGACACTCGCAAATAATCAAAACCTATAAGGTAAATAGGTACTTCCCGTTGACCTAAAATCATCATAAAATTTGGCTAAAAGCAAGGTCACAACACAAATAGGAAAATGTCAAAAAATCGTTAATGTGTAATTTGATCACATATTTTTTTCCGCTAAAAAGTTACATTTGCAGTTTGATGCAAAATTGATGTCGTGTTTCGATGTATGGGAGAACATTTTTCAATTAAAAAGTTAAGTTTGTTCTTGAGATAAATTCATCCCAACTACAGAACCTTCATTGTGCAACACGATTTCTATTAGCTTCACCTGTGTTTGTTTGTTTGTAACCGACTCCTTTGGACTTGATTTTCACCCACTTCAAACGGTCAGATTACATTTAAACTTAGTAGACTTATCGAGGACCGATGACAATAATTGAAAAAAAAAAACTGAAAAATCACTCTTTTGTTGTTAGCAGAACTAAAAAATAGAAAATATATAATAGATTAAAAAATCAAACAAATGCGCTTTAAAAACGCAACTAAAAAATCTGAAAATCATTTCCAAAAAGTGGGGTGCTTGATATTAATTGATTATAAAAATACCTCAAAAAGCACCCCACTTTTCTGAGATTATTTCTGCTTTTTTAGTTGCGTTTTTAAAACGTATTTTTTAGATTTGTTTATCTATTATTTATTTCTTCCAAAGCTCTCTATTTTGTGCAATGACTGGCAATTTTAACCCCGCGAACATGATTAGATCGTCACGCCACCACAAACACAAAAGGTAGCGACAAGCTGATCACCGTACCTAAGTACCTACTCTGTGAACAGTGTGAACCTTTTGTAGCTTTTACGTTTCATGTAGGAGTAGGTAATAACTTAGTAATTGATTGGTCAGTGATGGTCATTGCGCGCGCGCAGGTGAAGTCATCGATGGCGATAATGTGTGGAATTACAGCGTAAGGACAGCTGAATACTGGCCGTAAACTTGTGTGACATGGCACTCTTGTTATTAAGGTTCTTATTTTAATGTGTGTTTTTCCCACTTTATATGGTCGCATAATTATCACTCAATTTCCTGTGGTTTCCCTTACATGGAAATAATGAATTTTTTTTTTTGGATGAGAAATCATCAAATAACTTCTCCCGCTCTGGGTGGAGTGGGAGGGCGTGTCAGACTTTTACTGACTAAAACCCACCCGTGTTGAACAGTTGCCTGTGTGCCAGGGGCCGCGGTATCTCTTTCGAACAACCCGCACACCTGGCGGGCATCGGCCCCACCAGTTGGTGATGACATCTCTTTGAGGCGCGCGTGGAAAACCACGCGCCGTCGACCCGGGCTTGGTCCTTACCGGACAGCCAGCTACCCATTACTCGCCGTCCGCAAGCCCTTCGCCTACGGTGGCCGGGAATCAGCCTGGGATTCCCGACGCCCAGGGCGTCTCCTGCGAAGGCTAGGGCCGTGAGGGCGCATGTACTGCCTCTCCCTCACGTGCGCCGCCTGCCTCTTTGCGAGCATCACTGCTTCGCTGAAGGAAGTGACGGCTAGCCATGCACTCTCGGTCCGTACCATGGCCTGGACCAGGGCCGGACGCGAGAGATCGCTGCCGCCGATCGCCTCCACGGGGACACGGTGGTGCTCCGCCCAAGCCGGCCAGCCCTCCACCGTATGCTCCACCCTCTCCTCAGGGCGATCTTCGCAATGGAAACACCCGGGCGTTTCCTCCCGCCTTATCCGAAACAGGAACCTCCCGAAACAACCGTGTCCGGTGAGGACCTGCGTCAGGCGGAAGGTGAGGACGCCGTGCCGCCTCTCAAGCCACTCCCCAAAGATGGGACTTACCGCCGCAATCATGGCGTGCCCAGAAATAATGACATGAAGTTACATTTTTGAGCTGGTACCGATTTACCCAGTAAGTATCGAATGCAATGGATGCATAGGCTCTTATGTGACTAGAGGCTGTCCATCCAAGCCTTTGTCAAGTATATCGATCTGGGTTCACCATGGGCATGAGGTCCCATCACCATCTTGATCATCTAGCTTTGGGTAAATGAATAATCAAAACAGCCTTCGCGCCTGTATTTCTCAAACGGACTAGTTAGGTGCACATTCCGACAGTTATAGGTAGGTCTCGAAAACATTTATTACAGGGAATAGCGATGTCAATTGAAATTTTAGGAAACTAGTATGTTGTGGGTATCTATAATAGTCATCTATGTTGCTATAACCAGGCATAGAGAAATGACTCGACTATCTACTACGGTTGATCGCTATGTACCAATCGTGTTGTACCGTTTCGCCACACTTTGTGCGCATATCCTAATGAGCGCATCATTGTCTAAAGGTGATGCGTCGGATGACAACAGTAATGACAGCATCCAAGGCGCGTCTTACATAATCCTGTATCTTTGTAATTATAATGTAAGTACTTGAACATGCTAGACGGCTGCTAGGTATGCTAGGTCCGGATTCAGGTTTAGATAATAATGCTTGCATGCTTGGTTGGTTTCTAAAATCAAGCACAAATACAATATTATTTTATGTATTACTAGCTTTTGCCAGCGGCTTCGCCCGCGTGGAGGTCGGTGTATTATACATATAAACCTTCCTCTTGAATCACTCTATCTATTAAAAAAACCCGCATCAAAATCCGTTGCGTAGTTTTAAAGATTTAAGCATACATAGGGTTATAGGGACAGAGAAAGCGACTTTGTTTTATACTATGTAGTGATGTCTTGATCTGTCCGTCAAGTTCGTATTCATCAAACTAAGCCTGAGTCTTAGAGGATTACTTTAGTCAATGTCTTACCTGTAGAGCTACAAAAATATCTCCAACAAAGTTTATTCAATTATTTCTATTCTACATATCCAATCTGTTGAAATGTTAATTTTCATCTACCTACTTGGCAAAAAGTACCTAGGTATTGGCATAATTATGTAAATACACCGCGAGGGAGTCAATACGTGTTAGTTGCAGCGAGTTAAGTGTAAATGATATTATTTTGAAACAGCTTTATGATCTCATTGCGAGCGGTGGGCGGTGACCCACAAGCCATACAGCCTCTCAGGCAGTATGAGTGCGTGCCTTTGCCTGCCCTGTGCTTTCATCGTTGTTTCTGACGCGCGGATAATATTAGCGCGCTGAATTTGAATTTTGAATAGTTTTTAATCGGAAAGTTTAGCCGTAATTTTATTTTTATTAATTTGTGTTTTATGTGTGCAGAGTGAATGTTACCTATTGCTATAATAAACTGTTGAGTGGTTCTGTGAATATTACTGTCATGGGAATTGCATGGTGTGTTGGATTCTAATGTGTGGACTACGGAGTGCTGAAGGAAGCTTATTTAAACGTAAGTGGACCTTTAACAGTTGGAGTGGAATGTTTATAAATAAGGGGGATAATGTCTAGTATTTCATCCAAAAATTTACTGTAAGGCAGTCTAAAATCTATTCCAGAATATTTATTCGGACCAATTCTCGGATGGTTTAGCAATAGGTACGCTTGTTAAATACCTCTGCCTACAGACAATAAAGAAAGGGTAAAGAGGCTTTCATTCAGGTAACATGAAAATGTACGATTGTACAATCCCAGCGAGAGAGGGAATAAGTAAGAAACTTACTTTTAGTAGTTAATACTTTGTATACCTACATAAGATAGAAACCTATGTTAGTAAAACAACTAACATGATAAATTCCATCTCTTAGGTAACAGAACTAGCGTATCAAGTATATCGGCTGCCTCGTTGGTCTAGTGGTCGATAGTGGGACAACGGAACTGTATATTTATCTCCAGGGGTCGTGGGGTTCCGTTCCCCAGCTCGGGCAGTGTTTATTTGGGGTTTTCGGCGTCTGGAATTGTACATAACGGGGTAATTTTGCAGCACACTACCAGTGGCGATTGCTTTCATTTCGCAACATACTACCAGTGGCGATGGCTTTCATTTTGACAGTTCTACATCATTCATTGTATTATTTACATTGTTGAGCAACAATTTTTTCGAACATCTGAGGCAATGGATTGCAATTTCGTTCAAAGTGATTCAGATTGTGATTGATAGTGTGTTACACAATTAGGGTGCTAACTGATTGCAAGATAGGCTCGCCTTGTGTCACGGGACTTTAAACGTTAAGTAACTGGCGAACTGAGGGTGTAACAACTCTATCACCCCTTCAGGGAATTCCATTTCGATCTGGGCGTGTTTCGCTCTGCGATCTTAGAAAGTTGTTTAAAACTCCTCGCCTACTTATTATCTAATCATCACAAACATTACCATACCGCTAATATGAGTGTTTCACTCACAATCCCGCATATTTACGTCCATGTCGTCCATGTCGGCCGCCCACCTGCTGCCGGCTAGTTGCACGAACCTACGTACAATTATACTGAACAAGGCAATAACGCAGTCCTTGAGGTGCAATAATCGTAAAGGCTCGAAGAATTTGCACTTAATTTGCATAACTTGACGACGCTTGTTCGAAATGAACGAATAGCTACAAAACAGGTAATTGTATGTAACTATATAATATTTATTAACTAAGTAATCTGGAAAACCAAGCTACTCTTGGTTTATCTACACATCATGTATCAGAAGATTTTCGAGGAGGTAGGCACAGGATCCAGAGTTAACTCGTCTCTTCTGTGATACCAAGTTCACTTAATTTCCAGAAAGTTCAGCCACATGGCTATTGAAGCGACGCTTATCGCGATCGGTTCGTAGATGGGTGTCCATACATTACATAAGAAGACAGTACCTCCGTGCCTCGAAAAGCACATTAAGCTGTTGGGCTCGACTGACATTCTTAGATCTTTGAAAATCGTTACGGGTAGTCAAAAGCTGATGATCCAGTCTTACCAATGGGTTAAGTGTTACCCAGTGCCTGCTGGCTGGGTAAGAGGTACGATAGGCAATCGCTTTATGTACGTAAATAAAATACTGATATTCCATTGTACAACTGACACTGGAAGATCCCAAGTAGCATTGCAAGCTGTATACAAGCTGTATATTACCCTTAAATAGTTAGAAAAGGCTAGGCAGGTGACGAATGAATAAAATAAATTACATAGGTACATAACACTACACCTTTCTTTTAAAAATTAAAAGAAAACGTCGTAAAAGATCACGGATAAGATACCAATCACTACTAAAAGTTTAATGCGATTTCCAAATTTTCTAGTAGGTGCCTTTTTTTTTTTTTTTTTTATTACGGGGGGAAATCCTCATGGATGTCCTCCGCCCCGGGGAGAGCGGAGGGGTCTGTCAGACTCTTACTGACTAAAACCACCCCGGTGTTCCGACTCTCACTTGCACCGGGGATCACGAGAACTAGTGTGACTTCCGCGATCCCCGGCTAGTGCCGGCCCGCCTCTGCGGGCCACCTCGCGATAGGGGGAGTGAGGTGTTAAATTCCCCCCTTACGTCATAGAGAGGCGCGCGTGGAACACTACGCGCCGCCATCTCGGGTCCTAACAAGTAGAGGGCGACAGATTTCCCCGGATCTGTCGCCCCTGGACCCATTTAGGGGGGCTGGAAGAGGGCGTTGTCCGCCCTCCGCCGACGCCCGGTGCGTCTGCTGCGGATCGGGTTAGCGGAAGCAATCTCCCGCTCCCTCTCCGCAGCCTCCTTCTGCGACATGACTGTTTCGCAGAAGGATACCACTGCGTCCCAGGACTCCTCGCTGCCGACCATCGAGTCGACAACGGTCGGCAGCGACAGGTCACTGCCGACTCCTGAGATGAGGGCACGGCGCGGCTCCTCCCAAGCGGCACACTCTGCCAGCGTGTGCCACGCCGTGTCCTCCCGACAGTCGACACAGTGGTGACACCGGGCGTCCGGCTCCCTGTTTATGCGACACAGGTACTTCCCGAAGCAACCATGCCCCGAGAGCACCTGTGTCACCCGAAACGACAGGGAGCCGTGCCTCCTCCCGAGCCAGCGCTCGAGTACTGGCCGGACCGCCCCGATGGTGACGGGGCCGGCGGTAGGGCATGAGAGCCTGTCCCGCCATTCCGCCACCAGGGCAGTGCGAAGCTGTGACCGACGCAACTCCAAATGTCGCTGCGTCAGCCACTCGCCCCGCGCCCTCGAGTCCTCGTGCCACCGGTACAGTGACGCGAGTACCTTCGCCTCGAGGTCCCAGGGCGGGGATTCGGCCAGTACACAAGCCGCCTCGTAGGAGATCCTGCGATACCCCCTAATGACTCTGACGGCCATCGCTCGCTGTGGCCTTCGCAGGACAGCGATGCTGCCGGCCGTCATGTCAGCCGCCCAGTTCTAGTAGGTGCCTACTCTAACCTCTGTTGGTCAAAAAGTGTCTTTGAATCCTTATACGAAACTGCAACAATACAAAATCTGTGAATGCAGTTAGCATTTACTCAAGAACACCCTCATAAGATCGTATTTCTGTTGCTACAACGGCTAAGGTAGCTTCTCTTACTGAAATGGGAACACAAATTCTTGTACTAAATCGTTATTTCTAAAGATACTACTCTGTCAAGAAAGTTCCGGAAAAGGACCAAATAATACACAAAATGTTAGTTAATCATCCAAATTTATTTTATCGCCTTCAAAGTATGCTCCTTCAAAAACGTTACACGTAGGTATGCCAACGAATAATCCAATCACCAAAAAAAAAATACGCTTTTGCGGGAGTTCAGTTCTCGCCGCGAATTCTCCTTTATGTCTTCTACCGAATGAAAACGGGTGCAACGAAGTGGTAATTTGAGTTAAGGAAAAATAAAGAAATCGGCGGGAGCCGTATCTAGTGAATGAAATAGTTGCTCGATGGTACCTATTTGTTGAGTTTTCGGTAAAAATTCGTTCACAATTATGGCGTGGTGCAAAATCCAAGAATTTTCTTTCCACAATTCTGGTCTTTTTCGTCAAATTTGCTCTCTTAAACGCCAAATAACACTCAAATAATATTTATTATTTACCGTTTGACCTTCCGGCAAGAATTCCGAGTGCACAACACCGCGATATTCAAAGAAAACAATCAACATGACTTTAACTTTTGATCGACTTTGGCGTAGTTTTCGGTTTCGGTTCAGTTGGAAGGCGCCACTCCGAAGCTTGTTGACTAGTTTGCATATTAAACTCGTAAACCCATGTCTCATCACCAGTAACAATGCGTTCCATGAATGTTGGGTCGGAATTGACTCGTTCTATCATGTCCTCAGCAACTCTTATGCGATTGAGTTTTTGGAGAAAATTCAGGTCTTTTGGGACTAGCTGAGTGGTAACATGTTTCATACTCAATCATTTGGAAGACGAAGACGGAATGTCTCGTGAGACACAGAAAGTTCAGCAGCTCTCTCAAACTTGAATGAGGATTTTCAGTCACTATTTTCTTCACTTTTGCGATGTTAACTTCAGTTGAAAACGTTGATGGCATACCAAAGCGAGGCAAATCTTCCATCATATCTCGACCACTTTTGAACGCTTTGTACCACTCATAAGCACGTGTTCTTGATAAAGTCGATTCACCGTAAGCCTTCTGTAACATTTACAGGGACTCCGAACACGAAATTCCATTGGCGATGCAAAATTAAAGACAAACTCTTTGTTCGATGTTTTTGTCCATTATGAAATTAACAATACACACTAGATATGATCTAACCGATCTAACTAAAAACAGCACTGTATTTTATCTAAATAACAGATGCAACTCAAACTCTGCGCCAAAATGGATAACAGTTGTACCAAACTAACAATCATCCATTCCCGATACTTTTTTGGCTGAATGTATACCGTTAATTCGTTTTGATCGGGTACCCCCTCCCCAGTCCGAACACTATGTTTGGCAACCCGATCCCTTGGGAGAAACGAGCTGAATACCTAGGTGTGATCCTTGACTCCGCCACCTTACTTTCAGAGATCACATAAAGGCGGCCCGTTGGTCTCAGTAGGTTCCACTCCGTTTTGACCGCTCGCTGCAAATTGTCCTTGCGCAGTTACTATGCGGTTATCCGCCCCATCAGGAGCTATGCGTGCGTTGTCTTCGCACACGCTAAGCTCCACTCTATTTGTATAGAATACAGACCCTTCAAAACCGCTTACTTACAAACGTTACGGGAGCCCACTTTTATCGCAATGAGAATCCAAGAAACGCCTTTCCAAACGTTTCTTCGACTCTTGCGTTGCTTTGAAGCACCCCAATCCCAGGATTGCGGCAGGCGCCCGCTACACTCCCTCCCGCATTGGTAGGATTTGCCGATCGAAGCATACCCTAGACCAGTGATGGGCAAAGTACGGCCCGCGGGCTAGCTCTGGCCCGCAAAAGCATTTAATCCGGCCCGCCGACGAGCCTTCGACATGAATAGTATATGGCCCGCGATAATTATATTTTGACGGTCCAGAAGTATAAAGTAGATTCTACTTAGTAGAATAATAGACGCATGGGTAAAGCAGCCAGCTAGATTAGCCTTTTCGGAATGCTGAAAGTTACTTCGTCACAGCTCGAACCTGCATCTGAAAATACTATGGCAAATCAAAAGCAATTTCATATGTCTCACACGCCTGGCAGGGCCTTCGAATAAAAGTTAAATTGTGTAATGCTGTAATATTTTTATATGATTAAAAGTTTCATACAAAATGCATTTTTCCTATAATTCTGGCCCTCCTCTGAAATTTCTTAAACTTTCTGGCTGGAAAGTTTGCCCACCACTGCCATAGACATTTCTAACGATGCTTCAACCGTCCTTCAGAAGATTAGCAAGTCCACCACGCTCAAAATACACCGACACAAACCTCCGTCACCACCGCGACGTCTCAATAGATGTCCGCCCCGACTCTTCATCGAGCCAGCCCTCGCCGCTGAGCCTGTAGCTTTAAATTCGTCCCGTAATAATAATTCTGATGCAGCTCGTCCTTTGCTGCCGTCTTCCAGCGACGCCCTTAGCCGAAGTCAGTACCCCACAGGGGGTGCCATTAACGTGTAGTCCCTTAGTTTTATGTTTTTGAGCTCTGGGTGGAGGCCTTCACTTATTGGGGTAGCCAATAAAAAAAAGAGCGCGTACGAGCTTCCATACGTTTCTTGGCATTATCCTTTGGATAATTAATCAGTCCTATACTTCGGACATCTGGCTGATGCAGGTCTGCGAGAACTGCAGAGGGAGTTTACAAATTCCCAGATTCGTTCTACAATTTTTTTCAAGTCTACTAAGTACTAATTCCTAGATTTCTACATTACATTTTTATTTAGAGAATTCTCAGTGTGGTCCCCACAATTCACACGCACAAAGGTATCTATTTGAGTAGCAACACGAGGAATCATAAAACATCGTCCAAACTCCAAAACCATGTATAGCGACGCTTTGTTCCAAACTCGTAATAGTATGTAAATATTGACAGGTTGTTACGTCTTCTACGGAAGAAATGTGATCAAAATATGCCTTTTATCGAGTTTTGCACGCGGCTCCGTCTGCGTGGGAGACCGTGCTAACTATAGCGAGTTGGACTCATAACATCATCGGTACTAATTTTGATTGATCGCTGCGGATCTAGTGAGAGTCGCGAGTGTCGACGAGTGTCACGGGTGTGAGACGAGAGTGTCATGAGTGTCAGGCGAGAGTGTCACGACTGTCAGCCAACGCAAACGAGTACCTAAATAAACGCAACACACTGCGTTTATTTAGGTACTCGTTTGCGTATTCGTAATGTTAGTACTCATGGCTTCTCATGGATAAGTTTGCTCTTTAGCTTTGGATACAAGTCATAATCTGCCTGCCTAGCTTTTTCGGGTCGGGGCGGCTTCCAGTCTAACCAGTGGCAGCTAAATACCAATGGAGCGACTGTCTATCTGACCGCCACAAACCAGTTACTACCGTTACCTTGGTATGACTGGTTGTCAGACTTTCTGACGTCGATTTGACGATTGTCATCGATCCACGAATGCCAGCCGGGACAAACGTGCGAACGCAGGGTTCTCGGTATGTAGGTAAAGATGGTGACCCATCAACGGACCGACCGCGACAAGCGTAGCGTCTCGTGTGGCTGTTATATTAAGCCTGGAGCATTGCAGCTTTCGATCAAAGTATGTTCAGCAAATATATTTCTCCATATAGTGTGTGGACACTGAACTTCGAACCCAACTGATAGTGTCCAAGTCGGATCTCAAAACGCTTTGTTATGGCAGTTTTTAGGTTTCTTCATAAAGAGGGAAAAAGGATGTAGTGACTGTATCGTGTACCTATTATGTATACATATACACACACTACTAGTGCAATAATATCCGCTGGCCAATAAACTTGCAGCATTCGGACAACATAGTAAGCTGCGCGTAAAATATTCATTGGAAAACATGTATCTATGATGCCTGATCTATAGTCCAGTTACTGTGAGAAGTGCGGCTGAGGTAAGCGACAGGATCTCAATCTAAATAGTCCCTAGTAATAGTATCTTAATCTTGCTGTCTCTTTGGCACTTTTTAATGGCGAAACTACGGGAAGGCGAAAGGTAAGACTATGATCTGATTTTGAGTAGGACTTTGGAGCAGGCGTTCGAACACGATAGCAAAAATAAGGATTTACTTTACTTTATTTGGAATAAAAAGCGATATTACATTAAGTACATATTTAAACACTTATCAGAGTTTTGTATCGGTTCTAGTCATTTCTGGACCTGGTACCGGGTTCACTTTACCGACATAACTGACTCCACCTAACAGTAGTACCGGTACAAAAGTCAGATACCCAGTGCGCATCACAAATTTCATATTCGTACAAGGTACCAGTTCCCAAAGATGTATGTCAAGCCCTGTTTTGGAGTAGTTCGGTACTTTTAAGTCGGGGTACAGGCATAGCCTTAACTTAAAGCTATTTTTGGCCTCAGTTTTTGAAACGTCTCCTTAGGTTAAAAAAAAATCATAAATATTAAGTTGTTAAGCATGTTACCTATATGATTACTTAAATCCCCCAGCAGGCCAAGTACGAGCACCGATTTGTCGACAGAAGAATAGACAAGAGTATTAACTAAATAACGTACAATAGGAGAAGATAGCTATGTTCTTCTATTAATTAATTATGACAGTTACGAGTTCTAAACGAATCATGATTTGGTAGATAAACGTAAATACTTTGCGGCCGTCGAGTGGAGAAAGTTTGTGATCAGTGTGATTTTCACATTTTGTGTAGAAATATTCTCCTGAAATAGTCTACTATATCTACAACATGTAACAAAAACCCTGTTGTTCCTTCTACCCACGTTTTTGGAATCTGTATACATAAGTAATAAAGCAAGTTATTTATAAAAACTGTTCAACAAAAATAATTAAAATAAATATTTAATTATGAATATTTGTAATGTTTAACTGATTTTGATTGAATCAAACAAAGCCACCGAGCTCGTAGTCTATTATGCAAAATAAGGATACTTGTAAAATCAGATACTGTAAACATTTTTATGAATGTGTCGATTTTAACAGTTATTTGATATTGAACTCTCGACTAGCCAATGCTTATTTTTTTAAATTATAACTCCACCAATGTTGTGCTTGTAGGTAAGTGTATATGTCCCTAAAAGGAACAACAGGGTTTTTGTTACATATTGTATAAAAGGACCTAGACAAAGATCGTTAGAAACGAAAGACAAAATGACAGATTGTAGTACGATATATACTAGGTACGGTGCGATGTCCAAAAAAGAAGAAATGAAATGTGACTTTGTATAGAAAAAGCACTGTCTATTCTTTGTAGAAATAGAAAGCGTCATGCTAAGTCTGCTGGAGTTGTGTCCAGGTAGTAATTTTAATCAAAAATCAAATCAATCAAAATACAGACGCAATATGGCAGAAAAAATATAAAATACGAAGGCGTTCAACTTTATAATAATCTACCGGCAGATATCAGGAGCACATCTTCTTTCAACATATTTAAAGCTAAACTCAAGCAGTACGTCACAAACAACACAAAAATATTAAGTTAACGACATAAGTTCGTCTTACACACGTTAAGTTGACGACATATTTGTACCTACCTACGAGTACATTAACAAATCGAAACTGTTTGCTACTGGACTACACCTACTTCAATAATGTATTTATTCGCTAAGTGAACAATGTATGTTCTTTTAGAATAAATAAAAATAATCTTTAATTTTTAAACCCAATCAATACTAATGATAATGTAAGTAACCCTCACTCCATAATGTTATACACATATACAAGTAAAGGAGTTAATGCCTACACCTTATTCTTGTCTAATAAGTACTCACTCATAAATGGAAAGCTAGGAAAATCTCTATAATAATTGGCTGTAAGATAAGCGTGGGTAAACCTGCGCAAGCGACGATCGTAATGAGACTACGACATGAATGTAACTGCACATACATAGCTTAGCTATACCGGAACCGTTTTGAAGGAATTTTAGTTATTTTAATTAAATAATAAATTGTCTTTCCGTTTCTGCTTCGTTGAAATAGAAAGTGTTAATTTATTTTTACACGGTGATAATTAAATATACAGGTCCGTGGTGCATCGTGGTGGTCGGGTATAGTGTTGCTAAAGGTTAGTGAAATAAAAGAAAGACTTAGATTGCACTTAGGTACTTCATCAGCATTACCCACAGCCCGACTTCGCCCATTGCTGGGCTCCTTTCTTTGCCAGCCTCATCGAAACATTGCCCGCGATGACAACAATGTCATCCACCCATCTCGCCGCCGGACAACCGACATCTCGTCTTCCAGTCCTCGGACGCCGCTGTCTCCGCCTCACTCCACCTGCCATCACTGCGCCTTGCCAGGTATCCCGCACAACTCCATTTGTTGTTCCTTTCTGATATCGAAGACGGAACGTACGTCTTCCAATCTTGACGTTTGGAACTCTGTTTGATGCCAAGCATGGAACGGTCCATGGCCCTCTGAGCTTCTCTCAGCCTTTACACAGCCTTCTGAGTGAGCGTCCACGTCTAAGCAACGTACGTCATGGTGGCCAGAACAGAGTGTTTATAGAGGCGAAACTTCAGATATTGTGTACCTAATTTTGGCTGATCTCAAAATGTCGTCCAGTTTTCCCAGCCCAAGTTGTTCTCTTCTCGATGTCTCTGTTAGTTGAATGCCTTTTGCTAAAATAAATAATAGTAAAAGTGAATGCGAAATTATTGTGTGACGTCGTTACGTAACAATGCTCATATCACCGTAGGCACGGGCTTGCGGACGGCGAGTAATGGGTAGCTCGCTGTCCGGTAAGGACCAAGCCCGGGTCGACGGCGCGTTGTGTTCCACGCGCGCCTCATAGAGATGTCAGCAGCAACTGATGGGGCCCGCAAGGGCCGATGCCTGCCAGGGGTGCGGGTTGTTCGAAAGAGATACTGCGGCCCCTGGCACACAGGCAACCGAGGGAACACGGGTGGGTTTTAGTCAGTAAAAGTCTGACACGCCCTCCCGCTCCGCCCAGAGCGGGAGAAGTTATTTGATGATTTCCCAACCAAAAAAAAAAAAACAACAATGCTCATATTGATGTACTTAGTAGTAGGTACTTAAGCGAGGACTTATAGGTACTGTTCACGAAATATTAGCACAGCTCTCGAGATGACAGGTACAAGACTCTCGAGAGCGTATAGGACAAGACATTAACCCGTCGCCCACACAGGGAGTTAATAAATGACGTATCGATGTCAATCGTGTGACAAGTAATATAGTGCAGACACCAGCTCATTACAAAACATTAACACATTTTACTGCCTCACATTATCAACTAATCAATCCGTCGTTGTTTTTGCTCAATATTATTTATAAGTTGCCCATATCTGTGCACAATGTGATTCACAGCGCCGTGGGTGCTTCCCACGTGCGCTCAGCATAATTATTACAATAAACACAATAAAAACACGCGTTTCGGTCCTTAATGTTGGCAACACATCGCATTATGGCTGAATATAGCACGTTATTTGAAGCACGCCTCAGTCTGACAAATTGATTTTTTTAGTTAGTGGTCCTCTAATTATAGGGTCGGATTGTCTTAGACTAGTGATGGATTATGCATTGTAGCAATAATTTATGTTCCTGTAGGTACATACGTAAGCTATTTCAAATTGTTGTTTAAAATCTCAAGGGTTTTTGATTAAGTCACCGGATAAGTAAAGCTAAGTTTCGCCGGGACCAACAATGATTGATAACCAAAGTCACGGAATACTTAGATAGACATAGGCATATAAAGTCTTTATCAGATGTGTGTGGTATACACTAGGCTCCAACTAGAAGTAACAACACAACTATTGGGAAACTGACGTAAAATATCACTTTACATAGATGCCTACTTAGTTGGTACCTTGGTATTAAACATAGGTTTATCTGCAGCCGCTCTCTACATTAGCATGGAAATGATATCCTTTACTTAGTAGCAGCATTTGAGCGCATAATTGGAAGCATAACGTTATGCGGCCAAGGGCGGCCCACGCGCAGCTATTACTGGACCATTAGGAGCACAGGTTACAGGCAGGACATCTATCTTGCAGCTTTATCATATTCTTTGAATAATTAGATTGTTAAAGTAATGGAATGACGGGGTTGGATTGAATCAAATCGCTCTAAGTAGGTCAAAGGTTTGCTGAAGCGATCATTTTCAATCACCGCCACTTACATTACAGAAGTGTTCTTAATGTCCATTGATATGTGAAAATACCTTTTATGATGGGCAATGTCCTAAATATAGATCTATGTTAACCCAGTCTACAGCAAACAATCAAATAAAGTGAAAAGCTTACTATACATACCTCCTTTAAGTTACAACTCGATTTAGCGCATCTTAAGTGCCATCTTAGTAAGTACACGCATACGACAATGTTAATGTAGGTAATTCATTAAATCCATTTGAATCCTCCATACATTTCAAAGATTACAACTAGAAATGTTTACAAGGTGGATCGCCGTTTTCAGATAATAATAGAATCTGAATTGAGTCACTGTTCCTTGTTATTTGCGAGAGCCATGTTGGTTTTCGGTGTAAAATAGCGAGGCGCGAATTGATTTCATGGAAACGGATGGTACCGATTTAGTGGGTAATAAACATATAGAAATCTAATGAGAAAATTAATAAGGGTTTCTAGGTATATTTACTTAGTTGATTAGAGTACCTAAGTTTTAAGCTATACTGAAATACCTAACTACTGTTGCGTCACTGTGCGTATAAATAGCTGATAAAAATAACCAACACAATTACCATCCAGCGCCAATTAGGCGATAGTGGACTTGGTTTAATTTTCTACTTTAACTGCAGAGGATTTACTCCTTTTACAGATTAAATATAAAATACCAAATTAATCTACATCCGTATCAAAAGCGTATATACGGCAGCCAATTGTCGCGTGCAGGTCATCGCGCGGGTGTCGCACTAATGAGCCCCGAAGATGGAGTGTCAATGTTACCCTTATCTGGTCGCGCAGTGATATCACTTGCAGGCAGCACTGCTGTACAGATTGGGCTGTTAACTTCATTATTTTTCGATCCTTCATTGTTGGGATGCGCTTTTGTTACCTTAGAGGCGTAGACAGATGGCAAGCTGTTTCAAAGCTTTTGTAGTAGTTTGGGTATGAAATCATTACCGACAGAAAAAGAAAATATGAAAAAAAAAAATCATACCATACCAAAAACTTTTTGGGATCATCTTCAAGTCTAAAAACAATTGGAACTCAACTTTGAAGGAAACAAAACTGCATTTATATTTTCGAATAATCTGGCTGAACCAGGAACCATACCTACCTTCGCTTTTGGGTCTATCCAATAAATTTTTAACGTCACATCATATTTTTCGCTGATAAAATGTCACGTTGTCTAGCCACTCAGCTTAATCATTTATCAATTTCGACTGTCAGATTTTCCTATAAAGAATTTTACGGGTTAAAGCAGCCGCACGGGTTGAATTATTTGCGAGATACACACTCTTTTCAGTTTTACGGTTAGGTACTTAGTTACTTATAGTCACAAGTTTTCCATCCTGTGTCAGAGTGTAGATGGTGTGATATAGCCACAGCGACCCAGACTAATTTTCTTTGTTGGTAGTCGGTGTGGTGAGTTCACGACAGCCTGAATTTCCCCTTAAACCTTATTAAAGCTTAAATTCACAAGTGCAAGAGGTCAATGTCGCAGTAATGAGATGACCTGTCCGAAAATGGTGACGACGAAAACTATAAGTGATGCCACATTGCCATGGAAGCGCATAAAGTTTATAGGGCTGCTGTAGATTAAGGCGGCTGAAAAGTTATAAGTTGGGCAGTAGGAGAGGTCCTTTCATGTTCAGAATTCCATGGTGCAAAAACAGGTACAATTACCAATATTTACTTCTTATTGGAACACACTCACAAAATCAATTCAACCCAGATCAGTAGCCTGAATTTAATAAACCACACCATCGTCATCGAAACGCCATCAAACCGGTAATTGAGTCCGAAGCCAAATTGTTTCATAAATATCCCATATTGGTCGACAATCGTATACCGCTTATTCGGATAACGAAAGCGTCAAGATTCGATATTCGGAACACAACGCAGCCCTATTCTGTGCAGTATAAGTGGTTTAAGGAAACAACGACGAGGCCGCTGGGCCTTTTGGGGCAACAACTAAAATGTATTTATATTTATGGTTCCTGGTTTTGGCCGGCGCTGCGTATGCGCAGACCAGATCGGGCCAATATGGCGTTTTCATCGATGTCTGATGGCGACGGCAAATTATTTAAATAAGTTATAAGCGTAATAAGACGAAGCCAGAATGTCTTTATGAAATGCTGGAAAATTGTTCAAGTTTGCCTTGGTGCGTTTTGTCGGGTAAAATCATTACTTATTTATATTTTTATTTCCATTTCATATTTGTGAAAAACTGTAATGATATCATTGTCTCTTTTTTTAACGTAATTCAAGATTTTACCCTTTTCGTAAATATTCACTTTTCCTGACTGATCTCATCGGGCATATCGTTTTGGGAAATTATGTGCA
Organism: Polymixis lichenea; assembly: GCA_949091785.1. Lineage (NCBI taxonomy): Eukaryota > Metazoa > Arthropoda > Insecta > Lepidoptera > Noctuidae > Polymixis > Polymixis lichenea. The sequence continues at coordinate 21,494,808 of OX420952.1, read as the reverse complement.
ATGTAACGAGTTTTCCCAAGGGGAAATAAACAAAACCATAAACAAACACCTACTTTTACGTGCAATTCCCCGGGGATTTCATTTGTCGTCCTAAAAAATAGGTACCTAGGTAAGTGAGTATGTCGTATGCCACCTACTTACACGACGTGGGTCGGTATGCATCTTCTAGTGGAAATTGATAGAATGGAACACCCACATGTAGCAGTACATATAGGGTTGCCAACTTTTTCTAGAAGAAGAAGAGTATTTCCGATTTTAAAGAGAGTAAACAAAGAGTACAGATTAATAAAATAGAGTTCCATTTATTCAGTTCTCTTGATGTATTTTCTAGCACTTTTTGCGGTACCTAACATTTTTTATTGAATTTACAAGAATAAGTAGGACTCCAAACATCGTAATTCTACGTTAATATAAGACGAGGAGCTCATTTTAATCAAATGGCTATTGCAGTTCAAAAATCCAGAAGGACAAGTTGCGAGATGGATTGAGCTACTGCAGGAGTACGACTTTGTGTTCGAACATCACAGCGGTAAATCTCATGGCAACGCAGATGCATTGTCAAGAAGACCTTGTCCTGAAGACTGTAAGCATTGTACTAGGCAAGAGGGTAAGGAAGTGGTACCTGTGAGGATGCTCAGGACAGACCTCAGCAACGAATGGAAGGAAAGCCTACAACGTGCATAGCAGGAAGATTCTTTTCTAGTCACTTCACGTTATAGATTATAGAGTACACTCATAAGAAAAAGAGTACAATACTCTATTTTAGAGTACGGTTAGCATACCAAGTATATCTCCTCATACTCAATTAATAATAAAAACAGTCGAAAAGTAAAGAAAATTGTTTTTCTTTTTGTTTGTGTTTGACGTGATCATTACAAGTATCCGTTGACTTCATGGAATGATGATGTGATGATTCTTCATGTTGTTGTGTAGTTGGTGGGTTGCCAAGTATTACGGGACATCGCAACAGCCCTCGAGAGTTGAGGAAACGATGCAAGAAAACAAACATGGAAAATGTTAAATTATTTTTTTTGCTATTTTATTCAATACCAGATCTCGCAGTATGAAAATATTCGTATTCAGTGAATGTAATCTGCTGTTAGTAAATATATTACCTAAATATTTCTGTCTGGTTCACTTTCCAACGAGGTAACACTTACCATTTCCTCAAATTCGCAGCATTTTGCCTTGAGATTGTTCTCATTTATTACATTAAATTTATCTGTGATTTCTACGGACATATTATTAACAATGACGATTTTTCCTCTACGTACTCTATTGACAGGCAACAAGCTTGCCACTCCCACAACAAAATAACTAACAGACCTATAGACGAGCTGAGCCCACATTAGCCACATGTCGTTATAATAACTACTAATACGGCATCCGTTTTTGCGGTAGTGTGGCGTGGGCCACAGTTTTGGCCATCGCGTGCCAGCTAATGATGGACACTGGCCCACGGCCCAAGGTCCGTGGTCCATCACGTAGGAAGTCATAAACTTTAACGTTATATGATCGTCCGGTAATCTGATAGGAGAGCCTCTTTCGGGTAAATATAGCTGTTGAAGCAGTTTTTGGATGTTTACCTTGTCATGTCAGTTGACGTTGTGATGAACGAGGGCCACCCACAGAGCCCTTATGCTTTCAGTAAGTCTGACAACCCACGGCGTAGTGTTTGTTGAACATGGTTGTTAAAATTAATTTATATGCACCTCAGTATAAATGTTATACCTACTAAAAAAAGGTAGAGGTAACTGACTCAAATATTGGATGGGGTGCTGTTGGGCAAAACCTCAGGGGCAAACTGACACCCGAGCCAAAACCTGCAGACATACACTATTACAGAGGCATCACAAGTCCGTACCAAGCTGAAGTTGTTAAATGCACCTTAATGACAAAGTTGAAATGTCTGGATGCTTGATTCAGCTGTAACCTGTAACACAATAAAAATATACTTACCATTAATGGTAAGGTTTGGTTACCTATTTAAATAGGTAACCAAATTCATTCAAAAATTGTAATCTGCTCTACTAGTAATGCTTTACGTTCGAATTACACAAATGATTGGAACACCTCTCTCCGTGCGACGCCTGTGGGCGGACAGGCGGAGCGCTGGGAAACAATACTGCACTCAAGTTTTCCCGTGTAGGTTCGCTATTTTTATTGCTCAGAGATTCACTGAATTCAAACGAATACTGAGGAACTTTATAATACACTGTCATCAGTTTTTAATTGTAATTTATACAATAACTGAATATGATCATTATGTTTAATGTCTTTGACGTATCTAAGGACCCTGGGACACAAACCTTTGGAAGGCATACGAGGAGCCGAAGGCAACTCGCAGAGGGTGTCTTAGACAATTTCAAAATAGGTACCACCCGACTGCGGGTTTCGCTCTTGGTCTGGCGCCTCACCCTAGACCTGTGTCGGCAAAGTAAACTCTACCGAACCAGACCCAGAGCTTAGGAGCGTGTAAGCCGCACCACGACATCAACGTAGAGTTATGGCACTTGATAAACTTTCAAGTGTCGAGTAATTAACACAATTACTTTTCTATTATTATCTATCAGACTCAATGAGTCTGCCTAACGGCCGATTATTATCTTTATGGGATGTCTGGCTGAAAACAGGAAAATGGCACTTTGCAGTGTCCTTCGAATTTCGGAGGACACTGCAGATTGACATTTTTTTCGTCATCGTGCGTTCAATCGTGGGCTTCGGACTCCGAAACCCACGATTTGTTGAGATATTGTTATCCAATGTGTAATGCATGATACTGTTGTTGAAAGTTCTGTGTAAGTATACCTACACACAATTGTCTAGAAGCGTAAATAATTGAAAAAAACACTTGAGAGGTGTCAAGGGACTCCCGGATGGAACGAAGTTCCTTTCGATTAATTAGTGAAGGAATTCTAATAAAATATTAAAAATTGTACATATACATACACACACACACACACATATATATATATATTTAGATTATATACACATTATATATATGCACTCTGTCTGTGTCTCTGTCTGCAGAGACCGCACGGCTTACAAAAATGTAGCAAAAAGTGTCGTTACAACTTTTGGTTTTAATTTTTTCCGTCTAGCCCCCTTTCGCAAGGCGCGATAAGGAACTTCGTTCCAAAAAAAACGGTTTGCTTCAGTTTATTTTCATTAAGAATTCACGATAGCCAAAACTATGTTTAAATTAAAATCTTATGAGCATATCGTGTATTTGTCGTCACGTCTGACATGACATCAGCTGTTCATTACGTTGCGAACATAATCGGCGTCAGCGCAGCGAGCCAACTCACTGTACTGTAACATAACTCATAAGAACTGATAACAATCTACCACCGACTCACTGCGGGTGCACTAGCACTGAACTTGTAGGTAAGTACCTACTAAGAAACGAATCTACAGTCATGCCACTGCTGTCATGCCGGTGGCGTCAGTCATGGTGATTTACGTTTAATATACGTCATAATTTATGAAATTGCTCCTTCTGTGTAATTATTGACGTCTTTACTAAAAACATGTCATTAGGCAGATTCTACCCCTGAAGAGCGAATTACCTAGTTATGATTTTCCCTAATTCGTGAGGCTATAAGTAGGCCTTAGGTCGTGATTTTTCCTAATTGGTGAGGCTACAGTCCTCACGAATTAGGAAAATCAGGACTAAGTTAATGAGGAAAATAGGTAAGTACCTAACTTACTAGGTATTTCAATAAAGTATTATTTTAATATACCTAAGTAGTTTTAGCTATGGGCTAGCTAGAGTCAGTAATGCAAAGGAGGCTAGATTAAATCCTTCCGATACAATAAAAGTTCGTTATTCCCGAGGCCGCAATAAAACATCGTGACGAAACCTCCCACAGAACCTATTCATCATAATAAAAAGACAATAGAACCGAACCGGTCCGAATAATATCAATTAATATAATCATCGGTGATTATATTAATTGATATTATTCGGACCGGTTCGGTTATCGTCTGTCAGCTCGAATTATATAGCCTGAACATTCATTGCAATCATTTTTCTACAAAAAGACACTCAACTTGAATTGGTCGTATTATAACCACTTCATACAACTACCAAAAAAAGAATTGTAATTTGATTCTGCGGACAATTTAAGCTGTTATTCAATTTGCTAAATATTTCATTCTCCTGACAGTACATACATTTCTCAGGGGGAGTGGGTTCGTGGACCGATGGGCTCATGTACCCGGCGTGGGCGCACTTGACACGGCCGATCAATAACACGCACTGCTATAATTGGTAGCATTCAATGAAGTATTGTTGAGTTGTCGTGACAGACCTCATGTGGGACGGAATTGGTTTATGGATAAAAAAATATAGAATAATTTTCAGTCGCGAGAATTGGGGTAGCGACCTCATACATAGGCAATGCAACCGTTATTATTAAATAGCTCTGATTCGTACAATTTTTTTGTCCACTAATTTATAGAAACTAAACATAACATAGCATCATAATCAGCTTATAACGTGCCCGCTGCTGGGACACAGGCCTCCTCTCTCTGAGAGGAAGTAGGCCGTAATCCACCACGCGGGCCCAGTGCTGGTTGGTAGATGTCACATGTCTTCGAGTTTTTGGTTCTAGTACATGCCGGTTTCCTCGCGATGTTTTCCGTCACAGTTTTGAGAGCAGCGGTGATGAAATAATTTACACAAAGTAAAGCGCCTGTCTGGGTTCCAACCTACGACCTGCAACTCGTAAGTCGCTTCAGGTACCACTGCGCCAACACTGCTCATACAACATAACATCACGCCTATAATACCCGAAGCGTTTGGCAGAGGTGTACCTATAGCATACCCACATTTCGCTAGCATGTAGTAGGGAGCGAGCCTATTTCCATCAACCGAGCACAAATCCACATAAAGTAAATGTCGAAATAATAAAGTGATACAGTAAAAACTACAAAAACACTGAACACTTTTCATTTCCCTCAGTGATATGGCGCCGCGGAAACTAAAATAGAAATAGAATGAGAAAATAGTTTCGGATTTGAGATACGAACAAGTACGCGAGATGCCAAAATAACTGCCTTGTGACTAAATATATTATGGCATTATGACAATATTTTACTGTAATGAATGTTGAGAAGTAATTTTTCGTTCAATACCATTTATTATTGACGCGGCAGTTATCAACACGAATGTAAATTTAAATGTTCGTGGTATAGAATGAACTGGCAGCCATTACATCTCACCGTGTATATTTGATTAGACATTATGATATTACAAAAGCTATTTGTGCAGTGTCGTGGGCCCGCAGTGAACTCATAGCGGGCGTGTGGGCAGGCGGCTGAGTGGCACGCCTTGCGAGTTGCGCTGGCGCAGTGAAAGGCCTACACTAGATTATTACGTATCTATTTACTATTTTTATAGCGCAATAACGATGTAAAGAGATTTATCTCAACTACGATATTTTCGAAGGAATACGATTTGTTTTCATCCAGAGTAAGTTTATAGTTTTTTTATGGGTTTCAGCATGACTATAATGATTATGCGTGTAATCAAAATGTTTGTAATATAATGAATTTCTTCGTGAGCCGCTCAGTATAACAAAACTTTTCACGACTCATTGCAAACATTGCAGATTGTCAGTTCTTAACGACTCAATTAACCAGGAGAGATATGTAGATTAAACTGTCAAGTGCGAGAGATCCTGCGACATGCTGCGACGATTAGTTTCCTCATAAAAGGCTGCAATTATTTATTATTCATGACATCTCATTAATATGTATGTGTCTAATTAAAATAATTGACACCTAAATGCGAGTGTAACTCCTACTGGTGGAATTGGGTCAGTTTCTGATGAGTGGGCTGCGACCGGCTGCGACCACCAGCGGCCAGAACCATTGCATTCATTTAACTAAGGAAGGTGTATTTGTTATTGATCGTGGCTTGATGATAAGACACCTATTTTATCTTCCCTAGTCTGGTTTGGGAGCAGCATTTTATGACGTTGATAGAAACAATTCAGCTATGTACAAAGTAAACACTAATGTGACTATTATGACGATGGAACTCATTGCAATTTATGAAGTCATTAACTCTGCTTATAACTCGGGAGATCGTTACTTTGTGATTTTCACAGACAGTAAGAGTGGTCTGCAGCATTTAGCTCATTGTGACTCTGGTTTCAGAGGTATTTCGATAGCTTACTCCATATTAAATAAGATTATAGATCTTACGAACAATGGCATAGTGCTAAGATTGCAATGGGTACCATCTCATGTAGGTTTGAAAGGTAATGAAGAGGCTGATAGACTAGCAAAATTAGCGGTTACTCAAGGTTAAGAATATTGTATAGTACCTAATTATTTAGAACAATTAGTAATTGCAAAACAATTTGTTATGATATGTTTAACGAGTATTTTGATGAACGAAGTAAGGAAAAGGGTATCTGGTATAAAACTATACAGTATCAGCCTCCTCGAATACCGTGGTTTGCTATCAAGGAAATGAGTAGGTATCATGTTGTTTTGCTTCATAGACTACGCTCTGGTCGCTATCCATCCCGCAAGTTTGGTTACTTGATGAAGAAAGTGGATTCTCCCAATTGTGAAACATGCGGAACGGTTGAAGATGTTCACCATCTACTTATGGAGTGTACTAAGACAAAGAAGGAAAGAGAGACACTGTTGAGCAGAATAAAAGTAAACGAATATGATATTGGTCCATATGTAAAAGTTTTAGCGTAACCTTCACCCGAGATAGCAAACCTACTTACTGATTTGTTTAGAAATTAATAATAAATATTGTATTGGTGTGGTGTAGCTTAGAACAAGTTTAAGTTATGATGAGGCTGACATGCCATTGTGGATAAAAGCCTCCTTTAAAAATTAAGATGAAAAAAAAAATCTTCTCTAGTCGGTCCTTCACTAATGAGTATCGTGACCCCTACTGATAATTACACATTGGATCTTCATTGACTTAATTTGCTTCCGCTACAGTCGGTGGCTTGATGGGGCACGTTTACCGACAGTTCCAGCTGCTCCGGCAACTGACTTGACCATCTTTTTGCATTTTAGTTGAGGACGTCCTCTTGATCGTTTGCCTTCTACAAACAACTCAGAACTACGATTAAAAGAATTGAATTGCTCTTAAAATAATGGACCACAATTCTGTTCTTAGTTAGATACTTACAAACATTGACGTTTATAAGAATCAATCATTTTTACAATTACCTATATCAATTAATTATTCAGTCCCTGAAAATGGTGATTCATTTTTCTGTCAGAGACCCTAGTTGACAATGAAAAATTTAAAATGATCGCGGAAGCGGATCCATCGCAAACCACGTCGGCTTCGGTGTAAGTGATAAAACAAATTTAATTACTTTATTTGAAACAAATAGAAAGTGAAAAGCTCGACAAATTAATGGGTGCCGCAGGAATTGAGTGAAGCACACAAAACACACTCATTGAGTGCTGCGTTACATTACTCACCGTCACAATAACAAGGTGATTATAAACCGTATCGTTATTTTACTAGTAATTAAAAGAGGATTCTGTACGATAATCGGAAACGCTTGTCGCAATGGTTGTTAACCCAGGAGAACCGGCCGAGTCCTGCACCAAGCGAAAGTTGACTCAGAAAAAGATAAATACTTAGGTACTGGTCCACTGCTGGTGTCATCCACTAAAGCGTCCTGAGATCTGGCTAGACGATTAGGGCAGATGTGTATTCTCAACAATTGCAAACCATGATGGAAAGCTTAAAGCTAGCAGTGACAACCGACTGCACTGCTGCATGACTGCACTGCTGACACACTGCACAATTGTGCAGAGCGACGGTTGACGGTTGCTAAATTTGAGGAGCTGCGATTAGAATGTCTCCGACACCCATCATGCTCTCAGGACCTTGCTCAAACAGATTAGGTACCACTTTTTCCGGGATTTGGACAATTTTTTGTAAGGAAAAAATTCAACTCCGATGAGGCAGTCAAAGCCACCTTCAAAGATTTTACTTATTGATTCTCGCACCCACAATTTTTTCAGCGAAGGAATCAATGAACTACCTTTAAAAAGGCGTAGGTGCATAGATAACAATAGTTTATACTTTGATTGATGAAATATGGGTACCTTTACTTAATTTCATTTGAAAAAAAAAGAATCGTTTCGGTTTTTCCATATAAAACGTCAATTTCATACGTAAGGACCTAATATTTTCAGCAGCGGACAAAAATGGTCTGCTAAATGTGATCTTTTCAATAATTATCTACATTTTCAACTCAACATGCGTGAATCAATCAATCATCGTCTTCATTTAGTCGTGAGTCGTAAAGTAAATTCTTTTAAGTTTTTATTATTTCTGATTTCAGTCAAAATAAAGTTCATGAAGTCCAAATCTCTTCATTACTCATAAAACACTTCGGGCACGTGTAAATGAACAAAAACTTGGAAAAGATTTTCTCAGCAGTAAAAGAATACTTATGTATGTAGAATTTCGGCGGAATCTGCGAATTGAACTACGAATAGCGAAGCGCTTGAAATCACAACATTCACACTTCACACCACTTTAATAGATTTCCATCTATTTAAAATATTCTGTTCTACCAACATAGGTACTTATATTTTATTATCATCAGCTGAAAGACTGAAAAAAGACCGCTGGGCATAATTGCCTGTGCTTCCCGAACCGAACGAATTCCTCCGTACCAACATAAAAAAACAAATGTATCTACTTACGTACGAAATAAATAAAACAAGCAAAAAACCATTTCCCTAACACTGGTAGGTACAAAAGATAAGATAAGGAGCGAAAATATCAAGCAAGTGTCAAACAAATACGTTTGCCAAACAGCGGGTGTCATGTCACCTTTTTCGAACATTTCCCTTTCACACATTACATTTCCTTCAAAAATGTTGACAATACTCAGTCGGAAAGTATAGTCCTCCAGAACGTATTTCGGCCATGGCGGCCAAATTCAACAGAGACTAATAATCTCCAACGCGGGAAATGTTATAGTGCACAAGTGTGTACGCAGACACAAGTGCACTCTCTCTTCCCTCACTCTCATAGTCCGATGGGACGGCAATCCGACACGACCGGACACAGATCAAGCGCAGGACCAACGGGGTATCACACCGTCAACTTCTAAACTCCGGGCTGTTACTATGAAATTCCAAATGGAATAGCCCAATATCACTTTGCCCGACCAGGGAATCGAACCCAAAACTCCACGCTCAGCAATCGCGCTTGCGACCGCGAGACCAACGGGGCAGTTAAAAAGTCAGTCGGAAAGTAATAATTAAGGTGCTGAAGAAATTAAATATTTACCTAAAGGTGCTTAACATGTTTATTCCTTGCCTGTTAATTTATTCAAATATAATCGCTTAATTGATATCGTTTTACGATTTACGATCGTGATATAATATAAAAGTAGCAAGCCGTGTTACTATTGGACGCAAGTTAAAAGTGACAACGACAAATACTTCACCACGCTAAATGTATTTCTGTTAAAAATCGTACAGCTGACGCACGGCGACGTAATCACGTACAAAATGTGAGATGTAGGGACTTGTTTTTGTGTAGAGTCGCCGTAATTAATTAACAATAGTTTTTATAACTGTTTCCTTATGCGCCATATCTTGAACAGTAAGCTTGTAACCTCGTGGTATTCTTGTTGATAATTATGCCGTTCCGCAAACATTGCTCATTAAGTCATTACGCGAATGTACCATGTCTCTCCCTCTGTTTGAATAGACTTGAGTGAGATAGAATGAACCTGATACGATTATTTTAACGATTTAGAACAGTATATCATTGTGCCAGAGACCGAATAGTTTCATTATTCAGTAGTAAAATGATAATTCGGTTGTATTGATAAACAAACCACATCACTCTTACACTCGCATTGCGAAAAAACTGAGTGATGTGTACATCGTGTGCGGCAGTGCGGTGTTGGATCAGACACATGTTCGAGATTTATTGGGAATGAGGTTGAGGAGCTGAAAATAACAGCCATGTGCCAATTACCCCATTTTGTTTAAAATTCGGTCCAAATTAATAGATTAACGACGCGACGTAAGAATCCAGAATATTTCAATGGATCATATGCGACTGTCTGGACAGAGATGATTCATATTTGTGAATGTGGTCGGTCTGGTCGGGTGTGACATTCCTGTAAGAGAATACCATATATGGCACGCTAGTCGTCGGCAGGTAATGCATCCCCGATCAGTGAGCAATTATAACGCAACGGAAGCGGCTGAAATTAGCAGCGCGCGCGCATCGGCCGGTCGGGGCCGGTGCCAGCCGGGGCGCGCCGAAACTAAATACCCAAAAGCGTTTGTGATCGCGCGAGCGGCTGCCAAATATGGCACGAATCTCGGGTTTCGCGAGGCGCGCGCGCCGCGTTGCTGGCACACCACCAGCCACTGCAAAAACGCTCTCTGTTCCCGTCTAAAAACACGTAAAAAACGTTTTTATTTCTGTAGCGAGCGGCCTCTAAATTTAGGCCGTATGGAAACCGAAAGTAATACGAGCGATTTTGGTTGGGGCCGCGTTGTCTGTATTTAGATTAGAGCGGCGCGGGCGCAGTGGCGCGACTCGCGACTCGGGAGTCAGCGCGCGACTCGCGACCTCCGCAACCCGCACGCACCGGCCGCACTCGCCGCGCAACTGTCGCGCACCGACTGCATTGTGAGCCCACTGTGATACAATATGCGCGCGCGAACAGTTTATCAATGAAAAGTTTTGTGTTAAAAGTGCTTCAATTATAAGGATTTGGATGTCACAGATGTTACCCGAGGGCGGAGGTAAATACAACATCACTTTCAGTTTTACATTCAGTTTGAAATATTGATGTGCCCATCTTTTATTTATGCATGCATGCTAATTGATAATCTATAATTAATAAAAAACAATTAATAATTCAGCAAATATTCACTTGATTAAGTATTTATCATTTTAAATTACCAAACACTGGTAAAATAGAGCAGTTAGTTAAAAATGATCAAATTAAACAAACAGTGTTGATAACGGCGCGCAAACAGTTGTTATCTGACGCAGCGGAGTACTTCAGCTAAAGTAACCCAGTGCCATTACCTAACTAAGCGGTGTGTTGTGACTTGTGAGTTGTGTGTACCAACTACTTGTATGTGCTGGAGGTCTGGAGCTATCTGCATTCTGTCGCCGGCTATCACGCGCGATACGCTGTAGGTAGGTACTGTACCTAACCTATTGATTCGTTACAACTCTTATCTTATCACGTCAGTCACTACTGCCGGTAAATACCTACCTACTCTACCTCTAGTATTTTGTTTAAAGTTAACTCTAATTAATGGCTAACTCTAAATCATTCAATGCCTAAGTTTTTTAATGAATCATGTGTTTGTGTAACTTCGTATATAATTAATACTTTTGAATGCTAATGAGTAACTGCTGGTGACGCTGGTTCATCATGTTTCCCTGAAAAGTAAACCGCAGGTCGAAGGTTATCTGCAAGTGGGAAGGTATTATTGACTGCATTAGAACTTACAATTACAATGTTGGCAGATTGATCCATCATAACACTACCTACATAGGTACCTACTTACGTATACATACCGGATAAGTTTTTACCCAGTGCGCAAACTGTAACCATGACTTCAGCATATCATTCTAGACCCCCCAGCACAGAAATTTTTCGTCGGTAGGTAATATTATAAAAGTATCCTGTACAGCTATGTTTTCTAGTAATATTTTTTGCAAAAAAAAAACTAATTGCCAACTGTTATAGTAGTACTAGTAAACGTTTTGCTAAATTGACTATCAACTTACGTTTTTCAAATGACACATTGTGTGTGTCTCAATCTGCTTATCATAACATTCCTCTGACTACTTATATTTTGTGATTGAGAATATTGAGATAGAAGATTCATTCAGCTTCATTCATTCATCTTACTCATTAGGTACTGCTATGGGATAGGAGAGACAATGTCAGTAATGTGAAATGTTATGGACTGTACTCGCAGTCAACAACAGAATAGCAACCCTTGGACTTTCCACTAATTAGGGACGACACACACGAGCCAACGTCCTTCTCAAACGGTTTAATTCTAAACATTGCACACGACTTCAGACACAAGAGAGGAGTGTCAATTTTCTCACTTATGTCATCCAGTTCCATAGTTTCCCTTCTCCATCGCTGACATCCGTTTCGGATGCTTCATTATTTTATCTGTGTCATGTTTGCAGATCCAATCACGCTGTGTGCGTTTGTTCTTACCGCAGAAAGCCCCGGTGTGCGCTAGTCCTTATACGGGGAGTGTCAAATGGTCTCGGCTGCGTGCGAACAGTACGATTGTGTACCGTTGTGTAAACAAAGAGATCGAGGTGGCTTCTGTTATCACTGGCCGGTTTCGGCGATACCGAGGTGATTGTGTTGCCATTATTTGAATAGTTGCGACTTGCGACAAACTTGCGAGTGCACGCTTTTTTGGGTTTCAGGGTTTTTGGTCTGACTAATAGAATAGAATAGAATAATATTTATTTGCTGTAAAAACATGGTATAAAAAGGATGGATGGTATGGTAATGTTACTGAGGTGATGAAATCATTAGACTTATATTTCAGAATTGATCGTAGCGTCTGTTGCTTCTGCCTATTGTTTGTGTATGTAGGAAACTAACAGTAGGCCTGCAAACGGGGAAACAAATGAATTGGCTCTAAAAGGGTGCCTAACGCGTTACCTAGGTAAACTAACAGATTTCTCTTCTTACTTTATAACTAGGTACAATTACACCCAGACTGACAGATTACTAGCCATTCCAGTCGGTATCTCTAACCAGAACTCCTAATCTCACACCATTTGACTAAAAGCCTAAAAGCTTAATCTGCTAATAAACCAAAATGGAAGTGACCATAAACTGTCGGATATCGGATAGTTAATATTATTATGTAAAACAATAAGACCATAGCCGCATGTTTTGGTCAACCGTTCGCAATTCGTTACCAAAACGGTCATAAATAAGTTCTCGTCTCCTACGCTCGTCGATATGATTCATGCCTACAGCGCGCTTGTGGCACTATACCCTACAAGGTAGCTATTAGCATTCCCTTTATGCCGATCTTAAATTAATAGTTGTTAACCCGCGGTTTGGCTCAAGTTTTTGGAAAGTTAAAATAATAAAAATCTCCACATTTGTTGTTATTTATGTTTGTCGTTTAATTCGGACTGCATTCTTGTAAATGATGATGTAATGGATTGGTTCTTCTTAGTAACTACTGTTTGTTGGTGAGGCTCAAAGGGAATTTTCATTGTTCAAGTTCATTAAGTCAGCTCACCATAGTTCACACGCAACTTGTGCCACGTTTCGTTCCGTGGTGGTCATCCGCCAAGGAAATTTATATCCGTAGGTAAAATATTTGTATGGTCAAGAAATAAATGGGATTTTTACTTTTGCAACTTATTGGAAACATGTAGGTACTTACCTAAATTAACCAAGCCAAACAAAAAGAAAGACAAAATATTTGGCGTCCGTAAAATTGATGGCGCATGGCGTTAAGAGCCCAAATATCACAATTAGGTGGCTCCCTGTCACCACCATAAAATTTTCCAACACGCGTCGGAAAATTCACGACATTTTTCCTAAAGAAAAAGATGATTTGTAGTGAACTATTCTTGGAAAACAATGCCAAGAACCTGTAATCACGTAATTATGGACAATGAACTGTTAACATAGTTCTGTTGTGTAAAAACGTCGTATGTGCCACGTGGCCTGATGGTCGTGCAGACGTCGTAGTGACGTAGATATATCTGGCGGATTGCCAGCGAGTGGCAGTGTGGCAGTGCGACGTAACAGAGCGGAGTAAACACTTGACCGAATGTAGGTGATGATGAGTCAGGAACGGGGGGACGGTGAGGAGGAGTCGAGATACAGTTTACATTGTGGGGGAATCAAAAGTAGACATTGAAAAAATGCAGATAGTTACCCATTTCGTCATTTTGCAACTACGTACAATATTTTGTTCAGAGAAACAAGGTATTATTTTTCAGAACTTGAACTATTCTTTTCACTCTTTTTTTTTTGTTGAAAAGAGCTAAGTTAGATCTTTAATTGTCAACATTTACGACGTTATATGTGCCTCTATTTATTTGGACAGTGTAAGATGTAAAATATTAGAAGATTTTCTTCCAGTTTCAGCGAAAGGCACGCTAATCTATGTAGGCAGTCGATACTCGATCTTCGACAAATAATATGAGTTATTTCATCAGCATAGGTGTTGCCATTTCCCGTTGTGCTATGATGTTCCTTTAGAGGCGATATCTTTGGGATTTTCCTGTAGAACTTATAATTATTAGTCATAGAGCAGGCACAATAAACAAAAAAAAATTGTGGGATTTCAGAAGCAGGGCGGGATTTTCCTTATCTCGGTTTCATATCCATAACAATAGATGGAGGCGTTTTTTGTTCTCATCGGCCACCTACTAACATAGAAGCAACCCCGCGGTGTTACAATTTGTATTTTATAGGTACACTTACATTTCCGGTCTACATTATTTTCTGTAGGTATGGAGGTACCTATCTACTTTGAAATCTACGCACTACAATCAGTTATTAAACAAGTTAGGTTTAAAAGTTGCGGTTAAATTCAAAACCGCAGTTTAGTTAAACTAAGAAACTCGTGCCCATTTACCTAATATTGTTGTTATTGTGGTAGATATAGGCGATGACTTTGGACACTTTTGAGGAAACCATCCATTGTGAGTAATTATTGTATTGTCACCTTATTTAGTAGGTAGGTACCCTCTTACGCCTTCGGTCCGGATTCCATAACAATCACGGCTATATTTAAGTGATGATCAGCCGCGTCACTACTTGTATGGGCACAAAACTCAAAGCTTCCTATATTAGCTCCTAAGTGTGGGAATAACCTAGGTACTTACTATAGGGCTTGCATTCGAATATTCGAGTTATTCGAATAATTTATTATTTCCAACATTCGAATTAAAAAATGGCAATATTCGAATATTCGACCAACTTCCATATCAGCGGACTGCGAACCCTGATGTGCACAAAATACAATTTTATAGCCCGAAGAATTGCTAAACTTAAGTAGCAGTGGGCAGGGCACATTGCTCGTGGAACAGAGGGCCGATGGGGCCGTGAGGTTCTGGAGTGGCGACCGCGTACCGGAAGACGTAGAGTGGGAAGGCCTCCCACAAGGTGGGCACATGACCTTGTAAAGGCTGCAGGAATTCGCTGGATGTGGGAATCTCAGAACCGGTCGAAGTGGCGGAGCTTGGAGGAGGCCTATGTCCAGCAGTCTTTCGGATGAAATGATGATGAAATTTTCCCATAATACTGTTTTTACTACTCTCTGGTAATCTGTTTCATTATTCATATACCTATCCCTTATGTTTTTTAATTCGGTGCTGTGACCAAGAATGACATGTGCCCGTTTCAATGGCGCGGCCACGGCGATATTTCCAAAAAAAGATCTACCAAGTTTTTGTAAAAATTTGTAAAAGTTGATCCCCAAACCATAAATTTGTCAAATTTATGAATAAAAAGTTACAAGGGTTTGAACGTGGCCGCGCCATTGAAACGCGGAGAACCGCACTGCCACGGAGATCTTTAAAACTAAGCGTAGCAGAGATCTGAAATTTAGGTAAACGATAGATCGAATTTGTAAAAAAATTGTAAAAATGTAGTAAAAAATCCTAGGTTTAAACTTTAGCAGCTGCAAGACTATAACCCTATGGCCGCGCCATTGAAACGGTGAAAAACACGATAACGCTGATATGTCGCGGAAAAAGCATCGCAAACGTTTGAAGGTTTTTGTAAAACCGAGATTTGAATTTGTCAAAATTAGTAAAAATACACAAAAAACCCTAGCCTTATATTTCAGGAGCTTGCCTTTAAGTTCGTGTAGTCCTTGTATAAAGCAGTAATATTTGGATTTATTCCTTGATATCACTCAGAATCCTACTGTAACTAAGACATTGACTAATAAAGACATGATTATTAAAACAGCTCATGTTTTTAAGTATTCGAATAATTCGAATATTACCCAAAAAAACGAATATTACCCAAAAAAACGAATATTCGAAAATAAAATAAAACGAATATTTGCAGGCCCTAGTACTTACTAAGACTTAGAAATTTTGAATTCTGCTCTGACTAATTTGGAACTTATGATAAAAGTTTTTCCTCCTTCCTCTGCCTATTACATAAGTCGTGGGTTTTTAAGTTTTATGTAACAATTGAATATTTATTAATTACCTAACTCATTTCTAGATAATAGATACCTACCTACCTAACTATAACATTTATCCTACTAAAATTATAAATGTGGCAGTTTATGAGTTTATGCCGGATGGATGTTTGTTACTCTTTCACGCGAAATGTACCTACTAAAAGGATTTGGATGAAATTTGGCACACAGATAGTTACCTGTATAACCTGGATTAAAACATATGGTACTTTTTATCCCGGTACCGGTAGTGCTTTCCCGCGGTATAATTTCCGACTACACGTGGGCGAAGCCGTTGGCAGAAGCTGGTTGGAAATAAACTGAACTGTGTGATTTTGAGTGGAGAAAGAAAGAGTTGCGAAGGATTAACCACGTAGAAGACTAAACAACTTGAAGTGTCTTAAGAGCGTTTATTCTGAAAATGGGCAACTTCAGAAATAGAGCTGTCAAATATTTTACTGTTTTGATAAATTTGGCAATATTACTGTATAGAAATATGAAATATCGCTAACTAGTGACCTAAACAATTAAATATAATATATATATATTATTATATATAATATAATAATTGACCTACAATAATTTTATTAAAACCGATTATTTAGTTTTAGATGTATAAAAGAACTTGGAAACTTTCCAAATGCCCTTTTTACACCTAAAACGGTTTGACAACATCAAATGCAGCGTTATACTTGCAAATAATTATTCATATTTTAGGTCACTAGTTAGCGATATTTCATATTTCCATACATTAATATTAACAAATTAAATACATTAATATTTACAAATTAATAAAAACAGGTAAATATTTGACGCAATTTGCGACGTTGCCAACTTTCAGAATAAACGCTCTTAACGCGTGAAATAATTATGGGCAATAGAATAAATAATATATGTACACAATATATAATCTCCGAATAAATAGTAAAGCTATACCTATTCATTCGTGAAGTTTCAGGCAATGCAAAAATGCCTCCAGGATTCGCATGAAGATGCAGTCTACTCGCGCTAGTCAGACTAGGTCGCCTAGACTAGCTTCAGTAATATTGTGTTAGAACATGGCCAGCTGTATAAATAGTAATGACTTCATTATCTGACATCGTAATTTTAGAGTATTGCAATCGTAATCTACATAATGTTATGCCAGAACTGTGTGTAATGAATGAGAGACTGAGAGAGTACGAGAATATTGGCAGTTGCAGTTACAGAAATTAGTTGAACCTGACTTTTTTGAGTTGTTAGTTTAGGGGGCGTCTGATAATAGGTAGGTACCAACTCAAAAATGTATCACACAAAAACAAATCGTTGTCAATTCTTAACTGCTTGCTGAAAAGGCCAAACAATATTAATATATTACGATAATAATCTACCTAAATGTAGCGCTCGTCCGATCAATGCCTTAAAAGCGAAGGGTTCGTCTGTATCAGCGCACTTTATAGCCGAGCAGTCTGTTTTGTTATGACTCATTTCATATTGTTGTGATTTGTTCGAATAAATCTCGTTCGGATCTGTCGGATTTGGTATCGTAACGTTTGGTATTTATAGCAGTTTTGTGCTAAACGCGCGCCAATTTTTATGTTTGGGAATCCTTCCTTCTGTTTGGTGGCAGGTTGCCACTGTCAGCCGAGGCGTGATATGTACACTGCGTGCTGCAACTAGGAGATAGCAAAGATCTTATTAGCTATCTTGATACTTCTGTTAGGTTCAATAAAGTAGGTAGGTACATCGGTTTGACACAATTTCCGAAGTTTGGCACAATTTCCCTTTTCCGGACTTTATTCTCCATTCATCTGCTGTGTATGAATGGATTACAAATCATGGACGCGTTGATATTAAGTTAGGAAATGTAGGGACCTAACTGAAAAACTGAATAAAATTATATTCAATACCAGAATTGTTAAAAATAGTAGCTGCACGCCTGTCTAGACTCTAGATGAGCATGTCTGCAATGCTAACAGTCCGAAAAGTGAAAGTGTTGAGTAAACAACCCGCACGTTAGCGTCGCGGAGGATACATTACTGTGAGAAGGGAAGGGACGCGAACGCAACGAAGTCACAGTACCAGACTCAATCGAAACACTACGCGATGAAGTTCAGAATATCCATTATGTAGAGCGCTTGATGCCACACAGCGGCTAAACCGAATAGTATCTATTCAAATATAAATATCAACAATAGTTAGTGCCATGACGTGATAAAACGATAACGATGGGGGGTTTACACCACCAAACAATACCGACCATAACAGCCAAATTGAACACGAATACCAACATTCAATACAGTCTTAGGTAATAGTCTAAAGAATTGTCTTTCTCAAAACATGTGTGAAATTGTTATCGCCTAAGGAAACACAGCAATTTGAAAACTAGTTTCCGTATACATTTTTCCGCCGCACCGGATGTAACTTTTCGTCGGTATTGAACATAATCTTCTTAGGTTTATAAGGTTCTAGGTTATTTTAGGGTAGTCTAACAAACTCTTCAGATATTTGGAACATAATGCTTAAAAGCACAATACAACAATCGTATACGTCCTACTATATTATGCGAGTCTTCTTCACCTCACTGTTTGATATTCATGTCATGCTGGCGAACACGCTCATTAATTGGCTGTTCTCTGTGTTTTCTGAGAATGTTCATTATTTCGCTAATTCCTCTCCCACGCACTCGCTGGCACATCGATGACAAATATAATATAACCTTCTTAATAAACACTGCTCGCAATAATTACAGCCTCCTTACTTTTTTGCGCTTTGGTATAATTTTTTTGTGTGGTGAGTAGACATATATTATACGCGACGCAGTTGTTGTATTCCAGAATTATGTCATGTTTGTTGTGTTTTGTGAGTGCCATCATGTTTCGATTTAGGCACAGCGTGCGTGAATCACAGCGGCCATGAAAACTTTAATGTGTTTGAGATGTTCACAGAACAATAACAATAAAATTATTTACTGTGTGTATTGTGTTAAGTTAATTTAACTAAGTAGGCACAATCGTTTTATTTATATACGTAAGTATTGAAACTTTATGCACAGGTAAAAAAAACCTACTGTACAAAGGCGGACTTAATGCCTGAGACATTTTCTAAAAGGGTGATGCAGAAACTAATCATCGCAGGTGCAACATTCGGGATAAATGTTTGGGATAAATAGCTCGGAAATGACTATAAAATACAAGAATAAATGCTTATACCCAGGTAAATTATACTTACCTAAAAATACAAAAAATACATCTATAAATAAAAAATAAACTTTGTTAGGAGAAATAATGATCGGTAGAGGAGAAAGCGAATCTAGCAAATCAGCGCTGGAATGTTTCGGCCAATTGCTGACGACGGCGATATAAAATGATGTTCCAAGGGAGCGCATTCCAAAGAAAAACTGCCTAGACAATGAACAAAGGACATCATAGAAAACCATTGTTTTTGGGTTTAACGGGAGGTGTTCTGGGGTTAGTAGAAAGCTATGGATATTCCGACCCCTCGTAAAATCTCCTATTTAATAGGTAGGCTCCCTTTAAGGGTGATTTGCAGCTAACTTCATTGTTGTCTTGCGTTTGGTTTCACGGGTGCCACAGGTCTTTCGCGCGGATACACTGCAAGGTCGTGCATTGTTTCATTATTTGTGAAAACTTGGTCATTTGTTTGAACATTTAATTTGACTGTAATACCTAGGTAGCTTAATGGGAATAGCTAGGTACATAATGCTTGTAAAAGTAGGTAGATACTTACTCATTTACTTATTGCCTGTGCCGATCTGTTCCTTATTAATATTGTGTTTGTGATCTCCTTTCCTTGTTTTGGGCGTTTTGGCTCAGTTCGTTGAAATTGTCTGAACTAGTGAGTTGTGAGTGACACTGACTGCGACAAATATAATTGTGAGCTCTTATTTACAGCGAAAGGAAAACGGGCAGGAAATTAAATATTTGTGAGTAGGTAGGTACTGCCTTTTGCTTTTTAAGTCGTTTGTTGTAGTCCGAGTTCCGACTTATAAAACTTTGATTAAGTTTATTTTGTTGTTAAATCTTAATTTTCTTTGTTTCAATTATGGTACTTACGTCGGTAATAAAAAATACGCTGACTAATGTCGAGACTTGATTAATTCCCGCAAATAAAAAGGTTCAAATGAATAACGGGATTATCACATTCGATTTACCAGTGTATTTATGTATTCTCGAAATAAAAGGAGAGCTACAGCTTCAAAACATGCCTGTTATCTTCTCAACCATTACCCAGGTCGCATCAACTGAAAGCTTGTTGCGAAACATACGTGCGCGGTGTTTCAGTTGCGATGGCTGCGCGCGCGCAGGCCATTCGCGGCGCGAGTATTTCGGGCCGCACTCGAGGCGCTTCGGGTTTCACGCCTTTCTGCCGACGCGTACCCACTGACACACAAACACGCTGTATTTTCGGCCATGAGGGTATGATAAGCACGGTTACAGTAGTTTAGGTGCCCTCATTCCACACACTAATGGGAAATACTCATTTCTGACGAATGCAGCGATATTTCATGTTGGTTTTCGCAGCACTTCTGCACTGTGCCGAAATAATTGCATTAAGTATGTAAATTGTACCTTATTTTCTGGGAAATAGTTAATGTTTATCCTATCTAATCACTCACCATTCGATTTTAATTAGGTGGGTTACTTACCTGATGTAAATGTATATAGTTAGGTACCTACACAATTTCTATCATACATTGGATTTATCCCAGTAGCCAAGTCCAAGTTTTTCCCTGGAGGTCATGGCTACATAAAGGAAAACCAAAGTACATAGGTACAATTTTCACGTTGGCGTACCTACGGTAAGTCAGTAAGTCTACTTAAGACACTAAGGTAACCCGCTAAATTCTAATTTACTAACGTTGTAGGTATCCATGTTTATTGAAACATTAGTACCTATTGCTGATTTATATGATTTTATTTCTATAAATCGAATCGTATTTAGATCAACATACAACCTGCACCCTAATTGCGTAACTCACGATTAATCATAATCGGTTTCATTTTGACAGTTCAACAATATTCATTGCGTTATTTACGTTGTTGAGCAGACACATTTTACGAACATATAAAGCAATGGATTAGTCATCTGTTTCAACACGAAACAGATTACGATTAATCGTGAGTTACGCAATTAGGGTGCTGATCCCGACCTGTAAATTACAAAAACTAAAGGAAATTACAAATTGTGCGGGCAACCCTGACGGACAACACAGCAACATAACGTAAATAAGTTCAATACAAGCTTTATTACCTGAGTGTTACATACACCGTGAAATTTTAATGGTTGTTTTCCCGCAGCGAAATGGTTTTGTCTTGGTAATACAATCGTTTTATAAACAAATAAAATATTAAAAACAAAAAATGATTAACCATTGTGAAAAATCACCACGTGCGAGAGTTTATTTTGCATTGAACATGCATCGCTGTTCCCTTTGTCGGAGGTGCGTGCGATTCGAGTAGTACCTACAAGTTACCTCTAGTGTTTTATCGAGTTGATGAATATTTTTTTAATTATTTTAAAACAAAAAAATCTTAATTTTTTTACTTTTACTCTATGCTTCGAAAGTACTCCTTATGGCAAGTTGTTCTGCCGCGGGAAAACAACCATTTAAATGTCACGGTGTATACACGATAAGTTTTTATCCAGTGCGCAAACTGTAACCATGAATTCAACATATCATTCTAGACTCCCAGCACAGAAATTTTTCGTCGGTAACCCAAAAAAAAAATCAGCTGTCCCATACATTTTGACCGCGTAGGTATTGCACTTTTCTATGAAACAACTAATTTTGTTTTGTATTGCCGACGAAAAATTTCTGCGCTGGGGGTCTAGAACGATATGCTGAATTCATGGTTACAGTTTGCGCACTGGATAAAAACTTATCCTGTATATGTTACCGTAACATTATGAACATCTTCAGTTTATAATCTACCTCGCGAGATTATAAACTGTCGATAAATTGTGAACTGCAAAAACCATTTACAATTTAACGCTCTATTTTTCGATAGTTTCTAATCTGTCTGTCAAATTGTGAACTGGTATCAAGACGGATAGTACCTTGCGCTATTACTTACTACATAGTAAAGTAATTGCCACAAACTTGGTTCTGTTATTTGATGTTAATGATCTCGTACGCATGCGTAGTAAACACTAATGATTTACGATTGAAGCTACGTTACAGTTTTTACGTTTTACCTGTCGTGACGTAGGTGCGTCTTACAATCAAAACAAATTATACATTTTGTTTATTTTAAGTGTAGACATTAATAATCTTGTGCGATCTGATATACATATGTTTAAGTTTGTCTAGGCAGTATGGCGCGGATGGGTTCCTAACTCAAGACAAGATTCAATAAGCAACTAAGTAATAATTTTCCTTGCGACAAGTTAAAGTTGTTACTTACCTATCCATAAGGTATTGTTACCAACCAAAACGAATACGCACTGGCTTTATCTATTTCAAATAATGTATACTATTGTGCATTATTCATAATTCAGTGCAAAAATGAAACTGTGTGTCGTACTCACGCGACTGCTATCGGTCGATGTGGGCAGTAGCATTCAGACAGCCATATTTGTACAATGATCTATAATAGCTCATACATCATTTTGCAATAAAATCGATTGCAAATTGTTTCAATATTGAAACTTAGCCAAAACCGACAAATTGCTTTCAATTTGTCATTGCCTTGTGCAATATAGACCTACCTCCCTGATAATTTTCAGTCTTAATTTTGGCTATGACTTCTGTTTAGTCCTCTACCTCTTGATATTTTCAGCATAGTGCTCAAAATATTTTAGTATTTATGATTAGCCATTCACCATTTGGAGTTTTAAATAAAAGCGAAGCCTTACAGTACAGTACCTACTAATTGCAACCAACCCGCACTGGGCCCGCTCACAAAGAGCTAACAAGCCTGTGTCCCAGCTGTGGAAACGTCACACGCTAGCCCTTCAGGGAATACAGGCGTGAATGGGCCTGATGTCATGCTACCTATAGCCGCCCAACATACTGATGCTATGTGTCTGTTGTTTCAGAAGTGATGCGGCGCGTGGTGTGCGGCGACGTGTGTCCTACGCCGCCGCCCGCGCCCACAGCGCAGCACAGGTAATCTATCTACCCAGACTACCTACATATTAATTAAGTAACACCTCCTTTAATCATTAGAGGGTAGGCAGCGGGTTCGTGAGTTGAGTTCTTAACATCGGCCCACACTGCAAAGGCCTGCTGAATGAATGTGAATGTGTCATAATTATAATGTTACTAGCTTTTGCCAGCGGCTTCGCTCGCGTGGATGTCGGTGTATTATACATATAAACCTTCCTCTTGAATCACTCTATCTATTAAAAAAACCCGCATCAAAATCCGTTGCGTAGTTTTAAAGATTTAAGCATACATAGGGATATAGGGACAGAAAGCGACTTTGTTTTATACTATGTAGTGATATATTTTTTACAGCAGCGCTACACAAAATATTCCTTGCATAGATTCCTAAAGAAATTAATTGTCTAGTTTGTATTTGCAGAATAATGTTATCATTTATCATGTTGAGGTAGGTAATCAATTCTTAAAATTGGAATATTCCGTAACTGAAGCATTCCAGCGGCCAATAGCACCGAGCCCACAGCTCACAGTGAGTCATTGCGGCGTCTTCTCAATGACTGTCGTAAACTTGCACAACATCGCTGTAATCGTGCACACGCCTGCTAACTACAGACGTGGTTGTGTTGTTTCCAGTCATGAGTGTAAAAACGGAATTTTGTGGCATACTGCAAATAGACTCATGATTGTTCTTAATACCTAACGCAGCATCTTCAGAAGTATTAATCGAGAATGTTTTGCTATTTTCAGGACATCGGAGAACAAAGAGTTGTTGCGTCAACAGCTCCTGTCAGCCAGTAAGGAGCGTCTTGAGAAACAGGAGTCCCCCAAACCGAAGCACGCGCGCAACAGACAGAAAAATCGATGGAAATTGAAGTTCCATCACCAAGCGCTGCCTCAGGAATACCTCGACCACTACGAGCAGAGCCTGCAGAAAGCCAACGCAGCTAAACAAGTACAACAGAAACAGAAACCCGCTGATAAACCCAAAGTAGAACCAAACTTTGACATCAACAATTTTACTAACGAAACGTTCAAGATCTGGGCGCAGAGACTGGCGGGCATACAGAATGAGACGGGCACACTGACCGTGCCACAAGTGTCTTCCATGCTCAACATGGCAGCTAAGCCGCCCAGCAAGGACGAGAAGAAGAAGAAGAACCCCGCCATCGCACCTAGCAAGATCGTGACGTACGACGACCTGCCATACATGGGAGAGATGACCCTCAATAACTCTAAGCCGAGGAGAGGACGCAAGCCGAAAAAGGCCGACATCTGTCACCTCATTTACGAGAACTACGGCACTGTGGTTCCCGGCCAGCCGCCTGCCTCACAAGACAGGCTCCACCAGCTCAACATGTCCCCCCCCTTCCGGGACCACCCGCCCATGAGCAGTCCTAAAACCGACTTACAGAACAAAATCATCTCCAGCTTGTTAGAAAGGAAATTGTCGCAAGAAAACAAAAAGCGACTGGAATCTCTGACGCCACCGAAGTTCCCCAGTCCGGATGAGCCAATGCCCGAGGCGCCGGTGACGATCGCGGGCCCCCTACACAGTGACGACGAGCCACTGAACTTGTGCATCCGAGACCTGCACGACCTCAAGATACAGATACAGAAGAAGTTTGGGAACATCTACTCGTCGCTACCAGAAGTTAAGACTGAAGTGGAGGCTGAGAGCTCGGAGCATGACGGGACGAAAGCTGAGCATCCTCCCAACGCGATCTCTGTAATACAGAGGAACACGAACCTCACGCCCACGGCCAGCAGCTCTCCCGACCTGTCGCGGCCGCGGAATGTATCGCCCACGCTGTCAGAACCCGTGCAGTCCACGTCCAGTCCGGACGGGGACGGCAAGTTCCCCGGCTACGTATACTGGCCCAACGCAGGCATCTACATGCACCCCTTAGCTCTGCAAACGCAGCTCCTGTACTACCAGAGGCTAGCGGCCGCCGGACAACTGCCCTTTTCCACCGGAGGAGACAACAGGGCGCCAACGTCGACGCCCAACAGTGTCAGTGAAGTGTCAGAGAACTCATCGATAGACGATAACAAAAATAAATTGGTGCTCAAACAAATATCAGAACTGTTAGACCCTAAGGTGATTAAGCAAGTGGAGGAGGCGAAACGTAGCCCCGGAGCGGATCAAACTAAAATGAAGAGGGTATCCCCTAACCCAGTGCAGGGGCCCGTCAAGAGAAAGCGGTCGGCGATATTCATCCCACCAATGCCCACCAAGACTAACTCCACCACCCCTACCACAGAAGTCAGCATCTGTAAGTTCAAGTTCACAGGAGGCTCCAAACCTTCCTTACAAGAGAAGAAGATGCTATCAGTCGACTCAGGAGGCAACTTCAGGTATTACAGTGGCACTGGGAACAAGGGAAACAAAGGCTATGAATATCTACAACGGGACTCAAACCAAGGCAAAAACGCTAAAGCCGCGCCAGAAACGGCAATATCGCAACCTAAACTGGAAGATCAGCCAACAGCTCTGAGTAAAGAAGACCTCAGTAAAAAAAAGAGGAAATCTAGAAAAAGTTTGCAGAGAGAGAAACTGGAACAAACGTTCAAAGAGAAGGGGTTTCTGATTCAGACGCAGCAGCTGCAGTCAGCAGAGGGCGCGACGTACTGTAAGTTCAGGCAGCTGAGGAAGTTCACCAGGTACCTGTTCAGGAGTTGGAAGGATTACCTCCCGGGGGAACTGGAGGAGAACCAGACCACTGAAGCCACTCCACCTCAACCCTCCCCTGCGAATGATGGCGCGGCCGCGGGAGAGTGGGGCTGACCGGACAGAACCAGGACTTAGAAATCACTATGGTGCCTTTCTTCAGGCCAGGGTCGAGCGGTATACGGAGCTGATATTGGAATCAGGCTGTTGTACTTAATGTAGGTCATAGTGACCAAGGAAACCTAAGATTGTACATAATGTGAAGTAATTCGGATATCGGAAGCTGGAGAATTAACATGGCCGCTCAGCGGTACAATAATGCATTTAATAATCGTGTTTAGTGAGATTTTAAAACTATTAATTTGTGTTGTTTTGTTCTTGATTGCCACTCCGTCCATACTGAATGGTTATTATTAATTAACTATCGTATCTTCGCTTCGGTGTAAATTATTGTTAACTATAAATAAGTAAATGTTTTATACGATGGATTTATATCTGAGATGTAAGAATGTGTATTGTCGTAAAATATCAATGTGTACGAATTTTGTTGAACAAAGTACTGAAGATGTGTATGATTTATATTGATACTGTACTCTATTACAAACAAATATTTATTACATGTTAGTCAAGTTTTGTGAATACCGCTGTTGTGAAGACTATACTAGAGCAGATGTATTTCTGGCGCTATTCATTTTGTTAAGCCATAGCTAAATGTACGAATACTAACAAAACTAGTCACGTGACACCTCTAACTTAGCTGTACGTAGGTAGGACAATCGGCAAACTGTACATATTTGCGAACCAGAGGCATTCTAGTCATTAAAGTTAAGTTTTATACATCGTTGTTATTAACTGCTGCTGTATATTTAATATTATCATTTTATTTAAAAATGTTTTCGTAATTTTTTATAAAAAGTAAAAAAAAAAACATTTGTATACAATAAACTTTATTGCAAAGAAACACACTTGATTCCGTAATAAAAATATAAAGCGAAATAATGAAAACGGGAATGTAATTTACCAATTAAAAACATTTAACCGAATCAATTTTTTGTATGATTTTAACAAAAGGAAAACCCAAACGTTAATATACTGGACGTGGGTGCACGACAACGTTTATATTTGTTACAAATATCAAAGAGTCGTGCAACTATGTTAGTATCAACATATTAGTAAATAAATGCACTTTATTTAGTCTTTGTTGCCGAAAGTGGAACGTATTTCTGTAGAGACGAAAACAAATAGTGTTTTACGTAAAATATATAAACTTTAAACAGTACTCTATGTTCCAATATAGGCAACAAAGTATCACCTTATACCAATTAACAATAGTCCGCCGCGACGCGAACCTACGCGCTGATACAACAATAATTAGATATAAAATATACTCTTACACGCTAACCTTCAAAAATCCATCTAAAACACTTCCCCTGCTTGTAAATTGTGCGAACATCACACTAAACAAAGGCACAGATATATCATTCAGTATTTCACATAAAGTAAGTATAGAAAAAAGATCTTTAACATATCGTAATATTATTATTACGTGTTATTTCACTTAACATAAGACAATGTTTGTCCTTAGGAACTACATAATTTTCTCAAGCTGCTGCTCGAAATATTGGACCATTTAAAACCATAGATTTCGGCCGGAATGTCTGCCTGCAGGAATGATAATTTTGGCAATTTTTAGGCCAAACATCTATGACTGCGATATTGCTAATATTTCACAGTTAAAACTTTGTGTGTATTATAATAGATAACGAGTACTCATTTAAGAATCATATAACAATTTGAGTATGAAATCGATATAAAAACTGAACAGCGAGGCGAACGCATAATCGATTATTCGAAGTGGGCACCGAGTCTTTAGGAATTTTATCACAATTACAATATGCGAGTCGTCGGTCTAGCCTGAAGAATGGCGGAGTGTAGTTGTGACGTAGCGGCCCTACGCCTTCAGCACGGCCAGCGCGGCCGCGCGCACGTGCGGCGCCGACAGCCCGAACTTGTCCAGGAGAGCCTGCGGCGGGCCCGAGCGCGGCACCTCGCGCACGCACACGTGCTGCACGACCACGTCGCGCTGCAGGGCCAGCGCCGACAGCACGGCCTCGCCCACTCCGCCTGGTGGTTGGAATGAGCGCGCTTGTAGTTTTAGGGGCAAATAGCGACACCAGGAGCTTTCAACAAGGGTATCAATCAGATCACCCAGTACTTGGGTTGTGAATATCAGTTAGGCAGTCGCTCCTAATAAAAAATACTGGTATGACTGGAAGCCGACCGCATATTCTTTCTATAGTATACTATAGGACAGTTCAAAACAAAATAAAGTTACCATGCTTCAACTAATAGTATTGGGGAGAAAACTATGCGAAAAGAATTAATGGTATAAATAATCTTTTTAACCCTATATGGTAGATGTATAAACTTTTTTATTTTGTTACTAAATGAGCCTGCTCTCGACCTCAATCACGCCTGGTGGAAAGCGATTGATTAAGTCTATGATGGCTCGAGCGTACTCAAAAGATACCTGTTCAGTCTTGTTTTCAAGGTAGATGGGTAAAATGTGGAAGGAAACACAGACACAGGCAGAGAGTTTCACACTTTGAGCTGTGCGAATAATAAATGTGGAGGAGAAACACTAAGTAGAACGACCAGTTGGTCAGAATATCAACCAAGTGCGGATGGTACCCTGCAGTGCAAATGCACTGCAGGGTACCATCTGCCGATCTTCTGCAGACTGTACTTCGGAGAGTGTGTGCAGGAGCTTCACGAACTGATCCCACTGTCGCCCTTTATCTACCGGACTACCATCAGCTCCTGCACCTACTCTCCGAAGTACAGTCTGCAGAAGATCGACGGGCAAGCAACATTACGCCGATGAGCCAGGCTGTGAAGCTGAGCCACCAACGATTTGTCGCCTATTAGCGTTTTAGCTCTGCGTTCCACCGAGTCAAGGGCAGCAAGCTGGTATTTTGCAAGCCATCCCATAAGTGACTGCAGTACTCCATGCAAGAACGGACTTGAGCTTTATACAGAGTCAAGAGCCGTCCAGATGTGAAGTATCGCTTCACCTTATGTAGGATGCCCAGCTTCTTGGCTGCAGTCGAGCTATTGACTCGATGGTTGAGCCGAAGTTGAGATCGGACGTCAACTTTATGCCCAAAAGCGTTAGGCAGTCGGTAACTAGGATGCACCTCGGGATAACTGGAACTGGCTCCTTTTGGCAATGAAAAGACACATCTGTGTTTTCTGAATTTGACCAGATTGTCGTCACCCCACTGGGAAACAAGATTTAAGGTCAAATTCATTCGATCCACTATGGCCTCTCTAAGAGTAGTTTTTTCAACTCTGCTGGCTCTTGCATTGGCAGGTATCTATCTGAAACCATGCTGTCATCTGCGTACCAAACAGAGGGTCAGAAAGAACAGACCCCTGAAGAACACCGGCACTATAGCCTCATGATCTGATGAGCAGCCATCTATAACCACTCTGGTAGATTGATCGCTCAGGAAGTTGGAAATCCAGTTGCAAAAGTCAGCAGGCATGCCGAATGCAGAAAGCTTACGCCAGACCCTGTCAATGGCCTTTGATATATCAAGCGATACAGCAAGGGCTTCGCCGTGTTTCTCAATGACCTCACACTAGCTATGCGTAACATACACAAGAAGGTCCCCGGTTGACTGACGACGACGAAATCCGCACTGGTGGTCACTGAGGAGTTCATTGTCTTCCAGGTATGCTAGCAGTTTCTGGTTCAGTACCCTTTCCATTACTTTACATAGTATAGAGGTTATAGGGATTGGTCTATAGTTGACAGGATCGGCATGGTAACGCTTTTGGGCACTGGCTGTACATTAGCAAGTTTCTAGGACCACTTCAGTTTTAAGAGAGAGGCGATACAAGCACGTCAAGTCAGGAGACAACTCTGGAGCACAGCTTTTCAGGACTCTTGCGGGTATTCCGTCAGGTTCGCTGGCTTTATTCACGTCAAGACAGCATAGGGCCTTGTGGACCTCTTTTAGGTATATTGAGATCTCCAGCATGTTGGAGCCACAGTGGAATATGTTAGGTGGAGTGTTAGAGGCCGTATCGTATCAAGGCGTGAATTTTCGGCAAAGATGCAGAAAAAAGGTTTGCCTTCTCATGCGGAGTATAAGCCAGCTTACCATCAGATTTCAGCATGCGAGGCAGCGAAGGACGGCAAAAGTTCGTCTCGACTGATTTAGACAGGGACCAGAACTCCTTGCTGCCCGAAGGGTAGGACGCCAACATGGTTGAAACGTGCTTTCTTTAACACTTGTTTGCAATCCTTAGCGGCAGAATTGTACGCTCTTTTCATCGTGCGAGCACCCTGACTTTAGTCCCTGTCACTGCGGGCCGAAGCCCAGGCCTGATATGCCTGCTCTTTGAGCAAATCGGCTTGCGCACAAGACGCGTTATGTCAGGGTTGAGTCTCACGACCAAGTGGAACGTCTGAGAATGGTATAAAGGATTCCATTCCCAGACATGTCACATCTGCAATTACGTCAGCACAGTCTGAAGGGTTGCACGATGAGAAGCAAATTCGCCGCCAAGATGTAAAGATATGCCGCATCTCATCCCAGTCTGCTGACCTGTACTTCCAAACTCGCCTCGTGCCTTTATGGCTTCTCTATCTGAAGAACAGGAAGACACGGATTTCACCAGACAGCGGTCAGACGATCCGACCGGAGCCCAGACCGATACAAAGTACCGGTCCGAATCTGTTGTCAGCAGTAGGTCTAAGCAGTTGGGTGTGGCCATCAACATCCGGAACGCGGGTAGCTTGGTCAACCAGTTGGTGGAGATCTAGCGCTATCGCAAACTTGTGAATCTCTCTTTCGGCATGGTCAGTTTTCTGATACGGGAACCAACATTCTTTATGATGGACATTAAAATACCCCAGAAAACAAGCTCCGCTGTCGGATATTTGTGTTGGGCCAATTTAGCTGCCTCCGTTAGATGGTCAAAGAGTCTTATCGTCTCCTGATCCTGATGTAAACACCGACATAAATAGCTTTAGGAGAGTCGTTGTCCACCAGCAGCCACAAAGTGTATAAACCCGCAACCTCATAGCAGCGGAGACGTTGATAGCATATGTCATCGCGGACTTACCTACAGGCCCCAGCCTGCTGCTTAAACTTATGCTCTAGTGAGTATCCTGGGTAGTACGCCACGTCTAACAGATTCGCTATCTTTGACTCCGTCAAGAAGAATAAGTGCGGCTTCTTGGTCTCAAGGTGGTGATGGACCGGATTGATATTTGAGTGCAATCCACGAATATTAGTGAATTGCACTTTTAGCGGTAGGAAGCGCCGCCGTTGTCTAAACTTATTCAGTTTATTTTTGCATTTCCTGTGGTTTAAAGAGATTTTTAGGGGGATTAAAGAGAGAGCGAGGCGAGTCCAATTGGTTATACAGCTCACACGAGCTTAATTCGACAGAAAGGAAACTCATCTGGAGACTTCGGGGTTCTCCCTTCCAGTCGCCGACTGGCGGAACATTTCATGATTTTTTGCAACGTGGCGGGGCAGCCTTGCACACGTGTCTGGCGTGCTAGTAGGGCACTGCTTCCTGCGGTCGGCAAGACCGTGCTTGGGATCTCGCTACCCTCCAGAGTGAGTTGCCATGACGAAGTTCACTCCTGAGCTGAGACAAGCCTTGGACAACGCAACTGCCTACTCTAAAATGCCCCAAGCCACTGGCACTCCCACACATCGACGACACAGCAAGCTGCTAGTCGCCGGGCGCCGGTGGGAGGGTGCTCGCGAGCCAGGCGGGCGATAGTGCTAGCTCCGCAAGGGAAGAATTGGCCAGTCATCAAGGTGTTGGTGTGACTGTCCAGGATGCGCCGAGCGCTCGGTTCAATCGAGTTACTGGCGGAACAAACTGCGCTACACGAGGCTTCTTCGAGCATGCCAAAGTTGGGAAAATGCTCTTAAGCAGATGATGGGTACTCACCAGCTTGGTAGTGGTCTTCCACAACG
Source organism: Polymixis lichenea (assembly GCA_949091785.1). Taxonomy (NCBI): domain Eukaryota; kingdom Metazoa; phylum Arthropoda; class Insecta; order Lepidoptera; family Noctuidae; genus Polymixis; species Polymixis lichenea. Next base: position 21,462,818 of record OX420952.1, on the reverse strand, counting down.
ACGACTCTGCCTCCGACAGCCTTGGCGTGCAGTTGTATTGCCGCCTCGTCCAGAGGCTTGATCGTGAACGGGTCCAGCACACGCGCGTCGATACCTGCGCCACACATATACTCATTAAATTCAAAATACTACATTTCACATAAACCTACATGTACATTTATTTACGAAACATCAGAAGCTAGGTGCACAGTTCCCATTGGTTGTTTCCTATGTTAACACTTGACGTGGCATCATTCTCCAACACACAATCCTCTTCCACCACAGTTGAGCGGTACGTTTAGAGATGGGTGTCATCGACGTATTTTGTGTCAACGAAACTAGACCGTTCAATTTCATTTATAGACTAATCGATAAACTAGTCGAATTCGTCGACTAGTTTACGCAGTAACTTTGTAAAATTTGCGACGAAGTCTACGGCGGCGTCGAAGCACAGCGGTGACGTAGACTTATCTCCGCCGACTGAACGTCAAAAAAAAATCAAAACAAGATGAAACCATCAAACAAGTAGAAACCGGTTTGTCTCGCATCGTCCGGCAGTCCATCGCCTTCTTTTTTTACACACGCGAAACTACCAAAACGGCATCCTTTTCTTCACTTATCACAATAATTTTATTCAATCCGTACAAATATCAACTATCACCTGCTAGATTTCAAATTTGTTTGCACGTTTATTTTATTTCTACGGACGAATGCATCGACTACGTTCTCGCGTCGGTCGTCGCATTCCGAGTTTAAGATAAGCCGTCAGAGACGTCTACGGATTCGACTAGTCCACGGATTATCGGTGAACAGTCGATTCGTTCACAGTACGTCGACGGTCGATTTAACTAGTTCGTTCATTGAACGCCCATTGCTAGTTACCTTCAGCCTTCAGCTTGTCCGCGGCCAGCAGACACTCGTGCAGAGTGACGCCCGCGCCCACCAGTAGCACGCGGTCCTTGGCCGACTGGCGGACTATCTTCGCCTGCCCCACCTGGAAGCATGGACGACTAATGTTAGTGCGGCACACACAATTTTAATAAACAGGTACTCTTGGTTATAACATCACACTTCTGTAGTGTGTATGTTTAGTAAGTAGGAACATTAGTAATGAGTAGTAGTTGGGGATGTATAGACAACACGGTTGGCGACGGTAATGCGTCGTAATTAGCACGACGCATTAGCTAACTTAATTAAAAGCATATGAACTGCATTCTTTCGCTGCAGTCAACATAATACAGCAAGTTTCCCGGGCTTTTAATTGGTTTAGCAGATACGAAGCACATGGGTTGATCAATCACAGTTTATTTTGCCAATACGAGCTTGTTTTGCATTTTTTGGCATTCTAAGGAAACTGCTGCACGTACCTCGATAACATCCAGGTCAATGTCAAATCATATATTTCAATGCGACCATTAAAACAGATTGTTGAATATTGTAACTTACATGAAGAAAGAACTCGATCGAATTGCCCTTTCAAAAGATAGTTTGTTGAGCAGTTCAAATGTGATTTAGTAACAAATATTGATTAGTAGTCTAAACTTATGTGAAATTGATTGTTTATATAAGAGGTGATCTCAAGAAGTCCTGATCCGATTACAACAAACATTTTACTGATAGAAAGCTACAGTATTGTAGTGTGAGTAGGGTGTTTTAAGGCGGAAACGGTCTTGTAACGTTTGTTCGTAATGTATCATTCGAGGCGAGCTTGGTAACAAAACGCCGATACAAAGACGCGGCGAACGCTCGATTCGCTGCATTTGTATTGACCCTGCACTGACTTGGAAACATACGCTCGCAATGTTCCTATCGAGTGGCTCGGCTCAGTGCACTGACTAATGTAACGCGTTACAACAAACTCGATACATTACAAACAAACGTTGCAAGTCAGTTTCCGCCTTAATGCTAAAATACGCAGTCAAAGTCGCGAGTACACTAATAAAGTGAGTTACTCACTTTGAAGACCTCATCGTTGGCGTACAGGATGGCGGTGTTGGGGCGCGACGTGCGGATGTAGCAGATGCCCTTGGTGTTGGCGGCCAGTTCCACGGCGCGCTCTGTGGACACCGCGTCTCTGCGGGCAGGCGGCACGGCTTAGCTATCACTCAACTGCACTGCGTTTACGATTTACTTTCCAAACATGAAAACAGGGGCCCTAGTGTGAGTTTCATTTAACCATCTCGATCAAACACAGTGAGAGCGTTCGGCGCTCCGATTGGTCCGTCACCAATCCAGGGCCCATCGGAACGCCGAACGCGCTCACTGCGTTTGATCAAGATGGTTAAATGAAACTCACACTAGGGCCACTGATATGTATTTTTGGATGGACAACTTTAATATCATTACAAGTTCTTCTTCTTCGTCGTGTCGATGATTCCAATTATTGGTTTTAAATAAGCTTTTACCAGAATTCAGCCACTTCGACAGCATTAGTGTTGGCCTCATAAAGGTCTTTCATAGTGCAGGTTTTATTGCATAGAGAGCACGACAGTTCAAGTTCACTTTTTGCTACAACTTTAAACATCTTGATGACTTTTTCAACAGAAGAAGTAATACCGAAAACAACTTTACAATAGCACATGGCCGAAATAACATGAATTGCATACAAGGATTTGAATTTACTTTAGATCTGAAAACCGATTCCCATAGTTAATTTTTTTTCTAAATGTACTCGAAATATCATCTCAGCGGCTTTTACTGTCAAAAATGTATAAAATTAGAGGTATTTATAAAAGATTGAGACTATGGGTGAACGTCCGTAAGCCCACGGGCGTGCGTGGCGTGTACTCACGAGGGGTAGAACACGGTGGCCGTGGGCACGGCCCGGAAGAGCGCGATGTCCTCCAGGCCCATCTGCGACGGGCCGTCCTCGCCGATGGACACGCCGCAGTGCGAGCCCGCCAGGTTGATGTTGGACTGGCTGATGGCGCCCATGCGGATCTGCCACCACACGTAACAACACATTATTGAATGGTACTTGTTAAAACCTAACTTATTTTTAAGGGGAATGCGCTAAGGTTACCTGCGAAATTCAAACATGGTAGCTTGTTTAATATTCGCGGGCTACGCCTGGCGCTTTAACCTTAAGTATCGTGTCTGCTATTTGTCCTAACCGATAAGACGCACGATAGTCATAGTTATAAAAAAAATATTATCAAAATTGAACTACTCTGTAAAAATATATGCGTGGTCATACATAAAAAAAATACGCGTCGACTTGAGAACCTCCTCCGTTTTTTCGTCGGTTAAAAACGAGAGAGTCGGACAGTGAATATTTATATATATGTTTTAGTTAGTGCTCCTTGCGAGTAGCATCCACTCGTATGTTTTGACGTCATTTGTCACATCTGTCGGGCGTCCCGTGACGATCACATTTTTTTTTAAATAACGAAATGCATTAACGCGTTTTTCGGAAGTTGACTGGTAAAAATCGTCACGTTAGTTATACCCCTTACTAAGCGTACTTATAAACGTTGCTTATAGTTAAGTAATGATTAGAGACTATTTAACTTTAATCGCTACAATCTTCAACTAGCTTCCTCTCTCACTCTTTGACATTCAAAAGTGCCTGTAATTGGTTTATGTGAAATAAATGCTTTGAGTATGAGTTGAGTTTGAATCATCATAAACCCCTTTCTCTGTTTTTTTGAAGGATGACGGTCAAAATGGGCGTAAGTCCCAACTGAATTTAAATATATCTCAAATTATAGCTTATTATTAGTACGCAATTTCATACGATCGCAAAAAGTATCAAAGTCGGCGGAGACCAGAGATAGAGCCAATTGAAAAAATTGCATTTTTCTGTATAAATAACGAAAATTTGACTACATCTATTACGTTTAAAATAAAAATTGTACAAATTAAAGATGGCGCCTTTTTGATTTTCGATTGTTTGTTTTAAATGACCGCACACGTTTTTATTGTTTATTCAGTATCGTGGCGTGGTCTTTTTAAAATAAAATATTTGTGTTGAGTATTGTTAAAAATAGATATCATATTAGTAAGTTAATCGTCTTTTTGCTTGTTAGTATTTGCAATTATTATAATTAATTTAAAAGCTTGTCTGAATGCTACTGCCCACATCGCCCGACAGCGGGCGCGTGAGTACGACACACAGTTACTGTTGCACGACCACAGACAATGTACTATAAACAGAACATCACCACTAAATGCGGCTGAGTGCTTGACATAGGATACATTCCTTTTTGGTTAGTCAAACTATACGGGTGCAAGTTATAGGTTAGTGATACTTAAGATTAAAATTTAGACCTTTTCATTTTATCATTCGTTTTCATTTCAATTTGAGGCACATCCGAAATTAACTGGCTAAAGTTCACAAACGTGACAGTTTCACGAATAAATTCTCATATTGCATGTACGAGGGTCATTCAATAAATACTTAGCCTACAAAAAGTAAACGAAAATTTTGGAAAAGTGGGAATTTATTTTTCAACATAGTCTCCTTTTAGTTCGATACACTTAGCCCAGCGATGCTCCAACTTTTTTAATCCGTCCGAAAAATAGTTTTTGTCAAACTCTGCAAAATAGGCCTCCGTGGCGGCGATGACCTCCTCATTCGATCCATATCTATTCCCGGCGAGTGATTTTTTCAGATTAGGAAACAGAAAGAAGTCACAAGGGGCCAAATCTGGAGAATACGGTGGATGGGGCAGCAATTCGTAGCGTAATTCGACCAATTTGGCCATGGCAACGGCAGACGTGTGAACCGGTGCGTTGTCGTGGTGAAACAGCACTTTTTTCTTCGCCAGATGGGGTCGTTTTTTCTTTAATTCGGCGTCGAATCGGCCCAATAAATCGGCATAGTAAAGCGCTGTAATTGTTTTACCCTTCTCGAGGTAATCGATGTAGATCACACCTTGTGAATCCCAGAAAACGGTGGCCATAATTTTTCCGGCCGATTTTACAGTTTTCGCCTTCTTTGGAGCACGTTCCCCGGTCTGGATCCATTGTTTTGATTGCTCCTTGGTCTCTGGTGTGTACCAGTGGATCCAGGTTTCATCGACGGTCACAAAACGACGCAAAAACTCCGCTGGATTCCGCTTAAACAGCGCCAAACACGTCTCCGATGTGGTCTCACGGTTGCGCTTGTTTTCTGGTGTGAGTAAACGCGGCACCCATCGCGCCGACAGCTTTCTCATGCCGAGTTCCTCGTGAAGAATATGATACACTGTTCCTTCTGAAATGCCTACAGTCTCAGCTAGCTCCCGAACCTTCAATCGGCGATCTGCCAATACGAGATCATGGATTTTTTAATGTTTTCCTCCGTAGCAGCTGTTTTCGGTGCACCTGGACGTGGTTCATCAAAAACCGACGTACGGCCACGTGCAAACTCGTTGAACCAATTTTTGACGGTGGCCATCGATGGAGAAGAGTCACCGTACACAGCATCCAAGCGCTCTTTGATTTCGATGCGCGTTTTCCCTTCCAAAAATAGGAATCGAATCACCGAACGATATTGCTCTTTTTCCATTTTTGTAAAACCGATCGACACGTTCGCTTCCATAAGTTGTCAAATTAAAACAAATGAAGGGATTGGAATGAAAATTTGAAAAAAGAATGTGCTACACTGTGGTAAAACTCTTTTCAAACTACAGCGCCCTCTGGCGATGAGGCTAGGTACTTATTGAATGCACCTCGTATGTATATTTAAATTAGAGTAAAATTTTTGATTTTATGTTTTCCCTTCTACTATTACACACGTTGTCTACATCTCTCTTTATCTTCTCTCCTATCGCAGGTGTGTTGGAAGAGATTTCTGTAGAAATAAGCATTCCCTTTGAACGTATTTTTCTGTTCCTTTTTTCTTGTCTGTTAGATGTGTGCATCAATTTTTAAATAAATAAACTTAATTTGACCTTCAATACACAATCAACAGTTAAGTTAGCAAGTAGAATTGTAGACAGAGACGTTTCTAGGGGGCAGGGGACTACAGTGCCCCCCTTTAGATCTGACTGTCCCTCCTGAGCTAAAATTACAAACTTAGGACTATGTAAGACACAAGAATTTCTTGATTTCCCCCTCAGGCTAATAGCTGGGTCCAACCATGCCTGCCCTCACCTGGTCGAAGGTCCTGCTGAAGAAGGCGGCGAAGGTGGACACGAACACCACGGCGCGGTCGCGACACGCGGCGCCGGTGGCCACGCCCACCAGGTTCTGTTCCGCGATGAAGCACTCGATGTATCTAGGGACAACCGGCATTGCTTAATAATATCACTCTTAGCATCACGTCACTATTCATCAAAGAAAAGGCCGGGCGGGTAGGTTGAAGACCCATGACTAAATCGTCTTCTACGTATTCTGTATATCAAACTAAGTAACTTCGTGTAAACATAATTGCGGGGAAACTACTTCTATTTTCAGTATGAAAATCCGCCAAAAGCACTGTGGTAATGGGTGCTAATGTTTGTGCCGGGATCACGAGAGTATTTAAACTTCATTTATAACATTTAAAACTTGTTTTCGTGAAAAAAAAAAAACGGCAAAGATAGAACTTTACCCTTCAATATCTACGTAATCAGGTCGTTCCCGTAAAAATATCATTATGACGGTCCGGTATTTTTACACTCGCACGGTATTTAATTATTTAATTTCTAAGCATAAGGAGACCAAGTTTATGGAGTAGGTATAGGTAAACAGGATCTATAAACTGGCGATAAGATGAATGTTGTTGTGTCCTGTGAGTGAGTACATACCTGTCGGGGTACGCGTTGCGCAGCTTGTCACTGAAGGTGGAGTTCTTGGTGTCGCCGTCCAACGCGATCACACTGAGAATAAAACAACACATCATTTTTAATAGGAAAAAACGTTTAAAAAATAAAATAATAATAATAATTGTAATATAATTAATATAAGCTACAAAATGAAAGAAAATGTGGCCATAATACAGCACATTAGTTTTAGAACAATTTCGTCTTTGTATCGCGTTGTCTCTGTCACTCATACCTATGTACAGTCACTGTACAGTGTCTTTCTGAACCTCAACGCGTCATGTTACTAACGGCCGAAGTCTGATCAAAACAGTTCTATAACAGCATCTAGTTAGTGCTAAATCTATGACATCAGAGGTTGTTATGCTTAATTGAGGATTATTTGCACAATAACTATTAACAATTGTTTTAGAAAGATCTGAAGCTTTAGTGTTATTAAGCATATCTTCATCGTCTGCCTCGTCTTTTCCCAACTTAGTTATGGTCATTTTCCAGTCTAACCGGTGTTTTACATGTAGCCACAGGTCCTACGCGCATGGCGTTCTGTAACTTCTTCCTACCCTCATATTATATGCGATTATTATTTTTTGTTAATTAAGTTTTATTTAAAACAAGTATATTAGTTAGTAAATTTTTGTCTGAATGCTACTGCCCACATCGCCCGACAGCGGGCGCGTGAGTACGACACACAGTTACTGTTGCACGACCACAGACAATGCACCATTAATAGTACATTATTACATAATGTAGTAAGTGCTTGAGTTAAGTTAGTTTATGGTTAGTACTTATATACCATTCATAGTGGTTTGATAAGAATCATCAAACGGTACTGATTAGTCAAGCAATACGGGAACAATTCGTTAGGTGGAGTAGTAATAGATACGATTGAAGAAATATAAGCTTGTACGATAACTTAATCGAGTCAATGGCTAACCTCAGAAATTAGACAAAATTTAACTTGTACAAATCACCTTACGAAAAGGTACATCACTTTTGGAAATTGTAAATCAATGTCACATTTTTAACGTCCCCATTTGTATCATAAAATTATGGCAAGTATGCGCTGAGGTCGCCAGCAAAACTATTTTTTTTTTTTTGCAATGAGCAGGTCAGTATCATCTAGTAAGTTGATTAAAAACGAAACCCTCCTTCTCGCGCAGTCGGGTAAAAATTATTCGCATTTTTTTAAATGAAATAGCCATTCCATGGAATTATATGAACTTAAAGAGGGTTATATTGATAATGATTATAATTATTATTCTGTAAAGCCATATTTTATAGCTGTCCCGTTTCTGTAGCGCATCAGGGATGTTCGCGATGGCACGCACTGATTGTTTCCATGTGCAAGCGATGTGCGTCCCTGGTGCGCCGGTGCGGGCCTGCCCCAATGCCATCCTGGCAATGATCGCCGACAGGTCGGACTGCCCTTATATCTGGCATGGATGTGGCAGGCATGTTGTTGTTCCAATGCCGGTTAGAAAATTATAATTATTGTGTTTGATGTGTTCTTTAATCTATTTTATTTTCTGATGACCAGTAATGTTTTTCATTTTAATTTAAAAATAATAATTATTTATTTATTTAAACAAGCACAGCCATATCACATACAGTCAACTCATGCTACATATAACCTCAATTAGTAAAGGACTAATAATAATGTACATGACAATTACGGCGTACATAGCATTGATCAGAATATCTTGCTGCCTTGGAATACTAAATTAAAAAATGTTTTAAACTAAACTAAAAACTAAAATAAATTTCAGTAAATCAGACTAGTGTAAATAAGGCGGGTTGCACCCAAACAAAAAAAGTTAAGAAAAACAAATAATAATTATAAAAATAGAAACTGAGAGCTGAAATAAAATTGAGAGCAAGAATAGCGTGAATTTATTAAGTTAATGTTTTCTATGTACGTGTATTGTTATTGTAATGGTGTGTCTAATAATTTGTCTATTGTTACTTGACCATTGATAAATAAATAAAGGCTTATTAAATAAAATAAATAAATAATAATGAAAATAATATTTTGTTACCGTCGCGAATCATATTTAATCAACCTACAACCTGACACTGACCCGCGAATTGCAAAAACTTTAAGAAAATGTGAACTTCGCGAGTTACCCTGGCGCTTCCGCCTTTAAATTTTGTTAAGGAGACTGTAAAGTAATAAAAGACCATAACACAAACTCACCGCATATTAGTATCAGCGATCTTCTTCAAGGCCGTCCCGTAGGCGAGGCGCGTGGCCACAAGCTCGCCGGCCTTGTAGGCGGGCGGCGACGACAGTGTGATGTCGGCGATGTGCACCGCGGGCGCCTCGCTGATGGGTGGCCGGGCCTTCAGGGTGATGGTGTTGTTCTTGATCAGGGACTGCAGGTGCTGTGGGACGGAAGGAACGTTATAAAATTGCTCTTCTTACACAATGCTTTCCATTTCTTTCAGTCTTCATTCATTTCTTATCATCATTTCACCCGAAAGACGTCCACTGCTGGACATAGGCCTCCCCCAGGCTCCTTCCTGCTCTTCGACCGGTCTTGTGCTTCCCACATCCAGCGGATTCCCGCGGCTTTCACCAGATCATCGGTCCACCTTGTGGGAGGCCTTCCCACTCTACATCTTCCGGTACGCGGTCGCCACTCCAGAACCTTTCGGCCCCATCGGCCATCTGTTCTACGAGCAATGTGCCCTGCCCACTGTCACTTAAGTTTGGCAATTCTTCGGGCAATGTCGGTTACCTTGGTTCTCCTGCGAATCTTTTCATTCCTAATTCGACCACGTAGGGAAACTCGGAGCATAGCCCTCTCCATTGCCCTTTGGGTGACTTTTAGCCTTCTGATAAGGCCTATCGTGAGCGACCACGTTTCTGTACCATAGGTCATCCACTGGCAACACACACTGGTCAAAGACTTTCGTCTTGAGACACTGCGGTATTTAGGACGGGAAGATATTGCGAAACCTCCCGAAGGTTGCCCAGCCGAGTTGTATTCGACGATGAACCTCTTTCTCGAAGTTGGATCTACCTAACTGGACAGTTTGTCCTAGGTAAACGTACTCGTCCACAATTTCGAGTGCAGCACCTCCGATGGTCATGAGAGTGGGTGTTACATGGGAATTTGACATGATCTTTGTCTTGTCCATGCTCATTTTAAGACCCACTCTTTCGGAAGCTCTACTGAGGTCATCGAGCATTGCATTGAGGTCCTCCATGGTCTCAGGTATGAAACTATATCATTGGCAAACCGAAGGTGAGTGATGTACACGCCATTGATGTTGATGCCAGTCTCTTTCCAGTCCAGAGCCTTGAAGACATCCTCTAGTGCAGCGGTGAACAGTTTTAGAGAGATAACGTCTCCCTGTCTCACAACTCGCTGTAGAAGTATAGGTTTAAAGTCCTGGAGTCGGACTGACATAGTGGCGTTTTCGTACAGACACTTCAGCACCTCGATGTACCGATGGTCGATCTGGCACCGTTGAAGAGGCTACAGTAAAGCCCATGTTTCGATCGAATCGAAAGCTTTTCCGTAGTTCACAAACGCTAAGCAAATAGGCTGGTTATACTCTTCGGTCTTCTGTATAACCTGCCGCAGCGTATGTATGTGGTTTACGGTGTTAATGCCTTCACGGATTCAGGCTTGTTCGGGAGGCTGGAAGTCGTCAAACCTGCGCGCGAGACGGTTTGTGATGACTCTCGAAAACAGCTTGTAGACATGGCTCAGAAGTGAGATGGGCTTATAACTTAAGAAAGGTATTGCCACCCTTCTTAAAGAAAAGTACTTCCACACCTCTGTTCCATGCCTGTGGCGTTTTGCCCTCGAGTTTGACGGAATCAAACAGCTTCTGGATGGCCTTAAGAAGGGGTTTTCCGCCGGTCCTCAGGAGTTCGGCCGTAATTCCATCATCACCCGGCGCCTTGTTGTTTTTAAGTTGCTTTAGAGCCATCCTAATCTCGTACAAACTAACGTCCGGGATGTCTGCGGTGTAGTGTCGGGTCAATCTGGCTCTTGGGTCATTTGCCAGATTCGTAACGGGGTTGCTTGTTGACGTGTACAACTGTCAATAGAACCTCTCGATCTCTCTCAACAGCTCAGGCTTAGCGGATACGATTCTGCCATCATCGGTCTTCAGTTTCGCAAGCTGAATCTGCCCAATAGACAGAACTCTTTCAAAGACATATTCAAGATACAAAATAGATTTTATTTACTTCACAATAAGGTATACGGGTTGCACAACACGGTGGATCTCAGCGTTCTTCGACACGCTTTCGCGCTCGTAGTGAAATTATACCTTTTCGTGTTGTAAATAAATTAGATATTCTGTTGCTATCGTAAAAAATGCGTGCAGCGTCGCGTCTCGGTGTGAACTGACCCTAAGTGGGCACTCGGAGCCCATGGCCCTACCGTTTCAACCCCAAACGGCTCGAACATATAGGTTCCAATAAGATCGGAATATTTGCGCCGTTTGAGGTTTTCTCACAACCCGCCGTACTAGAAAGATGGGACGGCGCAAGGGTGTCGACACATGTTGCATCCCACACCAAAGGCGTACCTAACTTCCAAGGCATTATGGTCATTCCGTCTGGCCTCTTCCCATCGTCGCGTGCCAAACCATTGAGTTCTAGAACAGCTGGCACCCCGGCGGTGACAAGAGCACGACGGATGATGTCATTGACGCTGGCGTGCCGTGCTACCCGGCCTGCGCTCCTACTGCAGGATAAGCCATGGTGTCCGAGGCGGTCGACACCTTCACCGCATTGGCAGCGATGCAGAGCCACGCAAGGAGCGCCAAGACGCAGGCAAGTAGCGAGCCGGAAGGTCGAGACACCCAGCATGGTGCCTATGATGGTAGTGCCAGCAACCAGAGGCCCGACTCCCACTCACCCACAGCTTTTTCAAGTTGGTCCAGTAGTTATTGAGAAAACCGCAGATGCACTTTCCTAAAAACTTATGGGTCGAATACAGAACCTTCTATGAAATAGTTAATTTAAGGGGTTGGATCTGGTATCCTTTGGCAGGAGTTGGGGGGTAAAAATGGTGAAAACTGGTAGGGCTTGTGTCCCCGATTACAACGCTACCACTCTTATTAAAAGGTAATGCATAATTTTCGAGAAAATTACAAAATAAGTTTCTTACCTCAAATCAGCTAAAAGCGAAAACGGAACGTTAAAATGGGTGATTGGCAACCAAATCTGACTGACACAATAAATTGTTTGTAGTGTAAATATCGAGCAAAAACGATAAAACGGAATGTAAAAAAAAAGTTTTTATTTATTATCCAAAAAATCCTGCTTAGATGAAAGTTAGTATACTCCCACTGATCGTATGTGTGTTTAAAAGGCATATAAAAGGCAGTTACAACTGTTACTAGGAGAACTTTGGCTGGACTAATTTTTGGCTGGACAAGACAACAGAAGGCCAATTCCCGTAATAAAAAATGTTCAAAACTTCATCACTAGTCTCACCCCAACGATAATAATCAATGAAAAACCTATAAAAAATATAGGGAAAATAGAGTTTTTTTTTGACAATTTTATACTGAGATTAGAAATCCAACATTCTCAAAACACGAGAATTGCCCCTCTGTTGTATTGTCCAGCTGAAAGTTTTTCTTATGTCAAACTTGAGGACAAAAAATTGATTTTTAACATACCTTAATAATCTTGTCTCCTTCTCCACCCAGGGCCTTTCCGTGCCAGTTCTCCAGATCCTCAATGCCGGGGAAGCCTTTTCCTTTGAAGGTCTTGGCGATAAGCGCGGTGGGCTTGCCGGCGACGGAGGCGGCCTCGTCGAAGGCCTTCACTAGCTCCGACACGTCGTGCCCGTCCACCACCAGCGAGTGCAGGCCGAAGGCCTTCATGCGGGCGTCGTACACGTCCAGCTGGGCAACATTGTGGTAGTAAGGAATGTGGGAATGAAACTAGGTCGTAGCGAATATTACAACTTTCTCTCTTATTATTTACAAACGTTGCTTAAAGTAAAGAGACGTTTAAAAGGCAAAAATGGAGGATAGACAGACGCTAATCAATATGGGGGTTTTTTAATAACTAGCCGCGGCCCGCGGTATCACTCGCATAAGTTTCGATCTCGTGGGTATAGCAGGTTAAGAAGAATCCTATGCCCTGATCCAGGTCATGGTTTACCTATGTGCCATATTTCATCCAAATCCGTTCAGACGTTTAAGCGTGAAAGTGTAGCAAACATACGAACAATCAAATATTCGGTCTTTCTATTATTCGTTTAGATGTCTGTAACTAAAAGCTGAGAACTTAATAGATGACGTCAATACATTTCTGTAAATTGATTGCATTTGGCAGACAGACTGATGTTTCAAGTATGCGCGAATTGTACCAGTGAATTTAATGCAATTAAATTCATATGTATTGCAATCCATAATGACACATGCGTAAGTATTCATAATTGTAAACAATTATGGACCTCGTCGGGTACAGCAACAATTTTAATAAGTGGGAGAGTAAAAAGCGCTGATTTAAGATAGGAAATAATTTAAATATTTAGTAATAAGGTTACTTCAATGTTTAAATAATTTCCTAGCTATCTGTTTCAAACAACAATAGTCATCCAAACAAGCAATTTGCTCGGAGCAGGTGCAACAATTTACTTAAAAACATTACGTTGCAACATTGGTATAGTATAGTGGATATCACATTGTAGGAACGAACTTCCGAGAATGAATATGAATGTTGCTTTTTTGCAGGTAGGTATTATTCTTCAGTCATCGGCTACGCATAAAAATATGCTTCGTAATTCAGTTTCTAAAACTGCCGGCATCATCATATTTTGCACTCATGAAAGATGACATAACAGTTAACGGCAAGGTCATGACGCACCTGCTTTACAATACCGCATCTGCTTTACAATACCGCATATCAACTAATATGAATGATCATTAATCGATTGAATCATACTTGATTTTGAGCTAAATTAGTAACTATTGTGAACTATCACATAACAACATGCATGGTACTAAACCCAAAGTTATCTAATCGGGTGGTGCAGGTATACACGGTATAATCTGGTACAACTTAGGCCAAACCGGCAGAACACTCGCCATGTGTCGCTAGCCCATTGTGCCTTACTTAAAAATATGCCGCCTTTTGCATGTACAAAACTTCCTTAACCCGACAAAATTTCGTATGAACGGGCGATTCATAAGAAAAATATACTGGAAACGACAATGAATATAGTCGTGAAAACCGTTGAGCTTTACATGCAAATGACTTCTAGTAGCGGATCGATTCATGTGTTAATAGAGGCCTGAATTTCCAAATGAATGTCCCGATTGTTTCCTTCTCGCTTTTTCCCTACATCTTGTCTAACCAAGATGCAGCTGAATATTAGTGATTACATGGAGCGAGTGGTGAAATGTAAATATTATAATTAGAAAAGAGTATTTAATCAAATGAAAATATGTTAGTCAAGTTTTTCTCGTATTAGTACATCATTATCCCGTTTAAAAATAGAACCACCATTTTTAAAAGCTTGTCTGAATGCTACTGCCCACATCGCCCGACAGCGGGCGCGTGAGTACGACACACAGTTACTGTTGCACGACCACAGACAATGTACTATAAACAGAACATCATTACATAATGTAGTAAGTGCTTAAGTGCGTACATAAGGTACGGTAGTTTATAGTTAGTACTTATATTCCATTCAAAATGGTTTGATAAGAGTCAAATGGTGTTGATTAGTCAAGCAATACTGGGCAAACTTGTTACGTGGATTAGTAATTATAAAGATTTAAAATTATAAGCTTGTTAATATTTTATCGATGTTAATATTAGTTACTTTAAACCTAAGATAAATAAAAACATAAAAAATGAAAGTTAAAATAAGCGAGTTCACTTTTGAGTTCGTAAGGTTTACTCCAAGGCTCCAACACAAATAGATGCATTGTCACAGCTCATCAAAATCTACGAGGCGATTTCTGCCGGCTGCCTAGGTGTACCTAATCGGATTTGGCCTATTCCACAGTGCTGTTGATTCGAAATCTTGACATTCAGCGTTTCATAACCGTCAGTTACAGAATAACTGAGATATAAATACATAGATCATACTCAGTCTACGTGCCCACTGCTGGGACACAGGCCTCCTCTCTGTGAGAGCGAGTGGGCCGTAATCCACCACGCGGGCCCAGTGCTGGTTGGTAGATGTCACATATCTTCGAGTTTTTGGTTCTAGTACATGCCGGTTTCCTCACGATGTTTTCCTTCATCGTTTTGAGAGCAGCGGTGATGAAATAATTTACACAAACTAAAGCACCAGTCTGGATTCGAACCTACGACCTACAACTCGTATGTCGCAGTCGTTACCACTGCGTCACCACTGCTCGAAATACATATAAACTTTATCGAATCATATTCGAATTTCAGTCAAATAAGTAAACGCAGTGAATCAAATGTCCATGCATCATCATATTTTGCACTCATGAAATATGACATAACAGTTAACAGCAAGGTCATGACGCACCTGCTTTAAAATACCGCATATCAACTAATATGAATGATCATTAATCGATTGAATCATACTTGATTTTGAGCGAAATTAGTAACTATTGTGAACTATCACATAACAACATGCATGGTTACTAAACACAATGTTATCCAATCGGGTGGTGCAGGTACACACGGTATAACCGAGCACAACTGGGACCGAACCGAACATGTTACAAAAACGCTACAAAGTGAAAAATAACTTTAATATCGGAAGTCGGTGACTTTGGATATGTATTTAAATTTTTTGTCACCGCCTTCCGAAATTAAAGTAATTTTTCACTTTGTAGTGTTTTTTTCGAAGTCGGTTGTTTTTTTTTTTCGAAAATGTTTTTATTTTTCACTTTTTATTTAATGTACCTACCAATAACAACAATTACCTACCAATACCAATAAATACCAATTACCATAACACCAATTCGAAATTTCATCATCCTTGGGGTCAAAACAATGCATATTTATACGATAGCAGAAATCGCGGTTGATTTGCTGTCATTTTTTTAAGAGTTCCGTTATCTCTCTCCGAAACGCATCATCAGATCATAGTTACACCAGAAAGGGTATCAAAATGCCGTTTCCCCAAAACATGCCTTTACACCAAGTCCTCCACTGTTTTCTTTTTTCACATACCTGATGCTGCAGCGAGGTAGGTTCGGACTGGCCGAGCCGGTTGACGTCGAAGATGACCACCAAGTTGTCTAGCTTGTAGTGGCTCGCGAAGTGCAGCGACTCCCAGATGCTGCCCTCGGCCGCCTCGCCGTCTCCCACCAGGCAGTATACCCTGGAATGTGGAGGCTTAGACAAAAAAAACATACCCTCTCCCTTGGGCTTTGTCATAGTCGGAAAGAAAGAATCTTCTTTTCACGCTTCTTCTTAATACAAATAAGTTTTTTTATTTCCATTCTTTATTTTTTTAAATTGATTTATTTATTAAAACTTTATGCACACGTAAAATTTCTATAAAGTTAGGCAGTTCTACTATGCTGTTTTTTCAGTATTTTTTTGGAGCTTTAACATTTATTATTACCATTTTCAAAAGACCCACTTATTTGTAATCCACTACATCCTTACCTGTAAGGTGCCTGGTCGAAGTACTTGCCGACATAGGCCATGCCAGCTGCCACAGCGAGCCCCTGTCCCAGCGAGCCAGTGCCCACATCCACGAAGTTCAGACGAGGAGTGGGGTGGCCCTCCAGGTCGGAGTCCAGTTTGCGAAGGTTCTTCAGGTCTTCCACGGGGAAGAGGCCGGCCTCAGCCCAGGCCGCGTATAGGATGGGGGCGGCGTGACCCTGTCAGAGTGACAGAAACTTTAGTGGCGACACATTAAATTCTTATAGTTATTTCTATACTGAAATAATCTTAATTTACATAAGTGTGGGGCTAGGACGTAATTTTTATAGCATCAATAAGTATGAACGCAGCTAATTAGTGAAAAAACTAAGTGCGTAATGTGACACGTGTAAAAGAGAAGAGAGATAGACAATAGAGAAAGATAAAAGATAACGAGCTTACGAGTAACGCCGTCAAGAAGTAATAATTATAATAAAAAAAATTAAAAAGTTTACTTTTTTAGTTATTATACATAATAAAAAATACAAAACAAGTTTACTTGTACCACATGACTAAAGTTTGCATCTGTATAACCACTAGTACACAGATTTGAATCCCCCAAGCGCACTGTTTGTATGAGTCATTAGAAATTGAAACTTACTTCAAGGGGATACAATTTACATTACACTAGACATCATGATCGATATGCAAGGACTTTCAAATTAAAGCGTGGTCCGTATCACTGCAATACGACACTAACGCAACATGACATGGCTCATAATGGAGACGTCGGTCGCGGTGTATTTATTGTGCATTTTATAACATGCAATTTATCATGATCAAGAATACCGCATTGCTTCGCCCAGGTAGGTTCTTACTACCTACTAACCTAAAAACATAAACTTCTTATTCGCAGTCGGGAAAATCTATGCTTAACCGATTAAAAGTAGAGGTCAAAAGGTGCCCTAATAAGACTGAAATTGTTTCACGGGCTATAGAGTCTATTTCACTTTTTTTTGTATTGTATCATGTGAACCTTATGAAGACGTAGATATTGTATCAAATACTGATCATATTATAATTAGTGAATAAAGTTGTCTCCGCTGGGACATAGGTCTTCCCTCTGTGAGAGGGAGTGGGTCCTAATCCACCACGCAGGCCCAGTGCAGTCACATATTTTAATTTTTTGGTTCTAGGACCTGCTCATGACGTTACCCTTCGTCGTTTTAAGAGCAGTGGAGATGAAATAAATTAACAAAGTAAAGCGCCTGCCTGTAAATCAAAGATAAAAGTATACCTTGGACAGAATGAACCGGTCGGCCGAAGCGTCGCGCGGCGCGGAGATCTTGTAGCGCATCGTGTGGAAGAACAGCACCGACATGATCTCTGCCATGGACGCGCATGATGTCGGGTGGCTGTCAACAAGAGGAATGTTGGTAAAAGAGCAGTACAAACTTAACTTTAGGATGTTAACGTAGAGCTGAAATTGGTACCACGGGTGAACGCATGGAAGAAAAGTGATGTTAAAGGAGTCGTAGAAGAGTAAGTAAAACGAAACTATGACGTTAGTCATAGAGCTTAAATTAATTTTGTAAGGGAGAACGCATTTAGACCAGGTCATTCACCTTTTATTTAATACCTACATAATATACTGAGTTAGTTCTTTTTAATTTTGGCGAAATAACAGACTGTCCGTTTTTGTGCAAAACTTTGTAACCATGACCAAGTCACAGTATTACAATATTTCCTAACCAAGTGATGTAGACCGAGACTTTTTTAAAAGACATAACAACTCTGTTTTTAATTGTAACTGAAGTAGGTCTAGGTAGCGACAGCTAATTAGGAGTGAGCTACGTTTTATATCACAACTTACGAAATATCACAATATGTACTAGAATTCATTCAAATACTCTAGTTGTAGCCGCGATTGTGATGTTAAATCTAATAAAAAAAAGTTTTGAAACACAAAAAGAATTGCATCGACCGGGAATCGAACCCGGGCCGCCCGCGTGGCAGGCGAGCATTCTACCACTGAACCATCGATGCTTGCATGTAATCAGTCCAAATTATGATTTTGTTTCTAGTTCTTTGCCATTCATTATTATTTCAAAATTAGTCAATAGTTAGACGCATTTATAATGCAGGGTCAAATTAAATTAGCTGGCAATACTTTATCCACGTGTTGGGTATGATATCGAAAGCTAATGGCCAAAAGCCAATAAGTACACAACAATCGTTTGGGTACATATCAGTGTCATAAGTTCGGTTGAGTTCTGGTGATATCGGTAATGTCGTGACTACGCTTTCGGCTCGTAGGTGGCCGGTGGGCGGCGCCCGGCGACCAGGCGGATTTGTAGGGACATGTTTTTGTTTACTTTGCATTTATTCTATCATTGTTTATGTGCGAGCCGGCGTTTCTTCCTATCCTATTCTAGATTGCACTGAAAGAAAACTGTAAAACTGATTCTATAATAAAAAATAATACTTAACAGTAAAGATTTCAATTCCATTTCAATCAGTCTTTTAATTTTTTTAGCATAATAAAACGAGTAAAAAATGGGCTGACTAGTCGGTACATCACTAGTAAGTAGTAGTGTGTAGTGTAGTAGCCAATTGTAAGTGTTATTAGTACTTAAATAAATAAATAAGAATGGCAGGTAGAATCCCCACTTGATGGATGGGGGTGTAGGTGACGAAATCGCCAACCAGTATAATATCTCGATGTTTTGACATGACCTAGTACTCTAATAAATAAATACATAGTCGAAAATACGCACCATACAGCAAATAATTTTGTCACCAATTAAAGTACGTACCTAGGTATGCAGTCGAGTACATAGTAACTCGATATGTAGGTAATAAATAAAGTAAACAAGTGTGTGAATGCTACTGCCCACGGCCGACAAGGCATCGGCGTGAGTACGACAAACAAGTTGATGTAGCACTGAAACTTACACTCATCTATGACATGCAGATTTTGTGTACATTTAAGTTTTCGTGCAGTAGTGTGTAAGAACATCCTAAAACTAAAATGTTGAAACGAATGCCCCATTAATTTATTAACGTGTTGATTTCAAGGGTTTTATTAGCATTAAGTGATTTGTGCTCTTTTTCACTAAGGGACACTTAAATGACTGAGTAAATATATCCATAGTTAGATTTTCAACGCTCGGCGCACTGTCGTAAGTTCAAAATCCATTATCCATTTTTAATAATAATAACTATTAATTAAAGTGTCGCCTAGTATTAGCTTAACAGCAATTAGGTTAGCATAACATGTCTAGAAAGACTTACTACTACTTATGATTCATTTATTATATTTTTAGTACATAAATGAATCGTAAGTCCATTTTTAATGAGTTCCAGATGCAAATGAGCTACAGTTCCGTTTTTAACCGATTACTCGAAGATGGCTGGACCGATTTGGATTATTATTTTTTTGTTTGAAAGGATATACTTCCCAGGTGGTCCCATGATCATCAAGTCAGGATCTGATGATGGGATCCTGGAGAAATAGAGAGGGCTCTTAAAATTTTATAGGCAGACTTAAAGCGATTTGGGTAGTTTTTGGAAGAGTACTTTGTCGGAGTGATCCCATTTCAATTTGGTGAAGATCTGATGAAGAACTTCGGAGATCGGCAACGGAACTCCTCAATAAATGATAGCAAATGGACTGGAATTGCTGAAAGCTCATGTCTGTCTATTGTTTACACCAGTTCATAACATAACATCACGCCGGGATGCTGTGAAGGGGTAAGCACATGTGAACTACTAAAAAGTGAAAAATAAAAACATTTTCAAAAAAAAAAACAGCCAACTTACTTAAAAATAACTTTAATTACGGAAGGCGGTGACAAAAAAAAAATACATATCCAAAGTCACCGACTTCCGAAATTAGTTATTTTTCATTTTTTAGTGTTTTTTGGAATTCAGTTTTTTTTTTTCGTTTTTCATACAGACAGAAAACATATAACCTTAGTGATTTGTAATGTATGTGTACACTGCTATAAACTACTAAATGTTGCATACTGAAACAAAATAACTCATTGCTTATGTGAGTTAGTCATGCATGACTACAATTTACTTATAAGAAAATAATTAGAGCTCATTCATACTTTACACATACATCACTTTTCTATTCATAATATATAGTCTTGCTACAAAAGTAACTAATATGTGGAATAAAATATAAAAAATCAATATGTTGCAGCTATCTTTCATATCTGTTTATGAAAGTGTAATACCTATAAGTTTATGAGATAACATCTACTGATAATATTTATAAATAATTCTATGTTGTCAGAGTAACTTATGTGTGCCAAGATAATATAATGATGATAAACATTTTATGGTTGTTACTGGTGCTGTCCTTCAAAGAGGTCAGCTGCCCAGAACTTACCTTGCTTCATGTATGTACTACTACTACTACAAAGGGATAGTACAATCTGGGAAATTAATTTTTAAAAAGTAATTTTTAAGGAAATTGACACCATAATAATGTAAATTTGCCGTGTCGTAGCCATCGTTGTGTTTTGAATATACAAACATTTTAAGTATGTAATCAGTTTGCTTAACAATTAATTTCCCTAACTTCGCATTCTTATGAAAGAATCATAATGGAAAGGTATCTTTTCAGTTTACTGCTGGACACAGGGACTCATGAACAGATCTTGTAAATTGTACAGTTTGTGATGTGCTGGATCTCAGCCTTTCACAGATCAACCATCAGGCAAGTAGGAAGTCAAATAAAATATCACCTGCTTGTGTAAACTAGTGATTTTATAACTTCACAGATAATGGTCTGTGTTCCTACCCTGATTTTTTAAAGAATTTAATTATAACAATCAAATAAATAGATTACCGTCAAGTAACCTTAACTTGACATTACGGATCACCTTGACGTTGACATAGCTATCAGTTGACCCTCTGTGTTACATAATTATGTTATAAACTTATAGATAACCGAGTTAATATTAACCTAAGATGGAATGGAAACAAGCAGGAAACTGTTATACAAGGCAGACTACCTACAAGTAAGCATTTTAATTATCTATATGTTAATAAAATGTCTATGTGTATTTATAAGTATTTTCTAATAGTGTATCTCATGGTTATTTGACGACTAGTTTGCGCTCAGCTCTACCCACGTGGAGATAGTAAATATACGGGGAATTTACTACAGGGATAAAGACTATCCCATGTCCTAACCCAAGACATGTTCCATCTGTGTGCCAAATTTCATCAATCTGTGTGTCGTTTGGCAATAAGAGGTAGGTAAAGGTAGTATGGTTGATTTTATCTATAAAATATAATCAACCACAGCAAAATTAGGAAAGCGACACAAAGTCCCAAGATGCGGCATTAAATTAAGAACACTTATGTGGAAATGGACTGGCCATGTAATTTGAGAAGAAAAATGGAACAAAGTAGTAACTTTATGGTACCCAAGAGAGGGAAAGAGAAAAAGGGGAACCATTCAGAAGATGGGAAGATGATGTGGTTAAAACAGCTGGACACATGGACTAGACTGGCGCGGGAGAGGGAAGATTGGAAAGTGTTGGAGGCCTTTGCCAAAGGGCACAGAATAAAAACAAACCTATAAGAAAACAACCATAAAAGAAAATGTATACTTATGTCTGGAATAGGCTAAAAATAAATAAAAATAAATAAAGGTAGTATGGAAGGCTGAAAGTTAAATGCAAAACTGAAATAATGTTAATTAATTGAGTGACTAATTTTTAAGTACTATTGTAGCTTTAATATACACTATTAGTTTCAATTTTCAGCAACATGGTGATGAAACATGGCAAGTCATGATTTAGCAAATAGTTTTATTATTTGGCAAATCTATTAAACTTCTCAAGAATCATGACAAGCTGATGCAATCTATACATTTAAAAGTAGGCATGACAACAAACACTTGAATTATATAATAGTAGCCCTACCAGTGGCTTCCCCTGCAATAAGGTTGGAATATTATCCCATGGGAACATACTGCTAGAATAATAAGTATCATATGTGATGTATTTGTCCAGGCTATAAACTACCTATGTCTATTCAAATTTCATCCAGATCCATTAGGCCATTAAAACATACAAACTTTCACAAATTTAATACTGTATTAATTTATTATCTTTGTTGACTATCATATTTATTCAGAGAAATCATTTAGGTATAAAACCTTATCTAATAAGAAGTCATTAAGTTTTATTCTTCCCTACTTGCAATTTACGTTATGTAACTTCAACTTGAATGAATGCACTCATCATTTTTATTATTTGCTAGTGACTTGAAGTCTAGGTAAAAAATCAAAAATCAAAATCAAGTCATTTATTCAAATTAGGCTGAGAATCAGCACTTTTCGAACGTCAAAGTACATGAGACAGTCCCCCAAAATACCCACCCTTCATCATTTCCTAGTGCTTTAGCTGGGAAGAAGAAGTGGTGGAACAAACTCCCCAAAAAGAAAATATTATTGCATTTTTATTTTGTAACTAAAGTTAACAGGTTGTTTCAGAAACTTATAATTAGCATTAATAAGTAACTAAGAAGGTCATCATGAATTATAATATTTCAGTGGGTTCTTAACCATGCAGAACCACATTGAAAGAAAAATTATATGGAAGATTAAAAATAATTAAGTTAAATGGGTAAAGTTATGGAAATTCTTATTAGTATTACTTAACATGCATATCATAATCCAATACAATGAAACAATCGATTTGTGATAGTGACACCATTTTAAGGGCGATGACCTTGGAGCCATGGCGTGATAGCAACGGCTTCACCCATCACGTGGTCGCGTCCTAACCTACAATGGAAAATTATGCGCCCACCGCCGACACACGATACGAAAGTGCGAATGGATTGTTATGTAAGTGACCTATGCACCCAACCAACGGTGATGCCGGCCGGCGATTTACGAGAATCCGAATAAATTAGTCCAAAATACAAGAAAAATATTGAAAAAAGTATGCCGAACTATCGACTGACTTTGTTGATTTTGTCCTATTTGATGTTCAGATTGTAGAAAACTTGTAGAAATATACGCTATAAGATTCTAATAGGCAAGAAATCGGCAAAATAACCTTCATTGGACCTTCAATGAAGCGGCGAATTTAAAGCAAATAAGGTTATCCACTCACCCCGATTTTGATGCGTTAGTAGCAACGATACTGTCGATCCTTAGCTTGTTGGCGATGTCTTTCAGTGCCTGGATGTCAACGTTCTTGTCACCTTTCATTTTGGATATGTTTTTAGCGTTAATTAATCAAATAAAAACTAATAACCACGTTGTTTACGACCGGTCGCTTGCCCGACGCCGGATTCAATGACAGACAAAGTAAGACAAACCAAACGCCAAACTATTGACAACGGCTGTCACTTTAGTCGTGTTTTTATTTATCGGTCAACGAACTGTGTTTGCAACAGGTGGATGAATTAACACTTTCAATTATGAATTTTAATAAATTCACGTACCTTTAAATTTTTAATGAACGTACACTTTGATAAATTTTATAATGATTCATTACTCATCAAAGTTTCAAATTGGAATATCAAGTGCTGCCATCTATAATATTAGAATTGTAACTGTTTTCATCTAGTGTTAGTGTTAAAATACAGATGACGCTCCACGCTGTAAATAAATTATTTTTAGAAGATTTGGTAAAGGAAGAACTTGTGCGTTATTATTAAATATCTTATCTAATAATAATTAAGGTCTAAATAGACTATCACCGCCAGTCAGCTACCTGTGGCCTATATATGTATTATGGAACTTACTAGGTAGATAGTTTTGGAACAGACTGTATTATAATACCCGGGACTAAAGTGCAGACTATGTAGTAAGAAATGGGCGGGCAGGTTTTAGAGGTATAAGCTGGAGGGGAGAAGTTGAGCAAGCAAAAACATTGATACTGGCCATACATTTATATACCTACCTACCTATAAGCACAATTCTACAGTTATGTTATGAGCTTATTAATAATAGGTCCACTCTCTACCACGCGCTCGTTTAATAATAAGATATTAATAACCGAGCAAATGCAGTATCAGGGTTGGCAGCTGGCACTGAGAAATTCCTAAAGGAAAACCCAGTTACACTTTGCCCGACCTGGGAATCGAACCCAGGATCCAACTGGGCTAAACAATACTTTATAAGCAGATGTAATCAAAATTGCATTTTAAAATATCTTGACTCTAACCGTGTCAATTAAAAATCCTATCTAAAAGAGCCGTGTGATCTGTAATGTAACTCTGGACCCTCCTATCTCAGATACTTTTCTTTATTGATTATGCGATCTGTTATCTAGTAGGTACCTGTAACATAATGTCGAAATTTAACAAGGATTTATGAATGTATGATTATGATTATAATTTATTATTTATCTACTTATTTGGAAATAGAATATTGTGGTTCCTGAGTTAGGTCCTTTAAGTCGCGAACAGGCTGACAGTCTCATGATGCCTTAAATTTTCATGCAGATCAGTGGCCCAATTATGTTTAATAAACGTCGAATTATTATAAGGGGAACACATTAAAGAAAACTTCAGGAAAAGTCGTCCAGAAAAATATGTGAAGCGTCAAATAACCAATAGCATTTGTATTAAAAGCACTTGAACATTGTTTGAGTAATATCCGCCAAACGACGCGATCAAACGCCTGTCATATTGAATTGAATCCGAACTACCGGACGCGGAGACATCACTACCACAACCTTACATTTACACCTAATAACACTCTTAGCACAACTGCTTAAAGTTCAAAATCTATCGAACCAAATTGATAAAAACGTCATATACATGTCAAAATTATGCGTGCTGTACCTTAATCCTTACTGCGCTGAAATAAGGTTAGTTTTGCAGTGGCGGTGTGTAGTTATTAACGTGGTGGAGTTTACGATAAAACGAGGGTGGCTATTCTAAATCGCGCTGACGTATCAAGCCGGACCTTTGTTCACCTGACTCCGTTGGCTTAGAGAGGATACGACGACAACGTTAGGGGTTGTTGGTGGATTGATTTCAGTATAATAGGTATAGATAGGACTATTGTCTTTACATGCAAGTCGACGCGACCTACAAAGATTAAATAATGACTTACTTTTAAAGCCTGATAAACTCTACAACAGGATATAATTTTATCTTGTAATGTTTAAAAGCACAATAAAAAAAAATGACTTGAATTAAGTTTATTTTTAAACCAAACTTCATCACAGATTATAAAATGAAACAAGGAAACAGAGCAGGTATCGTGATCATTCAGCCAAACAAACATTCTTGTATTTACAAAGCATTACTAAAAATCAATGGTCATATCTTCAAAATCCCATCGCTTGTCCACCTCGCATTGCCATTTGCTACGTCATAGAGCGATACGCCGGCACTCAGCTACGCGACTACGCCGCTACGCAGCTACGACGCTACGCGGGCATAACGCAAAAACGCCGTCTGATAAATAAATATTAAAACAATAAAACTGTTGTCTATGGGCAGGCAAATGGCCGCGCTGGGCACACGGTGGGAATGGTGACCATGGTTGCGAAGGACGGGGGATAGTTTACCGAACAATTAATAACTCGAATACAATATATAATATTATTATGTTTAATTGCATATAATGTAATTACTTATACAGGTGAGTTGTTCTTGCCGAATACTTAATAAAAATTGTTTAATTAAGAACGTAAGCCTGAAAAAGGAGCGAGTATGTAAGGATCGTAGTAGGTGGCTGTTGTTTCTGCCTGGGCTAGGAATGGAAAGAATGAAGGTGTGAGTTTATGTATAAACAACGTGTTACAGAAAGGGTATATCCATACCAAGGGCACGGGTTCTTTGGACGATATCAAATGATATTGGAAGGGTTTTTTAATCCTATCTCTACATGTTCCGAAGTTATGAGAATTTTTAATACATTGATACCAGAACAAATTGAAACAAACACATCACTCAGAAGAGATTTATCGTGATATTGGCAAGTAACGTGGAAAGTTATTGACCTACGTAGTGCAGTGACACGTTTGTTACGATTTAAATTTAAGAAACATAGGAATCCGAAAATTTGGTATCAATTCTTAGAGTATTTTATTTTTTAACATTAATAGTTATGTCAATGATGTAGTCCGTTACTCTATCCTAAAACTTCCCTGCTCCATGGTGCATCCACGTTGGGCATCTCTGTGGGAGGGTGGCTCGCAGGGGGCAGGGGGGAGGGCGCGTTCGATGTTCTGTTTTCAAATTCAATTGGCCGCTGTCCCGGGGCGATCTTTCTCCGCGCGATTCCGAATTGAATATCAATAGAACGATATGACGAACGATTGTATGGACATGGCCAGTGTTTTATATGAGAGATTGTTTTTGGACACAGTGTTCAATAATATTTTTATGGATAGGCCTTCGTATCTATTGCTAATTGGATAGTTTGGAAGAAAACTGACTTATATCTATAGTTATCATTTCCTTAAAAAAACAGTAGATTTGTGGTGGTGTAGTAGGCATCAGTAGGTGCAAAACGAATTGCACAATTGTTAGTAGGTATTGTGAGCTGTGACTGACTTAAAAAACCAAAGGAAGTAACCATATCATGGATGTAAGTGCTGTCAACTCATTACGATGGTCCATGTTTAACAGAATGCCTTTACCTACATTTTATCCAGTAGCTACCGGCACCTCATCAAAAAAAAATCGGCAAAGTGTGAGTCGGACTCGCGCACCGAGGGTTCCGTACAAGCCTGTAGGTTTATAAGTAAAAGTTATGAATTTCAATTTCATACCTCTACGCGTTCATGAGGAAAGGGTTAGTAAGTTTAAAAAATATGTTCTCCCACACATTCCAAGTGCAAATGTAAGTAATATTGAGTGATATACAATGTTATTTTAATATCATGGACTTCTTATAGGTTTTCCCATAATCTATAAATAGAAAATTAATTTCTGTATTTTTTTTCAAAATGTTAGGTTGAGTAGTTTCGGAGATAATGGTAAATTTTCGTCTATTCTCTTGAATAACTTGGAAACTATTTATTTTAAAATTACAAAACAATATGTTTGAGATCCTCACAATAAGCCCTTTCATTTGATATGTCACACGATGCAGTTTGCAATTTAAAAAAAAAATCATCTTGCCCCCAAAAGTGACTCCCATATATAGATTTCGTCTATTCATGTCACAACGATTCAACGCAGAGGGCGTTTGGGTCACAAGAAATTGATATGTGTACCACAACTTAATCGGTCTAGCAGATTCGGAGATAATTGACTGTGACGGACGGACAGACGGACACACGAGTGTTCCTATAAGGGTTCCGTTTTTTCCTTTTGAGGTACGGACCCTAAAAACACATCACAAGAACTAAATGCACCGTTGTATTAGCGGAAGTTGCTTTTGAAAACTTAATTCTTCTTAATATCTTCAAATACTTACTTATCCCAAACAAAAACTGGCCTCATCCACATACAGAATGCATAAGACTAACGGTCAGCGCAAATATACGTTCGTGTTTGCAAAATTGTAAAAGGGCGAAGTTCTTGAAGTGTCGCCACCTTCGTTCGGTGTTCGTATCCGAACGGATCCGAAGATCGGAAATATCCGAAGTTCCGAACAGCGGATGCGACCGCCAGCGGCTCCAGCATTGTCATCGCCCGGGGACTTGATGGTTCAATCTGAATACTTTGATTCCTTTGCTAATGTTTTTGTGACAAAAGTAAACAGTTTGTCTTTGGACTATTTGAACGATTTTGATGTGTTATTGGAGTATGTTGGTTTGATATCATTAAAATAAAATACAATATAGGTACACAATGCAACTTTCTTGCCTGTGGCAACTACTGACTTTTGTTGGTACTTCAACTTATTGCATGCCACTGGCATTTTAGTCGTGCCGTGTAAATCAGCGGTTTAATTGCGTAACACACAAACAGTAGCAATGGCTTTCATTTTGACAGTTCAACAACATTAATTGCGTATTGTATATTCACGTTGTGGAGCAGACTCGTCAACATAAAGCAATGGATAGTTATCTTACCTATCTTTTTCTCTCTTTCTTACCTATCCTTCAATATGATTCAGATTGTGACACGCAATTAGGGTGCAGCCTTTATGATCAAGACGATGAGTTTCGTATAGTTTATGTAAATTATTTTCTTTATATGGACTGACCTTACACGTTCCCACTGA
The DNA here is from genome assembly GCA_949091785.1 of Polymixis lichenea. Taxonomy (NCBI): domain Eukaryota; kingdom Metazoa; phylum Arthropoda; class Insecta; order Lepidoptera; family Noctuidae; genus Polymixis; species Polymixis lichenea. The sequence goes on along the minus strand of OX420952.1, from coordinate 21,434,377 downwards.
ACTAAGTAGGTATTAAGTATCTATGATTAGCACCGGCAAATAGAAAAACAGCACAAAAAATGTCTAGGCACATGATGGGGTGGTTGGGAGACCTTCTCTAAGAACTGGGAGCCATTTAACATAACAAACAGTGACATGCAGTCACTGGGAAGTTTTCCGTTTCAACTTCCTTGTCTTAGGTTAACCATTATAAAGAAGGGCAGGGTTTATTTCTTATGGGTGGGAAATCATTAAATAACTTCTCCCGCTCTGGGTGGAGCAGGAGGGCGTGTCAGACTTTTACTGACTAAAACCCATCCGTGCTCCTTCAGTTGCCTGTGTGCCAGGGGCCGCGGCATCTCTTTCAAACAACCCGTACCCCCGGCAGGCATCGGCCCTTGCGGACTTCATCAGTTGGTGCTGACATCTCTCTTTGAGGCACGCGTGGAACACAACGTGCCGTCGACTGGACTTGGTTCTTACCGGACAGTGAGCTACACAGTACTTGCCATCCGCAAGTCCGCGCCTACGGTGGCCGGGAATCAGCCTAGGATTCCCGACGCCCACGGTGTCTCCTGCGGCGGCTAGGGCCGTGGGGGCGTATGTACTGCCTCTTCTTCACGTGCGCCGCCTCCCTCTTCGCAAGCATAACTGTTTCGCAGAAGGAGGTCACGGCTACCCATGCAGTCTCGCTCCGTACCATGGCCTGGACCAGGGCCGGACGCGAGAGATTGCCGCCGCCGATCGCCTCCACGAGGTTACGGCGGTGCTCCGCCTAAGCCGGGCAGAACTCCACCGTATGTTCCACCGTGTCTTCCGGGCGATATACGCAGTGGAAACACCCGGGGATTTCCTCCCGCCTTATGCGAAACAGGAACCTCCCGAAACAACCGTGTCCAGTGAGGACCTGCGTCAAGCGGAAGGTGAGGACGCCATGGTCCCTCTCAATCCACTCCTCAAAGAGGGGACTTACCGCCGCAATCGTGGCGTGCCCAAAGATGGAAAGGGTTCGTTATTATTTGCATGATGATTCAAAAGATAACAGACTCTTTAATATGCTATGTATGCCCCTCGTGGCTCCATCGACCTGCCGTGAGCTACTATTCCCGGAACTAAAGCAGGTTAATGTTACCTAATTCCCATATCAACAGACTTATTCGATAACAACTAATAAATTCGTTAACACGCCAACATCAATCATGCGTGTAATCCTCTAACATAATTACAAGTATTACTTCGTTCACGCCACGCGTTGCGTGCGTAGGACGCGTGGCGGTCGCGTGCGACGCGTAGCGTGTGACGCGTGCCGTGCGGGCGGCGGCAGTGACGGCAATGGCGCCTGGAAGGGTAATGTGTGTCAACAGTGTGTATATTTGCTATGGCGGCGACATTAAAGGGTATTTGATTAGGATAATAGGTATCTATTGGGGGCGATGCAACTGATGTACGATAAATGGGGATTACATTTGTAGCATATTTGATTATGTTTTCTGTTGTTGGAAGTTACTGTGGCATGGGAATGACGGATGTTATAGAGTTAAAGGTAGAAATAACTTAACTCTTTTGATTAACATTGTACAGAAAACTTAAAAAACAAATTGGTTTTTTGATATTTTTATATTAAACAAAATTATTTTTCTTATAATATGCCTGTCCAAAGATATATAAGACATACGATATGGCACATAAAGTTTACCCTATTTTCCTTCCTTACAATAGGTAGGTACCTACCAGTCTACCGCAGTCAGAAACATAGCAACGTTAATATAAGTAAATGATAAATTAACAGAAACTAAAAAAAACTTACTAAAATCGTGTTTGTCATAAAGTATTACAGCTCAGCTCAATTAGAAAAGAGTACCTACCTACCTGTACGAATATTAATTAAATACATTAACCCACCCACTAACTACACGTGAACACCCTTCAATTACTTGCAAAATAACTCTTACTTATAAGTATTATAAGATCTTCCTCAACTTAAACCAAGAAGTTTCATATCAATAAGTCCTTCACAAAATGACTTCGTTGTAGAGCCTATACTTAGTTTCTAAACTTATATACAAAAGCCTCCCGCTCTGCCTACCTCAGTCACAGAACGTTTCAGCGTTATTAATTACGTATCAATAATGATCGTATTTAGTAGGTAACAGACAAGTAACTTTGAGGAACTTGTTAAGGGTTTTGTACTTGAACACATTGTTATTTTGAAAGGAAATACAATTTCAGTGAATGAATGTTTACCCGACTGACTTTTTTTAAAATATGGCTGCCTATATGAGCATTACATCCAATCCGAACCGGAGAAATGATGGACCAAAGTTCGCAACCCGTAATACAAATACTTATAGTGCGAGTACCTATCTACCTACTAGGAAAGTGAAAACGAAGCAATATAGTAGGTATCTACCTACCCCAGATACTTTTCAATATTGTAATTTTTAAAATTAATTAGTGATTTATTAATCACTAATTAATTTTGATAAATCAGTGAAGCCTACAACTTACACGCAAGTGGCAAAAACTTCCAAGTTCCGTACTTAAGTTGGCGGGTATTAACTGGCATTAAGTAATAGTTAATTTATTGCCCACACTCATTGTTTGTCTATTTGTTGCTATACTTACTTAAGAGCTGAATACTTAGTTATTAGTTTATAAGTAGTCCTGGCTCTTATGGAAAATGCTCGTGAACGGGTGCTGCTTGTGGTGACTGGTCGTCTTGCTGACCGTGATTTTATTATTGTTATTAGTAATTAACTCTTTATTTATTTTACTCCGAAGGTCCTAGTTTAACATTTCTTACTTCAAGTTAAATTTATATGAACATAATGCAGCATTGCATAATTATATAAGCGGGCACACCCTTTATGCTTGGAGGCTTTTATGTGGGAATTGAGATTCTGTTTACGTTGTTTTTTTTATTATTTATTACTGCTTGAGTTTAGTTACTGTGTTTTGTTGGTATAATCACGTGTGCTAGCTGACATATGGCAAATAATTTAATTTTATGTATTGATTTAGTTATGTTAATTACTTACCTATTATTGTATAGAATCCAGTTCTTCTAACTTAACAGACAGCTGTGCTGCTGGGGAGTTTGTTGCGCCACTTCTTTTTCCCAGCTAAAGCACTAAGAAGTGGTGAAGGGCGAGCGTTTTGGGGGACTGTCTTATTTAATTTTGACGTTCAAAAAGTACCGACTCTCAGCCTGGTTTGAATAAATGACTTTTGATTTCGATTCAGTACGGTAGGTATCTATACAGAGATTTCTAATGTAGATAGCTCGGAATCTACATACTTACCTACCTACGTAGCTAGAAAGGCCTAAATCTGGATTTTCTAGAAACGGAGGACATAGAGCAGTGTTTGTTTCAACTGTTAAGCTAAGCGAACTGTTAAGCCTCGGAAAACACGTTAAGCCGTTGGTCACGGCTGTCATTTGTGGTTCTTTGACAGTCGCTGCAGGTAGCCAAAGGCCAAAAGTCTGACGACTATTCTTATAAAGGGGAATTATATTAAGTACCCAGTAACTGGGCTGTGGAGGTCAGATAGGCAGTCGCTCCATGTAGAATACTGGTATTTAGCTGCATCCGGTTAGACTGGAAGCCGACCACAACATAGTCGGGCAAAAGCTAGGCAGATGATGATGCTAAGCTGAGGGTTGATTTGAGATCACCATTATAAAAAAAAGATTTACATAAATCTAATTACTAACAATGCAGTGTCAGGCCCATACTGATCTCTAGTCAACTACATACTTATTAGGCACAAATATAAGACACACAATTGTAGCTAGAATGTGTCATTGACTGTCATAATTAGGTTGTGTTTTCTTAACTCCCGACGCAAAAAGAGGGGTTTTAAGTTTTGTAAAAATAAACATTCAAATATTGTACCTTCTATTCGTTCAATAAAATTCACAGGTTTAAAAAACTATACATAACCTTTTGAATATTTTATAACTAAGCCTAGCAGAAGAAGGCAGAACTACAAGAAACCTATTATAATTACTCCTACTGCATCGAAACTAAGATCGGTCCTAAAATAACATAAAATAATTATCAAGTTATCGATACTAGGGTAAATATTTCAATATTTGCACAACGTATTAAATGAAACCCATAAAATTAAATGTCTTTTTACTAGAGGAATGAGAAGATTTTCGTTTATCACGCAATGTGAATGACAACGCAGGGAAGTGTCACGTCTATTATATTTCAAAGGAAATACTTTAAAATTCAGATTCCACCGTCAAAATAATAGGGATAAAACGTAATTAGCATTCGGATAGATAATTAGCACAACCGCGACTATGAGTGAACAACTTCATATTGTTATAGATACCAACATTTTGAAGAAAATGAAAAATATAATAAAATCAGTTGGTTTGGAAAATATTTTTTTTCAATAAAACACAAACATACTTTATCAACTAGCCCACTACCTTTCATTAATGATTAAGTAATTCACGTCAAACTAATCCAATATTCCAAAATGCACCACATTTTAATTTTTGATTAGGTACCACGAAGCAAAAGCAAAAATAGTCCAGTATACAATCAAAACTCATGCTTCAAAGATTAAAAAATTAGCAATTATCATCAAAAATGTTATTCTTAATTAGAATAAATTCGGAAATTCCTTTAAGAGTTAATTTTGGGATAACAGGCATTGTTACGGAAAACTTAATACATAAAATATGATGTATTCTAATGTACTTATTGTACCTACAGTATATGTGGCTGGAAATAAACAAGTACGTACAGAGACATGTGGGTACTGTGGGTAGGTACACGATCAGGCTCGGCGAATAAGTACAGGTGTGGAATTAACCTCGGTCCGGTTGTTTCGCCGGTTACGACCTAAACCATAACCCGCGTTATAGCTTGTATTATTATAACTTTTGCCATCGGCATGATCACTGGATGTGGCTGAGGAATTATCTTTGTAGGGGCATTTTCTTTCAACAAATGACATAAGTGACTTCTTCTTCTTCCCTAAAACACTAGGAAGTGAGGAGAGTAGAGTGGGCGTTTCGGGGGACTGTATTATGTAATTTTGAGATTCAAAAAGTGTTGATTCCTGGCAACGCATAGTTAAGGCGCCATTTTTTTTAATAATTAGGTACTTGTATCATAATGGAGGTATTCGGGCGTAATTTAGTTTCTCTGTGACAAACATTCCTCGTAATTATTCAATTATATTTCAGCCGAAAGACGTCCCTACTGGACAAAGGCCTACCACAAGCTCCGCCACTTCGACCAGTTCTGTGCTTCCCGCATCCAGTGGATTCCTGTGGCCTACACAAGGTCATCAGGCCTTTCAACTCGACGTCTTCCGGTGCGCGGTGGCCATTCCATAACCTTTCGGCCCTATCGGCCGTTTGTTCTGTGAGCCCTGCCCACTGTCACTGTTTGGCATTTCTTCGAACTATGTCGTTTACCTTGGTTCTCCTAGGGATTCCTTCATTTCTGTTTCGATCTTAAGAAAATAATACAAAATTTAACATCAGAATTTTTTACTTGAAAAGTGTCAATCCCACTACTAAAGTGTAGTTTTATTCATCTGTAACAGCTAGTTAAACACATATTTTATTGAAACAACACCGATGTTACGTAGGCTAAGATTTTTGGTAAATACGTCTGCTTAACCCATTCTCAACTTTGTTAGGCTCGGCTTCCAGTCTAACCAGATGCAGCTGAGTACCAGTTTTTTACATGTAGCGACTGCCTATCTGACCTCCAGAATCCAGTTACTGAGCAACACAATACCCCTTGGTAAGCTGGTTGTCAGATTTTTGGGATCCTTATAACCTGTGACGATTGTCAAAGATCTACGAATGACAGCCACGGCTTAGCGTGCTTTCCGAAGCACGGCGGGACTCGATATGTAATGGATGGTCACCCACCCACGAACCGAGCGCGGCAAGCATACTTTAACCTTCGATCGACCTGACAAGATTTTCGGTAAAAACATAATATTGTTGGTGTGTTGTGACCTCTTCCAGTATGTGGGCAGTACATCATGGTCCCTGAGGTTATAAGTTACAGAGGTCTGATATTTATTCGTACGGTTCGATTGTAGTTTTATGTTCGGCCGTAAATGGCGTTATTGGTGCACATTTGAATAATACGACCAACGCCGAATGTTACTTGTAACGCGCAAAAATATTTACTTCTTACTTCGTCGGTGTGTGTGGCCAACGTTGGACAAACATTTATTATGGTGGTTCAATTATTGATTCAGTTTCATTGATTAAGTCATAAAGTTAATAATTGTGGGACTAATGCTAAAAGAAGAAAAATATCTTCATGACTAAGTAAAATAGAATTACTTAACCGGTATTTTTTTTTGTTGTAAGTTCATCAAGGTGTATTGTATCTGTTATTTGCACACATAGGTAAACATTTACCTACCTTTTAACCTACAATGCTTATGATAAGGCTCTGAGATAATGATTTAAAAAACTTAAATATCGAGTTGGTACTGGGCGTGAACCAAGCGAGCCTTTGTTTAAAAACTATTTCTCATTGTCTTGGTAGATTTCGTCATCGGATATTGAATCCTAATCTATATACTTATATAAAACTGAATGCCTTTTTCCCTTGGTCACGGCATCACACGTGAACGGCGGGACCAATTTACTAATTAGTTTTTTGTTGTGTCTGCTATTTATTTATAATAAGCACACCAACAGCAGAAAGTTGCGTTTAGATTTTTGCATTAGAAAATTTACGAAAACTTAAGGACCATATTAACTTTTCTAATATTATACCAATGCGAATTAAATATTCATAGTTAAGATAGGACGACGTCTGTCAGGTCAGCTAGTAATCTGATTAACGTGAAAGTTTATAAGTTAGGATGTTTGTTACTCAATAACGCGAAAACGGCTGAACAGAGTTGGATATCAATTGGCACACAGATGGTTTATAATCTGTATGAATACATGGGATACTTTTTATCCTGTTAGTACGTTCCTTTGGGAAGATTTCGGACATCCACGGGAGCGAAACCGCTGGCAAAAGCTAGTTTATTAATAAAACTTATTAATATTCGTCACAAATGGTGTTCGGCCATTAAAATTATTCAGGAAATGAAAACGACTTTCTGTGAAAAGATAAATTTAAATAAGGATACAGAGTGAATGGTCGCCCGCCCATCTTACTTACACAAGTATTGTGATAACCCTTTGACAATTTCCCGCTGTCCCTCACGACATGAGCAGAATCATAAGTAGCTGATGTACCTACTTAGGTACATGTTGCATCTTCATGATGAAATCACGTTGTATCTGATTTGGTATCGTTTTCTATTCCAATAAGTTGATGGTTGTTAGACGGATTGATTTTACAAGTTCTTCTGGAAAACAGTAAATAATAACAGCTGTTCTATTTAATTATATTATTTACATACTAAAGCTCACGTCTTCATCCCATGGGGGGCTTCTTAGCGTGTCGATAGCAATCTAAATACAGTCAGCCCAGAGTTAAGCTACGACCTTGGCACTTTCAGCAGCGTCCATCAGATACTGCAGCGTGCACACAACAGGACACGATGGACAAGATATTAAGTGTCCCGTTGTTTGTGGGACAGCACCACACCACTGGGGGTAGGCAGAAACTGCACAACGCCACCTGCTGCGTTTACGTCCGTACATCTGAGCGGCAATTCTCGTAATTTTAACAACGTTCACAGTCTGAAGTCAGAGTCAATCTGTCAAAAATACCTAGGGTTTTCATACATTTTTGACAAGTTTTTAACATTTGTTTGTCGCCGAGATGACACTGCGACTAGATTTTGAACGTTTTTAATTACGAGAATAGGCCTTCTGGTCATGTACATAAGGCGGTTGGAAGTACTGACCTTTCTGAAGAATATCACCATAAGGTCGCTATGTCCTCCTGGGGCGGCCCCTGCGTTACCACTTACGTGGTCTCATATGATGTTATTAATGGTAAACAAGCCGACGGATTATCTTTCCTATAAGAAAAATATAAGTGGCCATCCACCTTCTAGATTGAGATGCGTTACCATCCCAGAGACAACGCTGAAATGTGTGATGTGCCTGTAATAACACCCGGTACCAATCAACACAACGGTAAACATCAGTAACATCGTCTGTCATCATTAATCTCCACTGCTAAGTCCATGAATACTGTTGAACGTTACTAATATAACGTATGAGACACAATTACATGTGCTGCCACATCTAACAATATAGTTTGATATTAAAACCTCCGAGCATCGCGCCAGGTGAGCCGAACAGCTAAACCATTTCTATATAAATATATTTTTATACCTCTTTATGTTATTTTGTTTCTTTTATAGCGCGCGCGAGTGTTGCCATATTTAAATTTTATTCGCCTTAATGTTGCCACACACACGACTCCTTGCAATCTCATACCTATAACATGGCAATCTTTATTTTACTGCAACAATTTTGAAATTAAACTCTATCGCCTTTAACATAAGGTTGTGTTTGATATTTAGGATGGTTAAGATAGTGTGGTTTCAGATACAGATGCTGGGGAAATAGAACCGATTTGGGAGCAATGTTTTTATTTAGAACGAGGCCGTTTGAATGTGGAAGGTAGGATGACCAACTTAAACGTATTCTGACTTAAATTTCCTATTGTTATGGATATTTTGGAATTGATCGCTCAGTTTATCAGTGGCAAACCACAGTGATTTCAATTATAAATATCACTGTGCGGTAAGCAAGGTGCGTAACAGTTACACTGGCTACACAGGCTCACATTAATCAAAAGTAAATAGGTATCACTGCCTTAATCTTAGACATAGATAAAGCATGGCGGGAACAACATGGTTCTCGATTTTGAATCAAGAAAGCCAAATCAAGAAATTTGAATAGGATTATTTTTTTGTATTTATTTTTATGGCTGCTCATCTGTTAAGGTTCAATTGATTATTTAGACCAATTTTAGCTAAGTTTAAACCCAGTCGCCGAGCGAGTAACTTTTTAACGGAGTATTTCTGTACCTACTTCGGAAATGACCCTGTATCTATTCATAAGCGAGTGATGAAACCTTATTGTGCTCTCACTGACTTTTTTAATTTCAGTAAACCCTTGCCTACTTTTTACTTTAAAACCTGGTAAAGAGAAAACGCCAATCTATCGTACATTGCTAGTCATCTCACGAAAGTCACTTCATTATTCAAAATATAATAATTAAACTCCTTAGAGGAATAATGTAACCCTAACTACCCTTAACATGGTAAACCTACAATAAGGGGATGTTTGATATATTCTACCTGTTTGTTTTGATTTGCGCGCGAGTGGTCGCCGAGCCACCGAGCCGCGGCCCACGGGGGGGAATCAAACGCCGACCACAGCATGTTATCATTTGCCAAGCGACAACCCTCCGGCTGTTGACTGTCGACTATTTTGTTAGAACGTCAATGGAATCAAGGATGTCAATGTTTTGTTAGTTTTCATTGTGAGATCACAGAGATGCGGTATAATTTTTATTTGATTTAGTTTTAAATTTGTTGAAATTGAGTTTTGCTGTTGTTGTCGTTTATACCTATTTCATTCAGGTTTAAACATTGCTTGAGAATCAATGAGGGTTTACAGAATATACCTAGTAAAAATAGTCACTATAAATACGTTGATAGGAACTTCATTTTGTCTTGAATTAAAGTAAGTACTCGTAAAAGTTTATCGCCAAGGAAACTGTTTTAATATTTTGATATTAAGTTCAGCACGATTTCAATTTCATCTCTCAATTTTCAATAATCCACATTCATTCGAACGCCTATCGACATAAAAATTTATTACGCTGGCAACAAAAAAAATAATTTTCAAATTATTCCAACCGCCCTAAAAATAAGTCATAAATTCCGCCATTCAATATTTAATACACAGAAAATCATTCGCAGTCGCGACCTTAGCTTTTATATTAAAAAGCATTACTTTTCCGATAGCAAATCTTATACAGGAACATACGCGATGATTGCCTGGCAACACTGGAGTTGGAAAGTCAGCTTTAGCTGTCAAATTTTAAAGTGGATTTTTCTTTGTATTTAAGAGAAGGAGGTTGGAATCTTAAAGAGGTTCGATTCGTAGAGAATTCTTTTAATAAGTCGAGATGATTTACGCGACGCCAAGCGCACTCGGCGCGGACTCCCCCTTAATTAGAGCAGGAAAAAATTCGCGAACACCTTCGTACGACGTGATGTCACACGGTAATTAGCTGCAACACTTGAATGCAGGGATTTTGTAAGACTGCTGTTGCCTTAGTGCTTGGTCCTTTTCGTTATTAGCGATTAAGATAGAGACAGCGATAATGATTGATGGTGATTTGAAAGGAGATTTTTCGCTTCTGAGAATTTAAAATACCTCAGCTTATAAAGACGGAATGTTTAATTTGTTTACCAATTTAGGCTTGCACCCACCTCGTCAACGATCTGCTACTGACATAAGTAATGCGCGGTGGTCTAGGTCGTTAGATCTATTAAAATAGGATATACCTACTTAAGGTACTTAATGTTGTTGCAAGTGGTTTACACATAATTTGGTACTGGATGTATAGGTATTGGCAGATTAGTTGGCAGACATGTCCCCATCGATGTCTTTACGTTTTACATTAGTATCTGTAAAGAAATTAGAGTTCAATAAGCCCGGCCCGGTGTTTACAAAACAGGGTGATCACAATTAGGCGGTGCTAGGAAGTGCGCGCCCGTTATTAGGCGTCGCTGTCGAATGGCGTGATTGGAAACCATTGTTGTACAGGGTGCTGTTATGGCGATGGGATTTTACATATAGGTACTATTTTGGAGTAGTTTATTTATGAGGAACATAGTAATTTTTTTTTTATTGCACAAAACCTCGAGATTTTTCTATTGTCATATCAATCTGCCTAGCCTTTTCCCAAATATGTCGAGGTTAGCGTCCAGTCTAACCAGATGCTGCTAATACCAGTATTTTACATGAAGGGACTGCCTATCCAGTTACTGGGTAATGCGATACCCCTTGGTAAGACTGGTTGTCAGACTTTCGGGCTTCTGACGACCAGTAACGACTGCCAAAGATACATGAATGACAGCTCGGTAGTTAATGGATGATTTTTTTCTATTGTACCTGTCGGTTATATTTTAATGTTTTATAAACGATCCGGAATACAGGCTCTAAATGATGATAAAACCGTATCAAAATCCATTTGCGCAGTTAATAAAAACAACGCGCTCACATAGACCCTAAAAGCGAGATTGTTTTATAATACTTAGGTATTTTAAGATACACACAGTTAAACACATTGAGAAATGACAAATGAGCTAACTTTTGAGTACAAAGGCACATTCTTAGTTGTATGACGAACGAAGATGTAACCGAAAATCATGTAATCTTTGAGGGGTCTGTTTTGTGTTATGAATAGTTCTCGTTCATTGCTGCTCTTTCAGCCATTTGCTATAAGTATAATACCCTCAAGTCAACCAAAAGTGCGTTGGGTTGATGATATCGTCAATGTCGCGGGAAATACCTGGATGTGAGATGCACGGAACCGAGAAGTAAGCCGACAAAAGGGAAGGCCTGTACCCAGAAGTTGGTGATCCTGGGGTGAAACGATTATGATGATGGTACCACTCAAATCTTACCACCGAAGTAATTCTACAACATTGGGAATGAACTCCCTAAACCTTTTTCAAAGCTCAGTAATATAATAATATTATTCATATTACTTAATACAAGAAAGTAATATTACTTTGCACAATTTAATGTCACAATTCCGAGCGTCCCGTATAACGCGCCCTCCATCCGAGCATATTTTCATAAATGCAAACATTCACAAAGAATTTCCTTCCAAAGCTCATAAATATTGCCCACTTTTACTACCTCCACTCAACCGACACCGTTTTAAAAACAACCTTGGATTTAAGATCATACAGTTGCATTTCCTTTGGTAAATAAAATCATAAGCGCGTTTTAAACCGGATCACAAGAGGGCAGCTTAAAGATTAATCCGAATATCCAATAAATATCAGAATGGATTCATTCTGGAATTGGAATCGAAGAATTGGAACTTATTCCAATTCCATTTTGTAGATGAGCTGTTTTTTTCGAGTATGACTTATAGGTTGACCAGTTAGATTTAGTGCACACTTACTGAACGCACTTTTTTACCGTGTTTTCGTACTAATGGAAAAGGATTAGGTGTTTTTCGATTTTGTTAATTTTCTTAATTGACTTTCTTGATTGGTAAAGGGCTAGAGTTTTTGTTCTTTTTATTGCAATTGGTGAAATTAGACTAGATTTTTGTGAGAATTTATGCTGAGTGGCAATAAAATGAACGTCTACTGCGAATGTGTCAGTATTGTAATAAACATTTAAAGCCTAACAGATAATAATTGTACCTTCTAATTAGAATGGTGGTGGCCTACTAGAATTTTCTTGGAAGATATGATTCATTTACGCTTGACTGAATGAAAATCAACACAAAAGTGTTGACAACAAATTGTCAAGCGCCTTTTTTTTGTTGGGTGGAAAATCATCAAATAACTGCTCCCGCTCTAGCGTGGAGCGGGAGGGCGTTTCCGATTTTTACTAACTAAAACCCACCCGTGTTCCCTCAGTTGCCTGTGTGCCAGGGGCCATGGTATCTCTTTCGGACAACCCGCACCCCCGGCAGGCATCGGCCCTTGCGGACCGTGGGGTCAGCAAGGGCCGATGCCTAGTAGTGCTGAAATCTCGTTGAGGCACTCGTGGAACAGAACGCGCCGTCAACTCGGGCTTGGTCCTTATCGCACAACGAGCTACACATTACCTACTCGCCGTCCGCAAGCCCGCGCCTACCTACGGTGGCCGGGAATCAGCCTGGGTTTCCCGACACCCAGGGCATCTCCTGCGGCGGCTAGAGCCGTGAGGGTACATATACTGCCTCTCCCTTACGTGCGCCGCCACCCTCTTCGCAAGCGTAACTGCTTCGCACAAGGACGTCATGGCTACCCAAGAACTCTCGCTCCGTACCATGGCCTGGACTAGGGCCGCGATGTGAGAGATCGCCGTCGCTGATTGCCACCACGAGAACACGGCGGTGCTCAAGCCGGGCAGACCTCCGCCGTATGCTTACCGTGTCCTCCGGGTGATCTACGTAGAGGTAAGAACCGGGCGTTTCCTCTCACCTTATCCGAAACAGAGACCTCCCGAAGCAACAGTGTCCAGTGAGGACCTGCGTCAGGCGGGAGGTGAGGACGCCGCGGTGCCTGTCAATCTACTCCTTAAAGAGGGGACTTACCGCCGTAGTTGTGGCGTGCCCAAGCAATCGGGCGTTGGACTCTGTTTTTATTGAAAACTATGATGTCAATCGATGCTGCCTCCATGAACGTTTATCCTGCTGTAAGACATGAGTCATAAGTAACTTATTTCATAACAATATAGGTACATTGTGTTGAAAAATTAAAAAATAACATTATACAATTGCAATTAAAATAAAATTAATTAAATACATTTAGTCAAAAAGTCAATAAAAACAATAACCATCAATTAAGAATCCAAGTACAATAGATCATAAATAATAAATGTCAAAGTAATAAAATCAATCATTAGTTACAATATCATATGTCATCTAGGAATTCATTGATAGTGTAATAGCCTTTCCCCAATAAATAGCTCCTCAATTTGTCTTTAAATAAGTTAACACTGTATATTGGTTTTGAATTCTACAGGAAACAAAAAAAACACTAAAATGTGAAAAATAACTTTAATTCCGGAAGGCGGTGACAAAAAATTAAAATACATACTTATCCAAAGTCACCGACTTCCGAAATTAAAGTTATTTTTCGGTTTTGGTTTTGAAGTCGGTTGTTTTTTTTGAAAAAAGTTTTTATTTTTCACTTTTTAGTGGTTCACATGTGCTTACCCCTTCATAGCGTCCCGGCGTGATGTTATGTTATGAACTGATGTAAACAATAGGCAGACATGAGATTTCTGCATTTCCAGGCCATTTGCTATCATTTATTGAGGAGTTCCGTTGCCTATCTCCAAAGTTCTTCATCAGATCTTCACCAAATTGAAATAAGACCACTCCTAGAAAGTACTCTTCCAAAAACTATCCAAATCGCTTCAAGTGTGCCTATAAAATTTTAAGAGTTCTCTTTCTCTCTGTTTCTCCAGGATGCCTGACATGATGACATGATGATCATGGGACCACCTGGGAAGTATACCCTTTCAAACAAAAAAAATAATAATCCGAATCGGTCCAGCCATCTTCGAGTAATCGGGGAACATACATAAAAAAAAAAGGTTCCGACGAGTTGAGAACCTCCTCCTTTTGGTAGTCGGTTAAAAATACCTAAAAAGACTGATAGATACCTCGGGCTATGTTTGCTTTTGCTGTCCTAGATGGTCCATGTTTAGCAACACATTAACAGTGCCCCCTGATGAGCAGCACACCGCACAGCGCTCACCGCATCATCGCGCGATCCCTCTCGTTGTCCGGCGCCGCATGAACTGCGCTAAGTGTGAAACTTCGCGCCGCTAATGACCGCCGACTGTCGCTAACTGCCTGTTTTGCGCTAATCTACACATAAACCTACACTATTGCCAAGACTAGTCGGTGTAGGGAGGTGTGTACGTGGCTTTTAATAGGTTTTTACTCTGTTTTGATAAATAAATGTATACAGTCAACAGTTTACTAATACTCAGTTCCTATTAAAAAAAAAACGGAAAGTTATGCGTACCAATGGTAGCATTTTTAATATTCAAACTGGGCAAATAAATAGTTTCGTAAGCTAATTTTACCTGCGATAGTTACTACCAAATAGGGAGATCTTCTATGCGAAGGTATTAGGTCTTTGCTACATTATTGGTAAAGATACAAGAGTTTTAATTTGAACCTACAACTGTCCGTAAATTATAGGAATCGGCCAAAATCCATAATGGATTTAGATTTGATTCGACTTTTAAAGACTAGTGTGTGATGATCTGTCTCGAAAAGTTTTCCATTTGTGCAAAAGAAAACTACAAACAATTAATTTTTCTCGTTTTCTTAACTTGTGGCTAGATAATATTAGCCGCACTGGTCGATCAATCAAGTTAAGCTACGCTTGCCTCGGTTGGTCCTTGGATGGGTGACCATCTTTACATACCAAGATACCTATATGCCTTGGAAAGCCTGTTAAGCCGTTGGTTCCGGCTGTCATTCGTGGATCTTTGACTGTCGTTACGGCTTGTCAGAAGCCCGAAAGTCAGACAATCAGTCTTACCCAGTAACTGGGTTGTGGAGGTCAGATAGGCAGTCGCTCCATGGTAAATACTGGTATTCAGCTGCATCTGGTTGGACTGGAAGCCGACCCCTACATACTTGGGAAAGGCTGGGGAGATGATGATGTTTGTCTTTAAGTAGCTACTCGGTATACCTAATGATACTCGTATGTGTGACTTTTGGGGAGTTTTTCAGTCTGTTTGTAATGTAGATAAATATTTTAGGCAACCATTTGATTTGACGACAAGTTTCCTGATCAAAATGATTCAAATCCAACATTAAAAGTTATGTAAAACAGGAGATGAGAAATTCAATATTTTAGGTACGTATTGACCAGTGATTTCAAAATCAAAATCAAAATGAAATTATTTTATTTCACATAAACCTGCAAGGGCACGTATGAAACGTCAGAAGCTAGGTGCACGGTTCCAATTTGTCGCTTCCTATGGAGAAGAGCCTGACTGAAGAGATTGACTTCCAGAGACCAATACCTATAGATGCTCTTGTATTTGTTTCTGTTGCATTTATGAAAACGTTTTCTATGCTTTGTTGCTTGTCAGCACATACCTAGTTGAAAACTGAAACTAATGATTTTTAAGTTTCTAGAGTTAGTTAGTTCTAGAGAGGAAGGTACTAAGATTCATCTTTAGACTTGTTACCTGTTCTTCATAGACACTTTTTTATTTAAATGTCTACGGTATTCTGTAAGGATAAAAAATAAACACAAAAATATGCTAATATGAATTAAATTTAATTAAAGGAGTAAGGACTTCAATATTCTTAGTAAAGAGTTCTCATTTGACCCATTTACCACCAAAACCTATTCTGTACGCACTCGGCTAAACGCTGACTTTTTCAATAGTGCATAGTGCTTATTGTACCTTATATAGTATATTCTTTTCTATCGTGCTTGTTACTGATCATAAGATTTCTACTACTTTTTTCTGTTTTTATCCGTGAGAACCTGTAATTGGCTTAATGTTACATATAAAACTGTTATCCATCTATTATAGCTGTTGGTTCTCCTATGAATAAATAAATAAATAAATAAACACACAAATTTTAAAGCGAATATGAAACACCAAACAATTGTACACATATCATAATTATGAATTATGATATGTGTACAGTTGTTTTGTGTTTCTATTTCAGTCAGCCGACCACAACAGTGAATATCCCTTTGACAGTCTGTTCGCTAATATTTATGTTGTTCTGCCTTTCGGACATCGGATGTAAGTCAATATCCTTTTAGTCTATTAGTGTCACCAAGTCCCCTCACTAGTGTCGCAATAAACCTCAGTGACCGCGGTCAACTCCAGACATTACGTTTATTCCTCTCTCTTACGATTTACAATCACTGTTCGCTCAACAGTCCACAACTCAGCTCATTTATATAAGAGGTTATAATATGCCCGTTAGACGACACTGTCGTTTGAGAATAGTTTAATTGTTACAACTTGATTGAAGTTAGAGTAGGTTTTAAATGGTCTGTGATTGATTGAGGTCTTAAACAGTCTTCAGGATAGAAGTAATTAGTGCTGTCAATTAGTAAGAAATGTCAGTTAGGTTTGAAGACTTGTTCAGGCAAGACGATTTGAATTATCATTAGCCTCGCCATCATGAAAAGTCGATCTTTTAAAATAAGGATCAAAATTAAATGGCACTACAAAACATACCGAATTGATAACCTCCTTTTTGAAGGAGGTTGAAAACACATCATCATCATGATCTGGTTAGCCTTTTCCCAACTGTTGGGGTCGGCTTCCAAACTGACCGAATGTAGCTGAATAGCAGTATTTTGCATGGATCCATTGCCTATCTCCACAAGCCAGTTACTGGGTAATAGGATACACCTCAGTAAGTCTGGTCGTCAGACTTACAAATCACATCCTTCGGCAAATATAATCATGATTCCAGATACTGCGTACAGAACGATGTTGTTGCTTGTCACATCGTTCTTCACTCATTAGAAGATAAGAGTTCAGTATTCCCCGTCATTGAAGGAATCTAAAAGCCAACTAAATCTCTCCTACAACATGCTTCCCCATATTTTTCGTATAAAGTGTCAGTACATTAGAGTCAAGTGTCAAGTGGCAGTCGACCGCGCCACTAAATCTGCCATTAAGTGACACTTAGCCCCCGGAGCGGGGAGCGGGGGGAAGGGTAGGGCAAATGAGTTAAATTTGCAGCCCCTTAGAACATGGTGCTGTTTGCTAGATCTAATTAACTGGGCTGGTATGGTTCCTGGAGTAGTGAGTTGATGAGAGGATTCCCTTGTTTACAAAATGTATTATGAACACAAGTGTGGGTGATTCGTTTGTGAAACGATTACACAGTAGTATTATTAGATAACGTTCTCCGTACACTACACATAATATTAATTACCAAGCAAGTGAGTAACACAAGGTTGCTGACAGGCAAAAAATAGGCCAACATATTGCATATGCCTGACTGAAATAACAACTGCCAAATAATTTGAAATTAGAATTGACAAAATTACACAGATCAATTATTTCAACAGACTTTCAGAAACAAACAAGGTTAAGTGCTCGTTTTTCAGTTAAGTGTTCGTAGTATAAACAGTTACGGTGTTACTTACAAAGGACTTTCCCAGTAGACTTAATAAGGATAACCATCTAAATGGGAAGTATAAATAAAAATCCCATTGAAACTACGTCACCGTATGGAGTGTTCTCGTGCCAAAAATACACTTATGGTGTTATATTAGTGTTCTCTCTGGTGGTGGCATATGGTAGTGTGTGTGTTGGGGGGGAGGTGTCAAATTAGCGAATATTGTAACGTTCGGAGACAACGGAAGTACGCTGGGTTAAAAGCCCATCCTGTAGAGCTGGGAATCTGTAGAGGCTGCTGGATTGTATTTACCACGACAGGTCCGATAGTATGAGTAACAATCATGGTACCGACAGCACAAGTAATGAGTTGAGCCAGACGATTAATGACAAATACGTGCACTGACTGAACAGGTTCACTCAAATCTATGTGGTTATTTCCTCAAAATACCATTTATGACATCTACATGATCCTCACATTATCTATCCAAGATTATGTCTGAGACCTCTGTGTTTGTTTCGGTGTTTCTTCCCAGAGCAGTCGGATAAGAAACGCTAAACTCATCGATGATTTTAAGAACTCATAGATGATTTTAATTTAACTATGATAGACGTGTAAAACTGTTAACTAGACACATAAATCTCTGTTCCAACAAGTATGTTATGTCAAACATAAGAGCATCGAGCTGTAATTGTGTTAGTAACCAAATTCTGAAATTATATAGCCTGATCGGTTCAGAATTGTTTATAAAACTATGGGAAAAGTAGAAGAGGCATATTTAGCCATTAATTGAAGTAGAGAACCATCTATAATAATTCGCAATCAGACTGTTAGATCCAAGCTACAAAAGTAAAAAATTCTCTTGGATAGGAAAGGCCGACCTAATCTAGGTTTTAAATAATTATAATTGACGTATGAAACTCATAATCAAAATCAAAAGTCATTTATTCAAACGAGGCTGAGAGTCAGCACTTTTTCAACGTCAAAGACAGTCATTCACATTACATAAGATAGTCCCCCAAAACGCGCGCCCTTCACCACTTCCTAGTGCTTGAGCTGGGAAAAAGTGGCGCAACAAACTCCCCAGCAGCACAGCTGTCTGTTATGTTGGAAGAACTTGATACTATACAATAATAGGTAAGTAATTAACATTCAACAATAAATGAACGTTTCATTAATTTAAAAAAAGTTATAAACAGTCAAATAAAATAAACAATGATATGAAGTAACTCATATGACCTGTCAGTAGGTAAGCTAATTCTGGTAAAAGAACACAAACGTTATCTTAAGTTAATCACAGCGACCAACAATTCTTATCGTTTAAGTAGTCGTTGATAGAATAGTGTGCCTTCGAACAAAGATTTGATTTTACTTTAGCTTTAAACGCATTAAAATGTAAATCTAGCAAAGAAGAGGGAAGCTTGTTATAAAAGGTTAAGCCCAAGGTTAAGGCCAAGCCCAACAAAATGAAATGACTTATGAACTTTATGAAGCCGGTGAAAGTAAGCACGTAGTTTGTCCTTATTTCTAGTATTATTATTATGAATATCACTGTTTTAGTGTATAAGTGTATATTTTGCCTAATATAAAAGATGTTAGCGAAGATGAATTGTGATGCCACCGTGAAAACACCAATATCTTTAAAAAAATCTTGAGAAACTCTAGCATAGGTGCTAGAGTTTCTCTGAGAGAATTTTTTGGTAAATTGCACGAATAGGTCGGTTTTGAAAAACAAAAATATTTTGAATGTCAGCGGCTTTGCCCCATAGCAGAATG
This sequence comes from Polymixis lichenea, assembly GCA_949091785.1. Classification (NCBI taxonomy): domain Eukaryota; kingdom Metazoa; phylum Arthropoda; class Insecta; order Lepidoptera; family Noctuidae; genus Polymixis; species Polymixis lichenea. The sequence goes on along the minus strand of OX420952.1, from coordinate 21,414,827 downwards.
CCGTAGGACATAACGATATAAAAATAACGAAAATAGACTAACCGAGCTGTATCAACGTCAGTGTATTGTCTTACTTTCCTGACGGCGTAGGCGGCCGAACTGAGCCTTCCTGCTAGGCTTGATATATGTGATCCCCACTGAAGTTTGGCATCTACTGTTATGCCCAGGCACCTCATTATCTAAGACAATGTTGGGTCCCAGATTTCTTACATTCGGTAAAGCGAACTTTATACATTTAGTTTTCTTGGCATTGAGAACTAGATTATTCATGGTAAACCAATCCGTAACCCTTGAGTGTGTGTGAGTATTTGTACAAACCAACTTAACAACAGAAATAAAATCATTTATCAATTATATTAGAATAAAGAGATTTATAAACCGTTTAGCATAAGCCATTACGCTTATTTCTGTAGAATAGAATATTACCGATATCACTACGCAGCCGAAAATCATCATCATCATCATCATTTCAGCCAAAAGACGTCCACTACTGGACATAGGCCTCCCCCATGCTCCTCCACTTCGACTGGTCTTGTGCTTCCCACGTCCAGCGGATTCCTGCGGCCTTCACAAGGTCGTCGGTCCACCTTGTGGGAGGCCTTCCCACTCTACGTCTTCCGGTACGCGGTCGCCACTTCAAAACCTTTCGGCCCCATCGGCCATCTGTTCTGCGAGCAATGTGCCCTGCTTCTTCGGGCTATGTAACCAACGCAACCACCTTGGTTCTCCTGCGGATCTTTACATTCTTAATTCGACCACGTAGGGAAACTCGGAGTATAGCCCTCTCCATTGCCCTTTGGGTGACTTTTAGCCTTCTGATAAGGCCTATCGTGAGCGACCACGTTTCTGTGCCATAAATCATTACTGGCAACACACACCGGTCAAAGACTTTCGTCTTGACATACTGCGGTATTTGGGACGACAAGATATTGCGAAGCCTTTCGAACGATGCCGACGATTCGACGATTGACTTCTTTCTCGAAGTTGGACATACCTAACTGGACAGTTTGTCCTAGGTAAACTTACTCGTCCCCAAAACGAGTGTACCACCACCGAACGTCACGAGAGTGGGTGTTACATCGGCATTTGACATGACCTTTGTCTTGACCATGTCTTGTTCATTTTAAGACCCACTCTTTCGGAAGCTCTACTGAGGTCGTTGAGCATTGCACTGAGGTCCTCCATGGTCTCAGCTATGAAACTATATCATTGGCAAACCGAAGGTGAGTGATGTAATCGCCATTGATGTTGATGCCAGTCTCTTTCCAGTCCAGAGGCTTGAAGACATCCTCCAGTGCAGCGGTGAACAGTTTCAGAGAGATAACGTCTCCCTGTCTCACAACTCGCTGCAGAAGTATAGGTTTCAAAGTCTAGTCCTGGAGTCGGACTGACATAGTGGCGTTTTCGTACAGACACCTCAGCACCTCGATGTACCGATAGTCGATCTGGCACCGTTGAAGAGACTGCAGTACAACCCATGTTTCCATCGAATCGAAAGCTTTTTCGTAGTCCACAAACGCTAAGCAGAGAGGCTGGTTATACTCTTCGGTCTTCTGTATAACCTGCCGCAGCGTATGTACGTGGTCTACGGTGCTACAGCCTTTATGGAATCCGGCTTGTTCGGGAGGCTGAAAGTCGTCAAACTTGTGCGCAAGATGGTTCGTGATGACTCTCGAAAACAGCTTGTAGACATGGCTCAGAAGTGAAATGGGCCTATAATTCTTAAGAAGGATAATGTCACCCTTCTTAAAGAAAAGTACCACCACACCTCTGTTCCATCTATTCCATGCCTGTGGCGTTTTGCCCTCGTGTATGAGCGAATATAACAGCTTCTGGAGAGCCTTAGGAACGGGTTTTCCGCCTGCCCTCAGGAGTTCGGCCGTAATTCCGTCATCACCCGGCCGGCGCCATGTTGTTTTTAAGCTGTTTCAGAGCCATCCTAATCTCGTCAAACTGACGTCCAGGATGTCTTCTTTGTAGTGTCGGGTCAATCTGGTTCTTGGATCGTTCGCCAGATTCGTAACGGGTTTGCTTGTTTACATGTACAACTGTCCATAAAACATCTCGATCTCTCTCAACAGCTCAGGCTTGGCGGATACGATCCTGCCATCATCGGTCTTCAGTTTCGCAAACTGACTCTGGCCAATAGACAGATCTCTTGAAAAGACCTTGGGGTCCTTATTCCGCTCTATCGCGTCCTTGATGCGGTCCATATTAAAACGGCGAGGGTCGCTTTTCAAAGACTTAGAGATCCGTCTATTGAGCTGACGGTACTTTCGCGTATCATCTGAAGACTGCAAGATAATTTCACGCCCCTCCTCCATTAGGTACAGAGTAGGATCAGTGAGTTTCTTATTGCCATTAGTACGACGGGTCTTGAAGACCTTAGTCTCGACCATATGGACAGTTTCCACGAAACGATTCTGGAGTTCGAGCTTAAAGTTCTCGGGGTTTTGGACTTGGATCGGTGCTGAACGGAACGTAGACTTCATCAGCCGACAGTTTTCCAGCTTGATGTTAATATTCAATGTGCCTCTTACGGTGATCGCTTCCGGCTTTTACCGCATTGATCACAGAGACATCATTGAATATTTGCTTCTTCATCGACATAATGAAGTCAATTTCGTTTTCCGCTGAACTATCAGGGCTCTGCCAGGTATACTTTCTGTGCTCACGTTTTCTGAAGAAGGAGTTCTTTATATAAAGATGCTCCTCCATAAAACTGGCCAGTAAGTGACCCCGGTGGTTCTGACGTCCAACTCCAAATTTCCCCACTCTCACCTCATCATCGTCCCATTTGCGCAGTTTCGCGTTAAAGTCCCTCATGACAACGGTGAAATGAGTTTTAGAGCCATGCATGGCATTGGATATATCCTCATACATGGTCTCCACCTCATCGTAGGGGTGTGACGAGGTTGGGTCGTAGACCTGCACGACCTTCAGCTAATATCTTGCGGATATTCTGAGTACAAGGTACGTCACCCTGGTCGACACACTCGATCTTCACCACTTTGCTCACAAGGGATTTATGGACAATACACCCGACACCATCTTGGGACTCCTGGTCGCCCTCCCGGAAATAGAACAGGTTACCGGATTTAAGGATTATCGAGTCCTCCCCCTCTCTTCGGACGTCAGATAACCCTAGTATACCCCACCGTAACATGCTCAATTCTTCCTCGAGTTCGGTAATCTTCTCTTCGGTCCGGAGTGTGCGAGTGTTGTATGTTGCCAGGTGCAGTTTTCGTTTATTGTGGTAGCCAGATATCTACCGGAGATTCTTACCACCCCTTGCCTCACCTTAACCTTGGTTGCTACCGTGGCCAAGGATAGGCTGGCCGCCGGGCACTAGGGGCCGTTTTGCTTTAGGGCTGCTTGTCTTTTTTGGGGGGTTTTGCCATAATCGCCACGTTTGGCAGGCGGGTTGGGATCGCAGTATGGTGATAAAATGCATAGAGAACGCTGCTGCCCATTCTCTGGTAAGTCCCTTAGTCGACTTCTATGACACCCACGGGAAGGAATGGGATGGTGCTATTTTTTTTACGTCCGGCATCACACGGAAATCATGGGCCGATGGAATACAGAGAAAACAAGAATAGCTAACAATTCTAGAATGATATAATATATGCGTAAAGTGTGGGTACAAAATTGGAAAACTTTTAAATCCTAAGAATCCAAATCCTTGTTTTTGTAACTTTTAATTTTAGTTTCGTCTTCCGGCGAAATTGTTGCGTATCTAATAATTATTATGTTTTCCTCATAAAGTGTATAGTATATGTGTATTATTTTTTGTGAAATAAAGTATTTTAGATAGTAACAAAATGACGTGCAACTCAAAATATTTAATAAAAATTTAATTACATAAATTTAATAAATTATTATTATTAAATAATTTAATAAAAAATTCGTTGCACGTCATTTTGATACCCGTAATTGTCTCTATTAAATATTAGACACTAGATATTTTTATTTCAATTAATGTGAATTAAATGCTATGGGAACATCTTACCCCAACGAAGGAACAACCAACCTCATGACCGTCGGGATTGGTCCTTGTCGAATTTTCGCAAAAAAAAAAAATGTTTCTGGCCGAGAAGATTTTTCTAACTTAATAAATACATATGAGTCTTTAGTTTAGATCTAGAATACAATGTGCCTCAAAATATCCGAAACTCTTGGAGGTCAGACCTTGTTTTAACGGATTTTTCACATGCTTGAATTTCGGTACTTTGAACCCAGGCATTTTCAACTGAAAACCACAGTACTCTAGGCGTTTAAGGAAGTTCTATCACATTTACCACTCTACATAAAAGCAAACGCGTCGATCTCAACTCGCGACAAATTGCGATTTACGAGGCGCGCGTTTTAGCCGCGCGTCTAGCAGGCGCCCGCGGCCACCCCGCGGCTTGGTGTACGGAGCCGCGTTGGATGGCTTCCACACTAAGTGTGTGCCCGGCATTACCATAAGTTAACGCGTAATTGGCTGATTGATATAAAGTAGGGTCTACAAATCTGGAATGTGCGGAATAGATGTGTGGTTAGGAAAGGATAATTGTTGCCAAAAATGTGAGCGTGAATGTTAAGTGGTTGTGTGTACTGCGGAAATAATATTACGAAGGCTATAGGGATTTTTTGTTTCAGCATATATATATCAAAACAATAGGTATGGGTGTCCTACTTAAATGAAGATAAGTTTCAAGGCCATCACTTTTGGGTACCGTACCAGGGGGTACGGTATCCAAAAGCAATGGCCTGGAAACTTCACTTCATTTGAGTCTTGTTAATTGTAAACAAGTTACTTAAATGTTAACAACTAATCAACCAACCTACCATGATCCGTCACAATATTATTTCATCGATTAATCTGGAATAATAATTATACATATTATATTATTATATTATTATTTATTATTATTATAGTATATTATTATTAGCTGCTACAACTATAGTTTCATGTGGTGCCGGACGTAAAGAATAGCACCATGCCATTTTTTCCCGTGGGTGTCGATCGCCAACCCGCCTGTCAAGCGTGGCGATTATGGCAAACACCCCCCATTTTTAGAGGAGGTCTATGTCCAGCAGTGGACGTCTATCAGCTGAAAGGATGAGCTGTACCATATATATTCTGGGCACTAACATAAGCCTTAATATCATAAAAACTAAAAATGCTAGCTTATTCAATTAAAAAGTATTTAATAGCTTATTTAATACTGAAAAAAAAAACTTAGTTTTTATTTATTATATTTATTAAAATAACAAAATTAAATGTCGCAAAACAAAAATGCATAATAACCATTGCTCATGAGGATTGTACAGTCCATATCAGGAAATTTACTCCTTCCAAAATGAAACACCACAACAGACTGTGGTAATATGTTCTCCGTAATATCATACGAACGGTAAGATCATGAGTCAGACCCAGAAGAAACACTGGTAATGTTACAAATTAAAAATAAATCTGGAAACAAAAACAACCTTATTGGCAACATTATACGGAAAATATACCCATTATTTAAAACACCCTAATTTATAGTCAAAACGAAATGAGACGATAATAATTTAGAAATCAATAAATATAAACAATCTTTTTGGAAACTTTTTTAATAGAAAACTTCTGAGTCTTAAGTTTCATTTGCTCGGGGGACTGTGGCGTATGGGAGGGGGTGCGGGGGGTGTGTTGTCGACAATTTATTGTTTTTAATTCAGGTGGCGGCGATACGGAGGCGCGCAATCACTCGATACGCCATCAAATAAATGTTTAGCTATTGCACTGTGGCCAGGGATGGGACAAGTGTCGATAGATTCGGTACCGTTTCGGTTTCATATGACATTAATGCTACGTCACGCTCACGCTACGATGACAATGGCAATACAATTGTAATGTTACGTTACGAAAATGCTACGAAATCGATACAACAACGCTACGGACGCGTTTCACGATAGCTACAAAACTGCTACGACATCGCTACGATAACGCTAAGGACACGCTACGAAAATGTTACGACAACGCCAATAATTCGTCAACGCTATAATTTTCGTATAAATGATTTCTTAAAATTAAAGAATAGGTACAGGTGATGTATAAAGGTATTATTAGCATTACATAATTGAATCAAGTACATTCTACTGTATGCATAAAATATAATCCCACCAAAAAAATCATGTTAAATGTTGCCAAGACAAGACCATATGACTCACACTGTCAAAAAGTTATCAGATCTCATGTAGAGCCAAGCTTCTTCTTACTCTACACGCCTTAACTCTAAAAGTCCTAACTTCACAAACTCTACACCTTAGTCAAAATATGTGGCTTGACCATTTCGCTGCATTCTCGTAAGGTGAAAATTTTATCCACTGTTCATTATACAGGGTTATTTGTAAAACACCGGTAACCTCTCAGGACTATATTACTAACATCATAAACAACAACTTTTGTTCTACGACTTTTTACAAAACATAATACATTTACCAAAAACAAACCTTAAATATTTCGTTGTCCTATGTAACACATTTCAACTCTGTATTTTGCTGTACCTACATACATTGCCGCGCACTGTCCTCGTAGTAATACTTTTGGGTTAGTAACTCGCTACGCTACGGTTCCCGCCTTTTTACGCAAAAGCCAAATTATACCTACAATCGAACATTTGACATGGAAATAACCTTGATATTTCACGGTACCTATGCACTAAACACCGTAATGAAAACAAACTAACAATGACATCTCACATTTTCTGTAAAGTTACAACGGTATAGCACTTGATAAAAGTATTTTGTATACGTACGTTTGGGAATCGTATGGCGTATTGGCGACACGCTTCCGAAACATTGTCATCACACCTAGCTAGCATTCGCACCATTTCCGTGTACCCGACATTGGAATATTGATACGCCATCATGTAAAGATAATTACGTATACGTCTGCACTGCCGAATTTCACTACAAGGACCCGTAATGACGCGACGCAAGCGCATCAAAGCAAACGAATGACTGAAGGCCGCCCGTAAATAGGTCAAGTTCAAGCGCCCCCGCCGCCCCCTACCCCGCTCCCCTCGCTATTGTCGGTACTACCTATCGCTTTCTTTTGCTTCGCATAGACTTCGTAACATTTAGAGCGTTGAATTTAAATATTTTTATTTTTGTATGTAAATCTGATGAATTAAAATATGATGAATTTTTAAAAGTCGTAGAACAAAAGTTGTTGATTATGATGTTAGTAACGTAGTCCTGAGAGGTTACCGGTGTTTTACAAATAACCCTGTATATACAAACTTCCATCCCCTAGTTTATGGGGTTGGGGGACAAAAGTTCCAAGTTATAGATTTTTTTTTGTTGTTTGTGTACTAATACTAGCTTACATACCAAACTTCAGCTTTCTAGGACATTAGGAAGTACCCTAAGAATTTTGATGATCATCAGTGAGTCAGTGACGAAATCAGGGTTTTTTAGATATCAATAACATCTAAAGTATAAGAGCTATGCAATTAAAACTTTATTTAATAAGTCCGGTATTTACAACATATAGGAACTACAGGTAGCAGTAATGCTAACAACGCAAAATGCGAGGTAGCGCGCGCATACAGCAGAGCGGCCTGTCGTCTTCCCCGCTCCATACCTATAACGTGTGTAATGATAAGTTAAGTAAGAATCGTCACTGTGCTTATGACGTATGTAAACAGTTAATAGACTTTATACTGGAATCTAGTATTTTATTTGCGACCCATCTCTACCCACAATAAGTAAGGTTCCAACACAACATATCCCGAGGATTTTGTTTATTTGGTATAATCCAAACCCAAGTTATAAGGGTTCAAAAAACGACGAAGCGCTTCGAGAAAAGGTACGTAGTACCCTTGCGGTCCGCTTGGCTCGTCTTGGCGGGGCACTGCCGTGCCCCCAGATCATAAATCAAAGAGAATTATAAGTGAACTAGCTTTTGACAGGGGCTTCGCCTGCGTCCAGGTCGAAACCTAGCCCACAGGAACTTACTATCGGGATAAAATGTATCCTATGTCTATGTTTCTAGGTTACATACTAACTGTGTGCCAAATTTCATCCAAATCCTTTCAGCCGTTTCTGCGTGATTGAGTTCAGTAGTTCACATTATTAATATTGGTAGGGTAATAGTTACAAATATCATCTTTTAAAGTAATTTAATAGAGTATAATCAGTATTACAAAATAAAAAGTAATATTCAGATCAATTAACTTTTTATTTAATGGCTTTTTTTATATAGCAGCCATGCTTACTTAGATTCTTAATATCCACAGAACATCGACGTTTCCCAGCCACATCCCTGCTCCCGCCTCGCACCGTTCGTTAACTGGGCAAGTTTTCCAATAGATGGCGGCACCTGCGCCATGTTTATTGTGTGCCGGATTACGATTCATTAACAACGACTAATTCCTTGTGGCGCGGCGGCGGCCGTGGCGGCATGGTGGTGTGGTGGTGAGTGAGTCAGCGCACTTTGAGGGTTGTTAAGGTTTGAAGAAATGTGGTTTGGTGATTTTGAATAGAGCAGGTTGACTAAAAATAGCTGCACCAGTTATGACCTGAAGTTGTTTTGGAAAAATACGGACCTACTTAAATCCTAGGCCCTTAATTTTGTCAGTGGAAAATATCTGCTTCAAAATCATTGATGTAATTCTATTTTTCAGTTGAAGTATCGGATAACAGTTTAAAAAATCGCTCGTGTTGGAGATTTAAAATGAAATATGGGTGACATATAAGGCCGAAAACAAATTATTTTATGCGGCGGATTAAGTATTCATAACTTTGAGTATTTCCAGAATTAAATAAACTTTTCCAAAAAAAAAAACAACCGACTTCCGAAAAAATATTACAAAGTGAAAAATAACTTTAAGTTCGGAAGTCGGTGTCTTTGGATATGTGATCTAGTTGTTTGTCACTGACTATTATATTGTTTTTATTTTTCACTTTTTAGTCATGGTACTTACCCCACACCAATTCGTATACCACAACAGTGACAGGAAGCAGCAGAGTGTCATCTGGATACATAAAGTGGATTATGAAATAAATATGGGAACATAAAATTAAAACATAAATGGAAATTAAAATTAAATAAAATACATAATATAATTAATTTATATGGCACCACACCTAAAGAATAGAAAATAAAAAAATAAAAAATTTCAAAATTCATTGTGAATGAATTTTGAAATTTTCTTTGTTTTGACGGACTTACCGCGGAACAACCATACAAAAAGAAACGTAGAGTGTAATTGAGAACCTTTTTGAGGTCGGTTAAAAAGACCGGCGCACTATGTATCCAGTGTTAGTCTGATGTGTTGTGGAAAAGACCTAACAAACTCTTTCAAATTATCTTTTGAAATTATCTTGAAATTATCTATAGCACAATCCTCTCAATTAATAAGCAATAATAATTGTTACGAGGTTAGTGGTTTAGCTATACTTTGTGGTTTAATTTATTTTATAATAACCAAGATACTACTTCAAAAAATCTAAGTACCTCGAACTTTGTGTGTAAATTAATCAGGAGCATTTCGACTCTGTGGTGAAAATTACGAAAGAACACCAAATAGGTATTATTTTGAAAAGCAAAATCTTAGTCGAAGATATGTTTCGTGCTCAAATATTATTTGGTAACATAACGTATCTGAAGTGCAATTCCCGTAATTTTAAGAATATTCACAGTCTGGGGGCCTACTCTCTCAGCAAGAAATCCGTAATCTCGGTCGAAGTTACGGGCGTTTCCTACTCCGTATCACTTACGGGTCTATGATTAGTTTGCGGCCCAAACTAAGAATGAATTACTACACGATTTGACAGTTGTCAGTGATCAGCTGTAGGAGCCACTTTGAAGTCTCGAACTATTTTCGGACGGGCCCGTATTTTCGTTGACAGAGTAAGAGAGTAGCCTCCCTGATCTCAGTCCCATTCTGTCAACAATCCACCTCTAGATTCCTTAAATTTTTGTCACTGATTCTCGCTTAGATGAGATTGCGACTAGCTTTTGTACGTGTTTTATCGCAAGAATTGGTTTTCTGTTTGACACTAAACTTGATAATAATTTAAATGACATAATATGAAAGTATAGCAAACTTACTAACGTTCAAATCAGTTACCTATGTTATCAGTCACCACGCACAACACTTTAATTGCCCGTTAGTTTGGTACAGAACTTGTGTTAATATTTGTGTAAAGTAACTGCAATGAGGGCAAAATGTAATACAAAACATAAAATAAAGGCTGTCTAATTTCCAACTTGACTTTCAAGAATGATGCATGGGCACGCGTTCACTTGTAGGGGTCAACTGAGCCCACTTATATCAAACTAAAAGCTAAAATTTAATTCCAGCTTAATAACTACGAAAACGACTTGAAAATAATTGAATATCATTGAAACATAATTTAATTATCCGTTTCATTAATCTGTTTACAAAACTGTGAGTAAATGGTGCGTTATAATTACATTGAACGACAATAGGTATATCCTCTAACTTTTAACACGGGAGGGTTGCGGAACCCTAAATCATGGTATTATACAGAACCCAGGGGTTCGGCTGATTTAATTTGAGTTTGTTTAGTGTTGCTGCGATTGATTCTACTTCGTTTTGTGAGATTAAATATTAAATGGAGTATGGTATTTGAGGGGTAATTGTTTGGAATTAATTTTAAAAGTATTTATTAGATGCTCTAAATGGTTGGAAGTATCTATTACAATAGAAGCATTATTAAAAAGCTCTGTTTTTGGAATATTAGTGGTATTAGGTACGGAGTCCTGAATTGTTTGGTTACCAGCTATGCATGAGGTGTAGGTATCCAATTGATGAAGTAATTTAGTAGATTCCCAGCTGTCAATAATGCCCAGCTGACTTATTTCCCTCAAACAGAGACAAATGCACTAAGTGATGCCTTTACACTGCATGAATACTCTATTTTCTTCTCTACGTTAGCTCGCCAAACTCGGCGTTTTATGTTTAAAAGTTTGTAATTTTATAAAGGAACTAGTTTATAAAATTAGACATTTAAACATAATGCAAATGCATAGCTAAACATAATGCAAATGCATAGCTAAACAGACACTAATCATTAATTAACTTTAAGCAACGTTTTTAAATAAGGGGCAAACAGGTGTTAATAGAAATGATGAGAGACTTAGGTCAGTCTTTATTTTCAACTGACCTCGATCCTAAAGGAGTACGTAGGTTTTTGTTATGAGTCTAGTACAAATTTATAAAAGATGTATGCTTGACTTATAAGTATTTGTGTGTACAAGTATTGTACCATCTGCAAATTTACCGACACTCATGAATACATTTCTGTAAACACAAATAAAACTATAAATATTTTCTGAAATTGTGATAGTGTGGCTTCAGCGTAACGTAACAGATTCAAAAAACCGTACAGAAAGTATGGCATTAAATGCTTGCTCCAAAACAAGGGCGAAATAGGTCGGCTCCTTGGGGGACAGCGATCATAAGGGTGGCTGTGGTCGACTGTGGGCCCATGTGCCGGATATTACTTGCGAATAACTAAAAATATCATATTAAAATAAAACATTTTCGTGTTAGGATTTGTTGGTATGTCAGTGACATTTAACCATGTGGGTGATGCCAAACAAATAATTATATTTCAATCTTTCATTGACAGAGCTTTTTAAGAGGCTTTTTATTCCCTTAAATCCTGTTAAATAGCGGGTAAAGGAGAAATTTAAAAAGGGTCTTCATTTGACACCTTTATGAAAACTTTAGAACCAGGTAATGAATGTGTCTTTATAATTCAAAAGTCTTCTCTCATACAGTTGTACTTTTTTATTATTTGTTTAGTAGGTAAGTAGAATCTATGATACAATCAGTTTTTTGGAACGAGTATAGAAACAAACTGCATTCTAAACTACGTTGTTCTAAATAACATGACAAAACATTTATCTTACATACACGATAAACTACACCTGTGGATAAAATAATTTATATGGACGTAAACTCCTGAAAGTTTTGCAGAGCATCGTCACGTCCGGCCTCGATCGCGGCCAAACATCGTCTGAGCGCAACAAAAACACGTGGGGTACTCCACACCACGGGGCGGGGCTTACGTAGACAACCAACCAATGATGTTGCAGAATGTATCCCATCTCTCGCTCGCACGACTGATTGTCTCTCTCCAATTCGTAGATTACCGTAGTCGATTCTTCATACTGAAGTATGATTTTTTTATTATCATTTTAAAGTTGGCAAATATGGTGGAGTCCGCAGTTTGTGTTTAAATGTTGCCAAATTGTATGTAAGTGTGTTTGTGTTACGTTAAGAGCTTCTTATGAGATAAACTTTTATTAAATGCTTTTGTTTTATATGGACTGGCATTTTTATTTGGCTTTTATGCCATATGCTTTTTATGAACTGAATTTAAATTTTTCAACGTTTATGTATTAAAAACATACGAATTGCATGATATTTTTGTAGCTAGATTAAATTCCAAGTCTAGTCATTCGTTTTTCATTATGAACGGGGTACAAATAACCTCTACTTTTCATTGACAAGTTTTTTTTTTTCAAATAAAATGTTGCTAAACATAATTAATTAAGAATCTGGTTTCTGCACTACAATGTTGAACGTTTGACAGAGTTGTAAATATAACTTGATAACGACAGTTATGACATCAATCTTCGTCTATTAAATGCGCTATAAATCAAGAGCATAAGTACTTTAATAAAAACGGCAACCAGTAGATTGACTGCAACTAGTTTTTAAGAGCAAAATATAATAACGAGTTCAGTAATTTACAGCTAACTATGGTTCGGTGTCTAGTAGTTTTTCTTGTCATATTTTGCAACCAAATATTATGCTTTTGATTTCATTAGTGGGTAAGTGGTAGGTACTAGGCAGGAGGTACTACTGTAAAGGTCAGCTATGGAGCTGTCGTATCTTATCATAGGTACATTAATAAATACTCAAAAGTGTTGAATCAAAAAAAAAATTGACAGTATTTTGTTTATACATAGTTATGATAAGTATGGCAAGATACCTACTCTCAATTCATTTTTAAGGATTTAGTCATTGTGTATTTTTCTAACTAATTCTGAAATACAAAATATATGAATCATTGAGTCACTCACTACATTCAACACGTGTTGAAAATACTATAACGTGAGGGTTACTGTATATGTTTAAAGAACATATTTCATTAACGTCTCCATTTCTCTAACAATCTGAAATAAAACTTCATTGATCCAAAAGTTGTAAGGAAATAACACATTATTGTAAAAACGTTTATACTACCAACTTCCTACTCATTAACATAAAATCTAATTACAGAAACATATCAACCGATTCATGACATAAAAATTAACCTTAATCTAAATTGAACATTAGTAACGGTGCTATAAATATTTCGTATAATAAATATCGGACCAATTTATATTTCAAGTCAATAAATACCTTTATTTCAACAAAACACACCCTACTCTCAACTCTAGCACTGACAAGATATGGTGTAATTTAGTCTGTAGTGGTGGTGTATGAGGTGTGTAATAGGCAGATGATAAAAGGCCGACAAAGCAAAGGTGTCGGCTAATTGACGCGGTGAGAAGGAAACCGGGACGCGAGAGAAGGGTGCGGTGCCAGTGGTAGCGAGGAGCGGGGCGACGAGCGGAGAGGGAAGGATTACGTTAGTAAAGATAAGTTAAATTCCGTTTTGGTAAGAGAATTGATAAAAAACAGCAGTTGATTTAGTGAAAATATTGTAATTATACAGATTTTTCAACAAAATTGGACAAAGAGAGAAACGAAATGAAAATCTTGAACTATCACAAAATCAGTCTTATAATATTCCCACTACAGGGGTAGTGCTCCTCTCAGTGAGAGGAAGTGGACCATAATCCGTCACGCGGGCTCAGTACGGTTTGGTGGATATAACATGTCTTTGAATATTTGTTTCTAGGACATGCTGTTTCCTCACGATGTTTTCCTCCTCTGTTTTGAGAGACGTGATGATGAAATTATTTACACTAAGTAATGTGCCTGCCTGACTACGAACTCACGACCTACAACTCGTACTACAGTCGAGGCCGACACCACTGCGCCACCACTGCTCTTAGCCATCATCATTCTATTAGCTATCAAGGACATGGAATTCCAACAAAATCAAAATCAAAATCAAAATCAAAAGTCATTTATTCAAACTAGGCTGAGAGTCAGCACTTTCTGAACATCAAAATTACATAAGACAGTCCCCCAAAACGCCCGCCCTTCACCACTTCCTAGTGCTTTAGCTGGGACTTGCTAGCTTGGGCTTGGACTTTACTAGCTTGGGACAACTTTCGCCACACGATATTAATAAAACGCTAGAAAAACTTACAAAACTCAGCTATGCTTTAGAATGAAATCATCAGCAGGTAACTCAGTACGCTGTGCCGACTCCCAGAAACTTTGTTGTCTTTATAAGCCCATATGGAGACAGATATTTATGAGAGAGAAAGAGTCAGATTGATTCTGCAGTATGTTTCAACCATTGCAAGAATCGCTTCCCTCCCGCTCTCAGTGGCACCAGTTCTCAATTCCTGTGTTATATTACATCCGGTGTGTACAATACCACGGCCGGTTCCCTGCGGTCCATCCTCAGCCATTGTGTGAGGAGCGGGCCCCAGTCTAAGGTCCATTGTGTGGCCCACAGTTGAAGATATTTATCTCATGTTGTGATGGTCAGCTTGGTGTGTTGGTATTTTATGTGAGGATTAAGATGGGGCATGTTATGATTAAGGCGATTAATGACGACGATAAAGTAGGTGCCTACTGGTCGTTTTTAAACTGTCTGTAATATGGCTGATGCTCTGTGCTGGCTTGCTGCTCTGCTAGAGCTAAACTTAGCAAGTTCAATCAATAAGTTAGCGGCAATGTCGAAACACTACTTACTTATTTCGTCGTTGATGTCTGGGCCATTTAAAAGGCTAAGTAGGTGGTTAATGTATATCTAATATTACCATTTTTTAAATAGGTTTAAGTAATATTCAAACTAAATTATTCAGGAATCAAATTTTTCGAGTGCTTTTCATAAGTTTTGATTCCGGACTCAAGTGATTCATGCAATAAGAAAATAGCAAATGGTAAAATAAATGAGCTGATTAAATTCTATAAAATCATCTTTTAGAAAACACCAGGTCGAAATATTGTCAATCAAAATACAAAAACCCTTCTTGTGCTGCGCCCGCGTCGATCAAACCAAACCCGATTCATTTCCACCAGACAGGATGCTCAAGCGATGCCGTTTATTAATAGTTTAAAAATCGTTTATTGTTCCGCCATCTTTATATTGGGGGCCGCCATTATTGGGGGATTTAAAAAACGAATTATAGACGTCAAAGTGTGGCTTTGTGATGAGAATTTGATTGTGTGTGTGTTATTTTATTGTTGGTGATATGATCGGTTATTTTAAAATGTAATTGTAGATAATTTTATTTTTGGGGGATTATTTTTTTGCGGTTTTTTCAATTGTTGTTGAAATTATTTTGAAATTGTAAAGAATTGTTTAAGTACTTAGTGCTAAATCGCCATATTGGCCGTATGGCGATTTTGCACATTGCTACATAGATATAGATTTCTTTTAAATGAATGATTGTTGAAGCCTTTTAGTAGTATTTATTGTTTCAAAAAGTTTTTAACATTTTTTTTCCCTAGACTCGTCACTAGGATTCCCTGTCGTGGGATCTAGTTACTTCGCTCCGTTACATTAGAAGACAAAAATTAATTAATTAACGTTTCGAAGGCTGGTAGGTTAATTACAGAGTTTCAAAATAATTGAGAGAAAGAAAGCAAAATGAACAATAACAAAAAATAAGAAATTAAAAATGCTGAGTGAAAATAAAAATATTTTAATGGTGATCTTGATTGAAAATGTTTGGATAACCCAGGAAAACATTTTCAGACGTCTGCATAAATTGCTAGTTTTTATAGCTCTTTTGTGCCCTCAGTTTTACATACAACTATTACCTTCATAAATAGTTTTTAACATTTTTTTATATATTATTTACTATCCTAAGGTTTTTTAAACATTAATAAACTGCTGTAAACCTACTTATTTTATTACTCATCATAGCTTTAATTTCCCAGAAAAAAAATACAACAGCAATTTCTCAACTCCGTTTAAATAGCTATCTCGAGTGTATAATAACTGAGACGACAAGCAATTAATCAAGGTTCATGGCTGCAACTACGTCGACCGACCGTGCACGGCACCCTCAGCAGATGTCTCTAATTCTATGGGTGTTTTATTTCTTAACAAATCGAGTGCCGTGTCAATTAATATTATATTTGTCACATAAATTACCGGAGATCCTTCCGCTATTATCCGAACGCGTAAACTCTGCCATTCCAGCTTATTATTCGTGGCACAATAGTTTTTAGCGGGTGCGGGGCGGAGGGGGGGAGGCGGCCCGCAAAAACTGCACCCGACTTAATTATAAAGAGACAAGAAGCGCCATTAAATAGCGATTCGTTAAATCTACGCTCTCGTGTTAACACCACACGTGCTCTCTCCCGCTCCAACGTATGCGGAACAGAGCGGGACGCACATAGGTTCGGGGCGACAGCTTGGTTTAGGGGCGGCGTCCGCGATATAAGGTTTAGATTGACTGGGCGGCGTTCTCTATTCAAGTTTTTTTCTGTTTGCGAGCAAAAGCGTCGGTGAGAGCTTTTCATTTGGTGTCGGGTCGCGCTCGCGGGCGGACGGTTGCTCTGAGGAGTGCAATGACCGAGTGACGTTCATCGGACTCTGTGGTGTTATAGTATATGCAGTGAACTGTCTAAGATGTCTGAGCTGCGTGGTTCGCCGCCCTTGTCTCGCGGTTTGGAGAATGGTTTCGGAGCTCCTCTGGCGGCGTTGAGTTCTCTGGCGGAGGCACCTCCTCCTGCGCCCAATCCTCACGGGATCGACCACATCCTGGCGCGTCCGACGGTGGGCGCCAGCGTGGGCGCAGGACTGCTGGCGCCGAGGCTGTCGCTGGCGGCGGCGGCGGCCGGCATGGCCCACTACCTCCAGCACAAGCCACTGTACTGGCCAGGCTTCCAGGGACTGGTGTCCAACCCAATGGCGTGGAGGGAGCGGTTACAGTCAAGTAAGTAGATATCACTTTTGTCATTTTCATCTTATAGGTAATAAGTTAGCTCTTCAAGTTTATATTGGTTGTGGTCACGCAGAGATCTGTCTTCGTTCTTTTAGGTACAGTTTTTGAACCTACATCTTATGAAGGCAGAAATAGCTGATTACAATAACATCGGCTATTGTTTGCCCTTTGAAAAATCTATTTGTTTTTTCTGTCTTTTTGGATGCATTCTAGAGTAATCTATCTTTCTCCATTTTTGATGGTAAATGACCTATATAAATATAAATAGATATTTGTTAGGTAGGGTAATATGTTATTTACTTGGGAGAGAGTTTTATTGAGATGATTTAGGTTTTGTTTTTAACTTATTAATACTTGAACAATCTACAGGTGGACAATGAAATTGGTCTCTATGACATATATTGGACATAGAATCTCTAACAGATGTACCATTCTAATAACTGGGTGTTTAATATTATTAATGAACGATTCATTTTAGGCATAATAACATCCGTTTATAAGAATATTAAATGATTATAATAATTGGACGGTTCACTATAGTGTTTTTCTTTATGCAAATAACACAGAGTCTGAAGTTGTATAAAAGACATCAACGCGTCATGGTGATTATTATCTTATTAAACTAAATGATTATTTAACGTTGTTGTTATACCTACTTGCTAATTAATTTGATAATCACGACTAAATGAATAAATTAAAAATATCAAATGGTTTTTTTTTTAAGATCGAATGTTAATTATGATTCTGAAAAGGTTTATTGGCAATTAACTTTTGGTTTTTAAAATGGATTAAAGTATTTAATTAAATAAAAAATTAAAATTTCATTGGAAAGCTTTAACTTAAGAACATAATTAGTTACCACACTGTTATCACTCGACTTCTGATCACAAATTATATTTTTGATCTATTTTGCATTAGTACCGAAATTACTGCAAAATAGTTTCTTATAAAACTGCTACGTACACTGAGTAGGTATGTACTCAATTCTCAAGTTCATTACTCTTTTAATTTAAAATAAATAATGCCAGCCTATTACTAGCCCACTGCTGGGCAACATCGTCTTCTTGTACAGAGGTACGAGCATTAAACAAAATTACTTAAGAACGGTTGGGGATTTTTTGCTGCTGGGAGTTTGTCGCGGCACTTTTTCTTCCCAACTGAATCACTGACTGACCGTCGTAGTTCCTTTTGACGTTCAAAAAGTGCGGATTCTTTTCCTAGTTTGAATAAATGAGATTTGATTTTAACTATAGTTCAGGTTTTATATAGTATTTAACAAATAAAGAGTTACAAAGCACATAACTACACCACAATACAACCCACTCAAATCTCTGCATGTAACAATCTTACCCACAAACCGGAACTACGTTACAACACAGCCTCCTTCCTTGTTCCGGTGGCCGTCGGCCGTGTCCCGTCGGCCCTTAGCGGCCGGTTATAGCCCTAGGGCCGTTTGTGGCCGTTTGGCGGGCATTACGGCTTTGTTCACGTACGAGTAGCTGTAGTGCGTCGATTTGGTTCACTTGGTTATTGTTAAAGATGGAATTGTGGTCGAATTGATTTGATTTTTGCAGTAAAACATTAATGTCGCGGATGAAGGCATGTTTTCGGGAGGATATTCAGTTATTTTTAGAGAACTTTTTTATGATTTACCCATTTTTTATTATGAATCAATAGAGCCCTAAATACTGCAATAGAAATTAGAAACATTATTTTATATTATCATCGGTTGTTAGGGATGAAAATGTTAAATTCAGATTTCGGAAGGAGGTTAGCTTTTTGTCAGATAACTTTTTACGCATTTTCCTAAGTATAACAATTTGTCGTAGTGCATTGAAAGCGTTTAAAAATGTATTAGTTACAGTATTTTTATCTACGGTAGTATCTCAATCCCCTTATTAATGAACGCGGAGTTATATGTCAACTTATCAATACTTAAGTTTGGCATAACTATACTCTGCGTTTATTAATAAAAGGGGCAATATATTGGTGGTCACTATTAATTTCATTATCGGCATTGCATATGATTTGGTCTGGATGGATGTGCAAAAGCGTAGTTTATGGTTTCATCTGCATTGACGTGTTATCAATAAAACAATAACATGAAAGAGATTACTGAGAAATACGTTATAAGCGTAAACGCAACGCAACGCGTAAGCGTAATTTGCAAAAAGAAAATACGTTTACTTAATTATTGTATGAAATAAGAATGTAGCTGTTCCTGCGGCAATCAAAAATCAAAAATCTGTTCGGTCCGTTGTATATCCTATCTCTTAGAAATATAGAGGAAATGACGTAAGGACACGACCCAATTAATTAACTAATAAAAAGAAAAAGTATAAAACTTGGTGCCGTATAATATAAAAATGGTGGTTCTGCAAGAATCGACACTTATCGATCGAGAAATAATAAATATTCAGACAAGTCATTTGTTCTCGGTATTAATAAATTCACCCACAAGCCGATCGATTGGTTTGTAGCTAATACTTACATATGTAGGTATTTTTAATCGTGATACATTGCATGTTATTCACTCAAGAATTTGATGTCCCTTTTAATCCGGTAATGGATGTGACATTTTCATTTTTTATTATGGTTTTGTTTATTATTGCGTTGATTGTATTTTGGGAAAATAAGGGGTTAGAGACAATACAGTTTTCCGTAATATCTACATACTTGGTCTTGTGGTTGGTCTTAGTGTTGTGCCAATTTCATGAGATTGTATGAGGAATAATTTTGATGTCTAAATACCTAAGTTTGCTTACCTAACTTATGTAAAAGCACAGAAATAAAAGTATTTATTTTAACATTAGTTACAATGCATAAGCATCATCGGCCTTTATTGTCCCCACTTCAAGCACACTGGCCTCCTCTTTGTGAGGCGGAGTGGGCCATAATACACCACGCGGGGCCAATGTGGGTTGGTGAACGTCACGTGTCTTCGAATTTAAACGGATAATATTACTTAAAATTCAGTTGTATTTTGCTGACACGCATTTTAAACAAGAAAAACCCCGTTTAATAAGGGCGGAACAGATTTTAAGCTAATCCAGGTCTGATTTTGTTTAAAAAATGTTACCCGTCTCTATGAAAACAGTTTATTATTTGTCTATCATCTATTCGTTAAGGTTTTTATAGTTAGATGACACATTAACTTAAGGAATAGGTATAATAATTTTCTTGGATGTCGCCGTCGTCGGCAAACTATTATTTCAACTGTCGACTTAAATTGGATTATTTCACAAATTACTAATTCACAAACATTTTAGAATTTTAAATTTAAATAGTTATGAATATTAATTCGCGAAAAGTGACAATTTGTCAAACGAATTCATAATTTAATGTGACAATAAATGAGATCAGTTTCAAATAAACAGAGAGTTCTACGAGTTATGGCAGTAAACTGGGTGTGGTCGGGTTCATGAATTAATTTATGACTATTTTTACAAAAGTGTCATGACTACTTTGTTAAGTAAAGAAGAAGTTTAAAAGAGAACGCGTGTGGTTGGACTTTTGTGTTAGGTACAGGTATTTTCCGTTCATTGTAGGTACCTACTGTCTGTAAGTATGCTTTTATTGAAGTTACTGCTAAAACTCATAGGATCCTCTGTTTTTTTTTTTAAACTGATCTCATTTATTGACATATTAAATTATGAATTCGCTTAACCAATTGTCACTTTTCGCTAAATATTATTCAAAACTACTTCAATTTAGTGGAGTAAATATATAATATCCACGGAGTAAATTTACTCCGTGATAATATCTAAGCCCGAGGGTTCTGCGACATGTATACATTTTAAAGGCTAATTAATAAAATTACGAACTTAACATTTTTAGGCCTAAGAATTAGAATTGCCATCCAACGTGGCAGTGCTGTTAACCTTTCGGGCACTTTTTTCATTGACAGCGAACGAATTTTTTAATGAGCTCTTCCCTTTTTTAGGGTTCAGTACCCTAAGGGTAAAACGGGACCCTATTACTAAGACTCCGCTGTCAGTCTGTCTGTCTGTCTGTTCGTCTGTCACTAGGCTGTATCTCATGAACCATAATAGTTAGACAGTTGAAATTTTCATAGATGATGTATTTTTGTTGCCGCTATAACAAAAAATACTAAAAAATAAACATTAAACAGAATAAAATAAATATTCAAGGGGGCTCCCATACAATAAACGTGATTTTTTTGCTCGTTTTTGCTCAATATTGATAACGACAACAGGTAGACGCTTGAAATATTCACAAAGTATTTAGTTATACATTCACACTAAAAATAAATAATTAAATTGAAATAAAACAAATATTTAAGGGGTGCTCCCATACAACAGACTTGATTTTTTGCCGTTTTTATAGATAATGGTACGAAACCCATCGTGCGCGCGAGTCCGATTCACACTTGGCTGGTTTTTTCTATATGATATAGTTCTTTCTAACCTAACATTTAAGTGTTAGATTGTATATAGTAAGCATGTAAAATTTGTCAGAGAAAAAATCTTTTCATTGGTGAATTTTGTGATAAAAAGCTACAGTAAATTCGCAATGATAAAAAAACCTTACCATTATTGAGCATTAATTGATGCATGTATTTACAGAATACTCAAATACTAATTACATTACCAAAATGAAACAATAAACTGTCGCAAAAACATCGCAAAATTATCCCAATTCACATCACGGCACCTTAACGAGGGTAACAAGTGTTCTTACACGAGAACAGCCTCTTAAATTAATTTATAACTTGTACTCGGTTAATTCGAGCGACGATGCCGCCAATCGATATCGTTCCGAGTCGAAAACGATGTGATATGATGCACTAATCCCGATACTCGAGATAACCGCATTTCGGTATTGTTGCAATAATGTAATGAGTAGTTGTTATAGTGATGGTGACGTACGTCGTGTTAGCTCATGTGAGAAGGCCATGAAAGAATAGAGAAGGATAAGCTTTGAAAATGTCTCAGAAATGTTAATGTGTTTTTTATTAGTTCATGTAAAAATCGGGTGAAAATTTTATTCATTAATATACGGTACTATTAAAAAAAATAGAAGACTAGAAGATACATACAAGGAACCATGACGTATGGATCTACAGAGACAATAGTTTGGGAAAAGTACAGTCACTCCCAAAAGTTTTCGTCAGAATTTGACACGCTGATTACATTTTCGACACAAACTAATATGTTATTCGCTATAACTCCAATCAAATATATTATTATTGATAAACTCACAAAATTCCCTATATCTCATCATATCAGTTTTATTAAAAACATACAAAATATAATATCATTTGATGTCGCTGCGTCACGGATCGCGACAGATTTTAATAAAAAGCTAAACACATCGAGTTATAGATAGTCACGGCGAGAGCTTATTAAATGACACACGATAACATAATACTGCTATCAGTTGATAAGTGATCAGGTAATAATGTGTAAACTCAAGTATTTGACGTTTGACACAACGCAATTACTTTGTCAATGTAGCCTCGTATCATTAGAGGGTTATAATATTATATTATACAACGCATAGAGTGCAATCATAAATGGACAATATAATTAAATTGTACGTCAATAAGTTTATCTATGACAATATTAGATGTGTCAAAATATGACGTTATTAAAACTGAGTGGAATATTTTGGGGGCGACTGTACTTATTGCTACCGAATTCGAAGGGAATCTGATTAAATTTCGGCAACAAGTAACCGGGTGCCTGTGTGGTCTGTTGTTGACTTTTTAGTTTGTTTTTTATACTAGATTACCTAATTATTACACAACCTGATACAGGAAATATACAATTTTGTGAATTGCCGCATTTAAATGGTACTTATTGGTTTCATTTTCTGAGAGAAATATCAATTTGACGATGTTTTCGAATAGTATTTTTGCTTTGCATACAAACAGTAGAGATTATTGAATATTAGCGTGTACTAGCTTCTGCCCGCAACTTCATCTGCGGGAAGTCGTAAGACATCACAATATACTAAAATAACGGCAAAATGTTTTAATAAAACTTTCTTTTTAATTTACTACGTTTGTAGTTTTAGTCTCAGCAGCCAAAATATGCAAAGAGTCAGGACGGATAACGCAGGAGCAAGTGACGTACAGTTGCCCGTGTGAGTAGCAGGTCGTCCTGAGGTCAGCACCCGCAGAAACGAATAGGAATTTACTATTAATTTCCTATTGATTGCCAAGTTTCTCATTTTTAGTAGAAAACAACACCTGCATGTACTACGTAATGGCACAACACTCGCAGGAGACGCCCTGGGCGTCGGGAATCCCAGGCTGATTCCCGGCCACCGTAGGCACGGGCTTGCGGACGGCGAGTAATGGGTAGCTCGCTGTCCGGTAAGGACCAAGCCCGGGTCGACGACGCGTTGTGTTCCACGCGCGCCTCAAAGAGATGTTAGCACCAACTGATGGGGCCCGCAAGGGCCAATGCCTGCCAGGGGTGCGGGTTGTTCGAAAGAGATACCGCCGCCCCTGGCACACAGGCAACTGAGGGAACACGGGTGGGTTTTAGTCAATAAAAGTCTGACACGCCCTCCACCCAGAGCGGTAGAAGTTATTTGATGATTTCCCACCCAAAAAAAAAATAAAAAAAAATAAATGGCACAACATTGATACACCGAGTGATGCATTTTTAACAGATTACTCCCAACGAACAGCTATCACTACAATTATATTATAACAATAGATTGTAAACACACGGGATATCTCGTTAACAGTCAAACTATAGATATTTTTTTTAAAGCACAGATGACAGAAAAGGCTTAAACTTAATGTTTCTGTGTACGTTCTAAGAACTACCATAATATAAAGTTTAAACAAAATGTTAAACAAATTATCAAATATAAAACTGTTGGAAATCGAACATACTTTTAAGCTTTGAAGTTCTAGACCCGCAGAAGCGTCTCGTAGAAATTCGTCAGTAATAAAAAAAAACAGCTGCTTCATGGAAAACTGCAATACTGACGCGGTCAAAATGTATGGAACAGCAAAGTTTTTTAAATAATCGACGAAAAGTGTCAACGCAGATATAATAAAGGTTGGCGAACCCTGCGTTATGTCATGAACTCATGATTGACTGTTTAGTTCTTTGAAGGTATAGCGGGATGATAATCATTTAAAGGTTAAACCTGTGACTATCTGCAATATCGTGTATATATTTTGCGGTAAACTAAAGAAGAATACGAATGAATTGCAATATTGCTCATATCTCAAAACAAATAGCGTAATATAATAATATGTAGCTTACAGACTGACCTGACCTATAGAGAAAATCTATCAAAATTTGAAAAAAAATCTGTGCGGCAGTTTCTGCGAGATGCTAAGCATACATTCAGACACACAAACAAACATTCTAAAAATTATATTTGTGGCATTAGAACATTGATAAACAATTTGATTAATGCATTAGAATCGTACCCAGAATTCATAAAAAATCGTTAAAAAAATGATTAAATGTACGGTTTTGGTTCCGCTACGATGTTTTTATGATATAAAGCTGGAATAAGTATTATCATCATCATCATCATTTCAGCCGATAGACGTCCACTGCTGGACATAGACCTGGAATAAGTATATTTCAATAAAAACATAATATCTAAGCGCCGACTATGGTGAACATAAATTAATAGTACACAGTGCGATAAGTCACTTCAGTAGCATTGCTTATTTTATTCACACAATGGCCTGTACTAAGTTGCAGTAACATTCGGCTAATTTAAAGTCAAAACTACGTAAAATGAAAGGGGTAATGTCCAAAATTTAAATCAACTTGCCCAATTGCCTACATAAACAGAGACAGAAAGCACTACACAAAACATTAAGAGATTATTATTAAAATCCCAAAAACATTGGGGAAATTATTAATTAGTTAGGGCGAGGCGCGTTAGGCTGCGGTCGCACTGGCGCGCACGAATGAAGTGCCACACATTTTTTTAATTACAGTGTGTCCCCACACCCACCTCGGCCCACCCCCGAGTGGCCCAGGGGCCCAGGGGCCGGGGGCCAGCATATGTCGCCCGGAATTAAAATTCACGTTTGTGATGCAACATTCAATTGTGTCCAGTTATTCGATAGTGGGACAGTTAAATGAAGTGTTTTTTGGCAAAAAGTATGTTTTTGTTAGTAGTTGGTCGGTGAAGTATGGTAATTGGTCGGCGGTCGTTGGTCGCCAGAAGACCGCAAATTAGTTCGTTTTATTAGGTTTTGTTGCAACTGTTTTATGTGCTCCTGCAGCAATATTTCCTACATAGAAGTTTGTCTGGCAAAAAGAGAACACCTGAACTGGGAACTGTAAATGATCAAAGCAGACAGTTGCCACGCTCCACCTTGCTGACTGTCTAATATTCATAATTCGTAATTATGGAGGAAACCTAGCAATGTCTAAGTCTTTGCGCAATTTATCTTTTTCTTAAATTACATACCATTATTTTTGTGTTTATATGAATGATATACATAGTTACTACTGAAGGCTTTTCGCATTGACATGTCTTAATTTTATTTGCAACAACTTTACAAAACTTAAATAACATTTTATTACAACCAGAGGTTTCTAAAATACAGCAGTAGAACAATTACTTACAAAATCTTTGTTAAATTTAATAATTTAAGTAGAAACTGACTTAGTAAGTTTGTCAACAATGAAACTGAACGCAATCACCACATTCTAAACCACGTCTAAGACCTGTCATTGTCAATGTTTCACAGAAAATGATGACAGCTCTTAAACGTGGTTTATGTGCTGATCGCGTTTAGTTTCATTGGCGCAGTTCGCCCTTTAAGCCTCACATTACTTGTAATTAATCATTACTTTTTTCAACATACTTCAATGTTCTAACAGGCACTTTTGAACGTCAAAATTTCCAAAAAAAATAATAGAATTGATTCTAGTTACCCCTTCCAAAAGTCAGTTTCTACACCTTTACTTTATTCAAATATTATGCATTATTTTGTATACCTACCTACATTAGTTAAGTATATAAATATATGTGAAGACACACCTATATATGTGAATATACACCTACAATGACATAACTATATCATTTATGTAAAAAGAATTAAAAATAAAGCAATGACAAGTAAATTAATTATGTGATAGGTGCTCACATATTTACAAATAATGTAAATGTAGATGATTTTCCTAATATTTTAATAAGTTATCATTTAGTGTAACTAACATTTCAGTGTCACTTCATCTTCATCACTTCCTTTCGTACGAAATCAATAATTTCTGCAAATATTGTTAGTAAATGCTGTGTATTTATTGAAATATTTGTATGAACTACAAGTAGTTGTTCCGGGTCTGGCTGTTTGTGTATGTGAATTTTAAATGTTTGTAAACGTACGCACAATACAGGAGCAATTCCTAGTGTGGAGCAAAGTTTAAAAAAAAAAAATTGTAAATCTTTATATAAATAAATAAAAGGTTCAATGTTCTTGCACGAAAGATAGACTCAG
This sequence comes from Polymixis lichenea, assembly GCA_949091785.1. NCBI lineage: Eukaryota > Metazoa > Arthropoda > Insecta > Lepidoptera > Noctuidae > Polymixis > Polymixis lichenea. Next base: position 21,388,272 of record OX420952.1, on the reverse strand, counting down.
TCTATTTTCCATGAAACGTTTATTGTACAGATAATAGCTTGTAAATCGTAAAGAACAGAAATAATTGTAGCGGCGGAACTTCAAACTGTATAGTAAATCGAACTCGGCTCGCCTTTAATTGATAGTACTAACAACTACTGATATTCTGTGGGAATCATAAGTTGTATCCTATTTCCTGCTAATACTGTAAATGTGAAGGTTTGTATTTTTAGATATTTCGATGTTTGTATGTTTGTTACATAATCACGCAGAAACGGCTGAACAGATTTGTTTGAAATTTGGCGCACAGATAGTCTATGATGAACACATAGGCTATTTTTTATCCCGGCAAAACATTCCCGTGGGAAAATTCCGACCTCGAAGGCTTGTACTATAATATTTTTTTAAATGTGAAGGTTTCTTTGTTTGGATATTTGTCACTCAATCACGCAAAAACGGCTGAACGGATTTGGATTAAATTTAACATATAGATAGTTTTTAACTTGTATTAGCACATATGTAGGATACTGTTAATCCTGGTAGTACATTCCTTTGGGATATTTCCCGACAATAAGTAATCGGTTTTCTTAAATCGTGGTTTTGACAATAATGTCTCCTCTTGACTATCAAAGTATTTTTGAAGGCATTTTAGAAATCAGTCACTAGCTTCTATGATCGAGTTCAAAAAAAATATTGAATACTAAAGCGTCGCCGCGTCACTGTGTTTGTCACGATAATAACTGTGTGACAGTATGTTTCTAAAGCTCTTTGTTTCATAGTGACCCCCAGGATTCAGTAACTGATTCGTAACAATATCCATTCATGAGAAGCGTGCAAAAATCATAGGACAATAATTCCTCCTGAAATAGATGATTGTTTTCATAGCCGTTTCATGGCGGTCATGAAAGGCCGGTCGGCACAATTACACGTCGGACATAAAGGCACAATCTCTGCCTCCCCCGCACCGCGCCGGCCTAATGAAATTAAATTAAGAAATAACATAATTCCGCCCGCCGCCGCCCGCTCACCGCACATTTTAACGTACACCCCTAGCTATAGGGCTGTCGACGGTTTAATATTTAGAATTATTTGGTAAATAGTAACTTGAGTATATAAACTGAAACATTTAAATTGAAAAAAAAATATTTTACCTCCTAAAATTACATTTGTGAGCTAATTAAAATTGAGTTTCAAATGAATAGTAGACGCCTAACCTCGTCATAAAACACCTGTTTTTCCCAAAAATATAGGAATTTCATTAGATAGTAAAGAATGTATACCAATTGTATATTTCAAAATAACACAATCAATTAATCACTTGTGATTAGAGCAGTTAAGAAAAATCATTATTTTAAAATAACACTCGATAAAACACCAAAATACCAACTGAAAACTACCACATCTTTTCAAAACCATCTTACCACTTACCATACCGTACATCCCTGCAGCTCTCCCGGTGGGGGAGCTCCCCCCACCGGGGCCTCCATCTTTGTTTTTCGCGATGAGGTGACGGTTATTACGGCGCTGTGTCGATGTATTATGTTGTTTTCTTCAGGATATAATGGACGCCCATAGTTTTATTGTTACGCAAATCATTTAATGTGATATGGTAGTTAATTGTGGATGTCTAGTGAAGACTGGAAACAAAACAGCTTCGTCTAACATTATCTGGACAGTATTTTCTTTGACTAAACAGATCTTTCAGCACATTTTGACAACTTTGCCAATCATACTGTGTTGTTGCGAGTGTGCGCCATCATTGTTTTCATAGATCGATAGTGTGTCTTACAGACAATTTTGACTTATTCAATGACTTATATATTCACCTGTCCGTTTTTTTATAAATCGTAAAGATAGTTATGGTTATGTTGTGAACTCAAATTTCTTATAATATCAGTTACAAAGCAAGCCTAAAGGCAGCACAGGTCGAACGAAGCTTGAGCAAGAAACTACAGTGGTTCTACAGTTTTGTTATGAAGAAAGCGCATCACGCCACACGTTTGTAACTTTAAATTCATCATCATTATTTCAGCCGAGAGCCGTCCACTGCTGGACATAGGCCTCCCCCAAGCTCCGCCACTTCGATCGGTTCTGTGCTTCCCGCATCCAGCGGATTCCTGCTATCTTCACAAAGTCAACAGTCCACGTTGTGGGAGACCTTCCAACCCTACGTCTTCCGGTACACGGTCGCCACTTCAGAACCTTCCGGCCCCATTGGCCATCTGGCCGTGCCTGCTGCCAAAACCAATCTGCTGTCAAAAACACCCTTCACCCGCACAATAAGTGTACGAAGTGCATGAGAGAATTGACATATTTTCGTGCAATCTGAGTGAATTCGCAGGAGTTTTGTTGAATTTTGTTAGTTATATTTAAACATTAACATTCTGTGATAAGTCTGATTTTGTATTTTGGGTTTAGTTTAATAATTATTACATAAGTAGGTATTATATATAATTCTGCAGTCTGACTTCAGATTGTGTTTTTTAATAGAGTTAGTGTTGCTTGGTATTTTTAAAGTTTAGAGTTTTATTATAAGTCGTAAGTTGATTTTGCAATTTATTTGGTGTGTGTTTGGAAACCACTATTGTATTGGTCATCCTGTAAAGATAGTGTGTGTAAGTTTTAAAATAAATAAATCTGTTGTGCAAGCAATGTGCCCTGCCTACTGCCACTTAAATTTGGCAATTCTTCGGGCTATGTCGGTTGTATTGGTTCTCCTGCGGATCTCTTAATTCCTGATTCGAACACGTAGCGAAACTCCAAGCATAGCCGTCTCCGTTGCCCTTTGGGTGACTTTAAGCCTTCTAATAAGGCCCATTATGAGCAACCACGTTTTACTTCCATAGGTTATCACTGGCAACACACACTGGTCAAAGACTTCGTCTCGAGACACTGATAACTTTAAATTACACTTTAGTATTTTACCTATTGCGGGTAAAGTTTTATCAAATCTACTCCGAGGAGTGCGCTAATGTTGATGGTATCATGAAACCACTACAAAGTGTTATTCCAACTCTTTTCTCTACTAACACTATAACATTTCTAAACCCAGCAATACACTTTCATAAGGCCATATGTACACAAAGATAAAACGTCTCTTAATACACCCATATCGTTATATGAGATGGTCGCAGCCCGCAAGTTGTCCGGCGTCCGTTGTCCGTTGTCCGGCCGGACAAAAAGCGGACAGTTATCAAAGTGATATCAGAGAGGACGGCGGATGGCGGACGCAAAAACTGCGCTTATGAGGGGATAACGATCGATGTAAACAGGGATAGTTGTAAAGGATTATAGTAGTTTGGTACGGGCTTAGAAGGATATTTAATGACGTGATTTTTGAGACTTTCTTAAGTACTACTGGAATAATGGTTTCGATAAGGTTCTAATGGTAAAAATTTAAATAACTGATAACGTGATTATTTATACATTGTTTCAATTTACAATGACTCGAAACTGATATAAAATGCATTGGCAAATGGTTCAAGTTTTAAGTCTATTAAAAAAAAAAAATTGTATCTTTTTTACAGTGTATTCAATCAAAAGTAAAATGGGATTGCTTTCATTCTATGATGAGTTAAATTTAATTCAATAAAATATTTACACGCCTCAGTAACCAGTCAATAATTCCCGAAAAACGAACATATTTCAAACTAATATCATACACAAAATAAACTTGTTCAAGATAATACAATCAACACACACACGATACCGAAAAATATAAAAAGCGAAATAAAACGCGTAGCATTTTAATAATGTGCTACGAAGCTTTGATGCGCCGCTACGTATCTCGTAGCGCTACGAACAAATGTCACGCTACGCCGTAGCGATAGGGGCGGCTACACGCTCACTGCATACACTTATCAGAATACTTTTCGGGGACTTTATTTTGTTGAGAGTTTGTTTTCTTTACAGAACATTGTTTTCAAAATGAAATTTGTGTTTGTCCAACATTAAAAGTTATGTAAAACAGGAGATGAGAAAATCAATATTTTAGGTACGTATTGACCAGTGATTTCAAAATCAAAATCAAAATCAAAATGTTTTATTTCACATAAACCTGCAAGGGCACTTATGAAACGTCAGAAGCTAGGTGCACGGTTCCAATTTGTCGCTTCCTGTGGAGAAGAGCCGGCAAGAAACTCCACGGTTACTCTTTTAGAAATAATTGGCTTTTTCAAATTACAGTGATATTAGGTATGGGAGGACAGTGCAGGCCTGTCAATAAGTACCAGGTACTTACAGGAATGAAAATAAAGAACGAGAGAGAGATTTGACTGTTGTAGCTCCATTCGGAAATAAAGTAAATGAAGTCTGTACTTTCCGAAAGAGTAGTAACAGAGTGCCTGTGATGGTGTTGGATTGCATGTAAAAGTGCTTTATCTATTACAATTTCAAAGATAATATTTTAAACAATTGAAACACCTTATCATTACTATTATCACCAAAAACAATCACCAAAAATCTTTATCAGTCGCTCCGGTGCGTGAATCCCAACGTTATCTGAACACAGGTGTGCTGCTTGTCGGCGCCACTCGGCGCGACATATCGCGACACATCGCTTTATTACAAGCCATCGCTTGTACGACACGCGCATCGTCTGTCGCTACGTTTATGACGCTCCTTATGATCGCGCGTGCCATGAATAGCAAGCCTTACGAATATGGAAGTGATGACGTCGACTTGCCTTTATTGTCATTGAAGGCGAAATGGAAGTGTTTTGACTTTTATGTTTGAACATGATTTGAACGGTTTTTGGGATGTTTCGGTCAAACATACATTGTGCAGAATAAGGTGCTTCTTTAAAGGTTATTTCAAGAGGAAGTACTTTGTCATTTTCCTAAAATATGCATATACTTACATAGTCTTAAATCTAGATTTGGTTCCGGTTTCAAAGTTATGAAAATTTTGAACTGGGTCCCTTTTTGTATTTTCCAATTTTTTTGCGAGTAAAACGATTTCATACTGAATAAACTTAATTGGCCGAAAGCAGCCCTGGCATTTTTTTATTCCATACAAATTGGGTACCAAATTGGAAAAAATGGATCTATTTTTGAACTGTTTCATTTCATAATTCAATCACTATTTATTTTTGGGACACATACAACATTAAAAACTGTACAAATAAATGCTGAACACTCCAGTTTATATTACGAAACCTTTTCAACAAAAATAAACAGCCACCAATTTCAACTTTGCTCCGTATACAGTTGTTCAGTCACACCGCGCGGGTCTCAAAAGAGTTATAAAGCCTCCTTCCTGTAACAAACTCTCCTAACTCCGCGCAATCAAAGCCTGCGGTTTGGTTATAAACAGGGACAACTGAAGAACTGTGTGACAAACATTAAGTGTAAACTACCCTCCAAAGTCCCCGTACAATTAAAACGTTTTGAGAGCACGCTGTATCACCCCCGCGTAGATACAGGGTGCGGTGAACGTGGGGGTGGGAAGGGAGTCACTTGTAGATGATAGAGCACAGATTTTGTGTGTTTGTTTGTTGTTTGAATTAATTTTGTGTGTTGAAGGTGTGTTGTGTTTATTAGGTGTTGAGTATTGTTTTGAGATATAAATAAATAGGAATCGAAATGTTAAAGAAACTGAGAAGGGAGTTACATTATATGTTAGTTTACCATTGAGGATCTTTTGGTTTGCACGAATTTATACCATTTCTGAAAAAATACACATTTTATAAAGAATATAAATTCGTGCATACCGAAAGTTTGAAATGATTGCAATGACAATTGAAGACATACTGCATAAAAATAAAAACGAAGACAAACAAAATTTTTAAAGAATCAATCACTTAAACAGAAAATACCTTCCTATTTTTCACACCAAGTTCAGTAGTAACCTAACAAGAACATACAGCACACTTCCCGACACATACCCACATATACATCCTACATATTTTCATGCGGCATCACATAAGGTCTGCCCTAAAGAAGGCTTGATCCGGGCACGTTAACAGGGGCGCCCTAGGGCTCCCCTGGGCAATGGCTCCTCGTTAGCCCTCCAATTGAGACGCCCTTGCGTAGGGCTGATGGAACACCGACATGGGCTTTTTATGTAGGACTGTAGGCCTTTTTTGTTTAGTTAAATTCCCATATCAATAGGATGGTGGTGGATGTTGGAAATTGTGTTTAGCTGTGTGGATTTTTTTATGCTTTTAGAGTATTTAGCTTAGTTTTATGCTATTTAGAGTATGATTGCATTTATGAACGTCATTGTATTTACTTCAGTCAGTATTACAGTAGTTCAGTTAGTAGTACAGCTTCGTTTAACTGGAATATATGGGCATACTTGTCTTCTTGTTTGTATATTTTGATCTTTCAAACTATCACAATCATTTTTTCGCCTAAATTAAGTGCCTGAAACGATTATTGTTTATATTATAACTAGACATAGATATTGGCATGTCAGGTTGGTCTCAAATATTGAATTATTATTTTATTTTACCGAATTGTCTATTATACTTACTAGATAAAATATTCACACTATCACAACATACGTCACTTCAGACATATCCACCCCTGAAAGCCTTCGCGCACAGCCCTAGTGGGTGGTCCCAGCGCGAAGGGGTTGCGGTCACCCACCCCCCCCCCGCCTGCCCCCCCACAGGCACGGATTTGTACGTAATTGTGTATTTCATATAATTGTTTCACATCGCTTCACAACTCGTGAAGGAAGATGGTTCTGTTCACTGTTCTGTTAAATGTAGGTGGATTGCAGAGGGAGGGATGGTTAGTTTGTTTGAGTTGCTATTTATAAAGTTGGTGATTTTAGATTTTAATTTAGATAAAAATAGATGCAACAAAAAAGTATTTTTAAATTTTTCACTTACTTAGAAAAATATTGAGTTCAGGCAAGCTTAGAAAATTCTAGCATGGCGACTTTTCTGCGTTTATTTTTAAGTCAAATCAATGATGCAATGGCAATGGGTTGGTTGGTATGTGGTTGGATTGGCTTTTAAAAGTTGAAGCTTCATGAGAGGAATAAGGGTCATAGTATTTACAAGTAGGTTAAGCAATGTATCGATATTAATTTGTAAGCTTTCCTAAATGCAAGAGAGAAACGACACATTGTAGCTAGTGGTATGGTATACACTTTATAGTTTCACCAGAGGAACTATCATTTCAATATCTAAACATCACAGAAACTGAACCAACTTCTAGTGTCCCGCCATTTCCCGCCAACCAGCCACACACTACAGATATTGAAATCAAATATCCGCCAGCACATGTCACCCAAACATTTCAGAATCAAAAATATATCTATTTGAAGTTGTGTGCAAGTTATTCTGAAACTCCGGTCAGCGAGCACAATATTAACGAAACGGTGCATAATGCATGGCGCACAATATGGCGGACAAAAAGTGACGTCACTGATATTGGCGGGAACTTTGCTGCAGTTTGTTCACGAGTAGAACGGTAGAATGAAAATGTGGGATGTTTTATGAAGGTATAGCTAGTTGTTGTTAGACTAACGTTGGGACGTTGTTAGCTACTAAATAGCAAATAAAAAATAATAATTCTATACAAATATTAGAAAGCTTGAAAGTGAGTTGTGAGTTTTTATGTGTGCGTATATGGTAACAAAAATAATGATCTGATTTAGACAACATTTTCATTGATACAAATATAAAGTATTATCGAGTGTCACAATTTATTTTAATCTTTAGGTAATTGTGAAAAACAACCAAATAAAAAAATAAAGTATGATTATCTTTAGTTCCGGAAGTCGCTGGCAAAAAAAAACAAAATCAATACAAACACGTTCCGAAATTGGCTTTGCATTTGTTTTTTCAATAGGTTTATATCTTATACCGTAATTATTGATTATACGTAAACTATTCTATCGCCATTACCCCACCCATCTGAAACCCGGCCTCGACAACATGCTGTAACGTTAACATAAGTGAATCCATTAACTACAAATACAGCCATTGTACACCAAACACGAAATTAAATGAAGGCTCTACTGCTGACCTGCTAACACCCGAATTTATACCTTAATCACTTGTAATAAAGTTTATATTAGAATGTGTTGTGTTAAATGTAAGAGATAAATTGTTTTGAACTTTATAATAGAGCTAGTAAGGTTGGTATTGCATTGTTTTGATGAGGTTTCGGTCAGCTATTGGGTGTGTAATGTGTTATTTGTCGGCTGTCCATTGTTCTCGTTGGGTGAAAGTGGACTGTTCGTGTATTATTGTAGTACTAATGTTTGGACACATCGCTTTTAACGAGCTTTTCTTTTTGGAACGATACATGGCGCTGTTGAGCCTGTTGGAAGCTATTTCAGAGTGTGAAACTGGGTTTAATAAGTGCATAGCAAGTCCTTTTGACTTTGTTTTATCAGGCCAGTTTCTAGATTCATTTGGAAATACATGTTTTTTAATTTCATATAATTATTAAAGCCGTAAGTATCCAAACTTTAGCTGACTAAGATTATTTTAGAGTAGTTTTCTATGATATCGTTTGGATTCTAATTGCATTGTTGAGGTCCTTAGTGATACTAAAGATTTATAAAGACACAAGCTTCATTTTCTTTGTCAACCTGATATTTAAATCAGGTTGACGAAGAAGATGAAACAAAGTCTAGGGTAGGTAACGATATTCAAGAGGTATTTTAAAGGGTCTAAAAAGCCGTGGTAGGGTCTTTCAGGTTCCACTTTAACACTATACTTTCGTCTAATGTTATTGTTAGACAAGCTGCCGGCACCTGTGGGGATTGTCCATCAATTTACTTCATCATATAAGGAGTTTTTGTGCTAGATTTCACGCGTCAGAACTCAGCCATTTGGATTGTGTTGTCTTTCAGCGATTTTCAGAGTTTTCCTAAGTAGATTGAAATAAATTCTACTGTCTACCTTATCAAAATCAAAGCGTTATTTATTCGAGTAAAGAGGTTACTTTTTGGGACAAATATGAAATAATATTGTAAATAATTCAATACATGCACATACCTAATGATAATAACTCATGTTTGTGGAACAAACGTAAATATACCTCTGAAGAAATAAAATTAATATTTATATGTTATTACAATATGTCTTGCGGACAGATATGACTAATGTTGTGAGTATATGTGGAGGTAATAAATTAAATATGTTTTGAAAAAACTCTACCACAATACACGTGTCAGTCAGTACTAGACCTACCTAAATATTTGTATGTATGTGTAACATTTGACGTCAATACATGAGGATAAATGTGGCTACTGCTTAAAGCCAAATTAAAAAGATGGAATAAATATTCTTATTTCAACTATTAGATAGAGGGGCTTATGGCTAAGTACTAATAGCGACACGGGTCGATTGATCAGGTTATGCTACGCTTGCTGCGGTGGGTCTGTGGATGGGTGGAATCTTTACATATCAATACCCCTCCGTGCACCGGAAGGCAGGCTAAGTCGTTGGTGGAAAGTATGACAATCTGTATTACCATACTATTGTCTTACTCAGTGGAATACCATACCCCTGTGGAGGTGAGCTAGGCAGTCGCTTCATGGAAACTATTGGTATGCAGCCGCATCCAGTTGAGCTGCAAGACGACCAACATAGTTGGGAAAAGGCAGTCAGATGATTTCTAGCATGAGATACATTTCTAGCATGAGATACATTTCTAGCATGAGATACATTTCTAGCATGAGATACATTTCTAGCATGAGATACATTTCTAGCATGAGATACATTTCTAGCATGAGATACATTTCTAGCATGAGATACATTTCTAGCATGAGATACATTTCTAGCATGAGATACATTTCTAGCATGAGATACATTTCTAGCATTAGATACATTTCTAGCATTAGATAAATTTTCAGTGTCAATATAGCTTTAATGAAAAATACATATAGGTGATGTCCTTTATTTCAATAAGAAGTCTGAACTTACGTAGTCAAAAAATTTTATACTAATGTTTGTTTTATTCTAAACATCGTAACGGCACGAGTTTTTATCATTTCTATTTAAAATACAGCTAACAACGATACAGCTTCAATTTTTCCATCGGCCAATAAATTCAATCTCGCCCCAGGCTTATTTTATTCCATTCCCAATAGCGTTCAAAAACTAGAGTGTACATAACAGTACATCAATATAAAAGGCACATAAAGCATAACCTCCCGCCGCACCGCAGTGTCAACACACAGGGTAGTGCAGAAGAACCAGTAAATAAAAAGCAACAGACGAAAACGAGGAATTAATATATCTTACGTACATCTCAGAGCATTCAGACCCCACTTCTGTGCCATTTGCAAGTTATAAACCTTCTCATAGTTATAAAGGGAAACTAAAAACGCAGTGCGCAAGATTGGTTTTATAGATAGATAAATAGAATGAATGAATGTTTTCCAATGGCAGTTTCGAAAAAATGGCCATTTACCCTGTAGCAGAACTATGCACATTTCGGTCGCAACCATGGTTCTTCATCATTCTTCTTTCAGCCAGAAAAAGTTTAAAGGAACTAAAGTGGACCATTGGCCGAACCAGTCCAGCAGTGAACGTGTTTCAGCTGTGATGATGATGATGATGATGCTGATGATGATTACCTTAGCCACGCTTCTCCCCTCTTATTTATAAACGTTGCTTAAAGTTAAGAGATGTTCAAACGTCTAAAATGTACAGTTAATAGTTTATAAATAAGGGGCTTATGTTTAGTCGTCAATCATTCGTAGTAATTCGCTGATAGCTGAAGTTGCGTAGCAGCGTAGTAAACATTCCTACAGAATAAGACTTCTTCATCATTCTCCCATTGCGTAGCAGTATCATCGCGAATAAAATTGTTTTGATGAAGCGACGCCTGTCGCGTCACCGCCCCTCGGGGACCCACGGGAGTGGGAGGGGGGATGAGTAGCAGGCTCAGGGGGGGGGGGGGCGACGAGTGGAAAAATGAAATGAAAATAATGATAAAAACGTCGACACGATGTCAAGGGACCGGCGGCCCTTCGAATGAGTAGGTAGATTGATTTTTGTTAAGGTTGCTCGTTTTTATGTTTTTAGGATTGCACGTGTTATATAGAATGTTGAAGGAATGAGCTTAGTATTTAGAATAGAATAACGTTTACTGTATCCAATATTACAGCTCGTAGTAGTAGACTAACTAGGAAAATTATAAAACCGGAAGCAAAAGGTTTGAGCGTTAGCATATGCTTAGGTCCACCTAGTGGGTGGACCCAGTGCTGGTATTCAGCTAAAACCCTTGACTAATACTTAAAAAATTAAAGATACATTTAACTACAACGGATTAGAAAATAAATGATAATAATATGGTCATGGTACTTTTGAAATAATATATTTCATGTCATCTCATCAGTTCTTAACATAACAATAATGTGTTCAGAGATTTTGTCTGCCCAGGCGGTCTTGTGTGGTTTTGTTTGATTGACTTTCTGGGAGTATGTCACGTTGCGTTTACTGATTCCGCGTACTTTGTGGTGCCACATCGTTGATCATAAATGTAAATATTGGGGCACAGATACACCTGTGCACGTTACTAGACTGTATAGTGCGACACTGGATTGGTTTTACTTTATACACCCATATGAAATGAAAATAAATCACCCAGTAATCGATATTATTTTGATTTATAGAGGTCTCAAAACTCATTATATTGAAATCGTTCCTTCGTTACAATTATTGTTTCAAAACAGAACAATATATATTTGTTTCTGTTGGCTATTTTATAACATAACTAGTTGACCCGGCAAACGTTGTTTTGCCTTATAAATTAATTAGGGTGAACAACCCTTATCACTTAGGGGTATGGAAAATAGATAGTAGCCGATTTTCAGACCTACTGAGAATACGCATACAAAATTTGGTAAAAATCGGTAAAGCCGTTTCGGAGGAGTACGGTAACTAACATTGTGACATGGAAATTTTATATATTAGATTAGATCCATGCTTCCAATTACATAAAGCCTTCAATTAATTATGTAATAAGCTGAATTACAATTTACAACAATATGGCGTATCATCGATAGTGCATGTTAATGACGTCATCGGCTACAATGATGTTGTACTCACGCTCTATGGGCGCCTGGTACCGACCAACTGGTGCATATTGTTAATTAAGTAATTAATGCTAACTACCACATTGTTTTGTGAATTCGTTTTAGCATTTTGATGTGGGAAACATTTATGAATATTAACTGAATTAATGAGTCTGGACAAAACTAGACAACGGCAATAGGCGAAAGGAAACGAAGGATTGCTGAATGCAGTTTGTGAAATGATAAATGATGATACCTTAATTATATTTATTACTAGCAGCGGTCCGCGGTTTCACCCGCGTAGTTCCCGATTCCGTAAGAATACGGTGATAAAATATAGCTTATATTACTCGGTAAAGATGTAGCTTTCTAACGGTGAAAGAATCTTTAAAATCGGTCCAGTAGTTTTTAAGTTTATTCGTTACATACAAAAATACAAATCTTTCCTCTTTATAATATTAGTGTAGATTATAAATTGGTTTTTAAACACACATTTTCACGTCAGCACGGTTTTATTGAAACCTTTAAATAGCCATTGACATGTCCCTAACTTGCCTTCCAGCACACACACTCACTCTACTTTTACTACCTTTAAACAAATGTTGAGCACATTGTTGGCAGTTAGGTATTCCAAATGTAGATAGACATTCTGTGTCGACGATCGTTCTTGTCCACACATCAAAGCCTTCTCGCCAGCATGCATTTGCAACATGTTACCAGCAACACACAACATGTTTCTGAATCAATCTTGCTCAACATTTGTTTACCATTACGTTTTTACCTATATACTCATGATACTTTTACACAAAGTCCAAATCTTACCCTATTTTTTTCTCACCCCAGATTTTGTTGCAGTGAGCAACGGCGCGCTGAGCGCTTGCTCGCAGGGGGGGATGGACAAGGATGGCAAGAAGAAGCACACACGACCCACCTTCTCTGGCCAGCAGATCTTCGCGCTGGAGAAGACCTTCGAACAGACCAAGTACCTGGCGGGGCCCGAGCGGGCGAAACTGGCGTACGCGCTCGGTATGACTGAATCGCAAGTTAAGGTAAGTTTGATTTCGTACTTATCTGCATATTCTTAAGGCAATCTCGATTGTTTCAACCCAAAATTCACCAAGTTTATGAGCCCTTTCTTTAGTGTTCGGACAGCGGGACATTTTATATATTTATATAATAAACCTCTCCCGCCAATTATTTGAAGCATGTTTATTGATTAAGAACATCAACAGCATAAACATTCAGTTAGCCGCACCAATGCCAGCCAAATATATTGACTATTTACCAGCGGTCGCAAATTACCGGGATCCAGGTTATAAACCATATGAGCGCCAAATTTTATCCGAATCCGTTTAGCCGTTTTTGATTTCCGTGATTGAGTAACAAACAGCCAAACGTCTAAACATACAAATATTCAGATTTATACTATTAGTTGATAGAACAGCAATGTCTACTAAACAGGAACTTATAGTCACGCAATTGCCTCTTAGCACAGACACCATATAATTTTGGCAGTCACACGTCATGTCATATAAGTATTGAAACTCAATATAATTGGTCGTGACCGTACAAGTAGCAATCTGAACTCAATAGCGGAACAAAATAAATGAATATCGAACTTAACACAATTACCACCAGTACCGACGAGTAGGGTACAAGCACCAACACGCGGCACTCCGGTATAATCCGATTACACAGATTGAAAAGTCAATCACTTAGCCGGGCGGCGCAATCAAACGCAGCTCTATTACTGAGGATTAAACTACGCGACATGTGGACGAAAGACTTTGTTTTATTGTTACACACGATGCTATTTAATATCGTGATTCACAGTTTTACCAATCGCTGCCACGGTTTTGATGATGGCGTACTTTTTGTTGGTATATTTTTCAAATAGCGATTTTTATGGGAGTTTTATAAGCTGCGTCGTGTTTTATGAGTTAGAAAACATTAATATTTATTTCAATATTACTTTCCAATTTCTAATGTAGGTAGTTTCATTGCGCCACGTGATAAAAATTATCTGTGTATAAGTCATAAACCCAACAATAACTACCGGATGATCACCAAACTTTACGAGATACAAATTACCATCTTAAATGAAGCGTCTACTGCACAGTGAACTAAACACATCATGCAAAAGGATCTTTCAATTAAACCAAACACATAAAATAGGCGTAAAAAGGCGCAGTTATATGGAACTAATTGGGGTGCGACGTGGGTAGGGGCGGCGCGGCGGTCGCCGAGGGGACGGACGACAACTGCGGCGCTCACCCTGCCGCAAGCGGTCACGGTTGCGATTTCAAGTGAAACTTTATTGAATGGCGATGTTCAGCGTTTGTTGTTTTACATTTAGGTGACGTTCTCATTTTGTTTCGTTTTATATTTAAACGAGTGTTTATCTATGTATAACTAATGACGTCACTTTTTAGTCCCATTCTGCCATAGATTTGACTTATATGGTTCCACTTTATACAGACTGTAATATTGAAGAGGGACAGATGCTATCTAAAATACATCTACCTACTTCTTTCATTTAACAATCTTTAACAGTTGGTATTTACATCCTTCTAATGTCATGCCTTTCTTAGGATGATTTCAAACTTTACCACTTCACAAGACAATGGCTCATCATCAATGAAGCTCAACTACTTCTAAGATCGATATCACACTGCGCTACAGTTTCAATGATTACCGTCAACTGTGATGAGGTGCCCACTGCAGTGAGCACATCTTCCCTGCTCCTCCGTAATGCGAGGGGAACAATCATATTATACTAAGTGATATGCGCTATTAGGGGACTGTTAGGACGGCTGCACAGGGTGCAATGGAAAATTGAGAGGTTTGATTTTGAAGATTTTGAAGACGTTTGATGTTTTTATGTCGTTGTGTAGGATGCAAACACGTTAGCTCTGCCTAATGTTTTTATAATGGGCCCGTTATAGTCTGATTGTTAACTTCGTAAAGGCCAACTTTCATATGTGAAGTAAAGTGCACTGAGATCAACTGCTGCCTGGCGCTATTACTTCGCCATATGATTTTCGTTGCCTTTTTGCCTTCATCATCAATAGCCAACGTTTTTACTCATTCTCTGAAAACACCTTAGTTTTCAAGTAAAACTATAACAAAACAACCAAAAAAAACTTAATTTTACAAAAGCTCTCAAACCATTAACCGAAAATACTAGTCAATAAAGTACGCAACAAAAGTGTATCTACGTGTGCAGCCGGCCTAAATATAGTTGTTTGCAATAGTAAGTGAAGCGAGTGAAATGAAGCGCACACAATGAGATTAATGGACGCGCCACATCGCGTGGAAACTGTTGCCATACTTATAGTTGCGTCGTCCGCAATAATCATGAATCTTCAATATTTTGGGACGAGTTTGGAAGGATGTAAATTGGGAATACATCTGCCGTCATAGGATTGCTGCCGTTTTAAATTGGGATTATTTCATCAGTTGCACTAAATTATCTTCAAATTGACTAAAAATGAAGAAATTTACCCCGTTATTCATAATCGTTGCTTAAAGTTATTTACTGATTAGCGTCTGTTTAACTATACATTTTCGACGTTTAAACATCTCTTAACTTTAAGCAACGTTTATAAATAAGGGGTTTTTTTTTTTAACTGATGTAATTATTAAAATTGATTTAATCTAATTAAAGTGTCACTAAAATTATAACATTTCTAAAAACCATCTCAGGAAAGGTAAAACTACCCATTCTCGACACAGAAAAGAATAGATTAAACTAAAACACCCAAGTACCGAAGCTTTTAAGCTCCATAAGCGACCTAATGGTATCAATACACAAAGACCAACAATCCTTTACAATACTAAATACGTATCACACAATACACATTCACAAATTGGACTCAAAAGCCAATGTGCGAAGGGATAATCTACCACTTTATTTCTGAACACCCCACGCGATTTTCAACTGTATTACTTTGTGTTACGGATGTAATCAAGTGCAAAGTTAAGTTGGTAGGGTCTTTCAATTCCCCTGCATGGGTGTCATAGCTCATTTGGCATTCGATAAAATTAATCCATGGGGAAGATTAACAGAGAGGGAACTGTGTTTACACATGTGCGATGCAGGCGATGCAACGGGAATACGTAATGCAATTAATTCTTGACGACTGTTTATTCAATAACTATATTTCATACTTTCATAGTTTTAATGTCGTTTAATTGTTTTGTTTATTGAGTTAATAGATTGGCTTTTCGTTTGATTTTGTTTTTGTTATCTTTCGCTGCAATCTATTGCTTTGTTTCGAAAGTGAGTTTGCTCATTTCATCGTCTTGCTTTTGCATGTCACAATTCAGTGTCTTGATATTACTCATTTATATAGTGATAGGAATAGGCGTAGTTTTAAACATTCCGGAACCAGTTTTCAAATAAAAGAAACCACAAAATGACTGTTAAAAGATCTTATTTAAATCCAGTATACCGAGAAGAATCAATAAGTCATGCTGAATCAACTTCGTATCTATGCTCTTAAATTTCAATGCTCACTATCATTATTTTAGTACCCTGACTCAACTATAGCCATCCATCTATGAATGATTCACTCCAGCATTTCATAGAATCCAACATTTATACGATACACATTAAAACTGATTGATCCCAGCTTCCCATAACTCAAAACGAAAAAAGCCACAACGCATCAAACCTCCTTTTTATTCCCTCTGAAACTATACAGCACCAATAATAAAAATAATAAAAGATAATCTTATAATCCGCACCTCGGACGAGGTGTTCGTTATTTTACAACTATGATATACAGCAGTCGTAATAAGTCGCCCTTTAGGCAATAACTCGTGTCACGTTCAAAATGCAAATCACTGTGTGTCGCTATCATTCCTTTTATTGTGGCTGTAAAACAGCGTCGAATTAGTTGCGAGCCAGCGATGGATGGTTCCCACAGCGATAGATGCGTTTAGATAATTTTATTGCGTGTTATCTTGTTTTTCTTTATTTCAACGCTGATTCGGGTTATATGGTCCTGTTTCGCGAATTTTATATTACTAAGATGCAGTTCGTAATAATATTGTTATAAAATTGATTATGATTGGAATAAAATTATTTTAATGGTGTGCTCGTAATTGGTGTGTTCACCTTACATTTGAATTTTATGTGTTATTATGACAAATTAACTTTTACATTAATTAGGAGGTTTTTATGAGTTGTCTATTTAAATTGGTTGTAATGATCAAAGCTACATTGACACAAGTGTCCTCTCTGTGAGATGGAGCAGGCCGTTATCTACCACGTGGGTCCAGTGCGGGGTTGGTAGATGTCAAATATCTTTGATTTTTTTATTCTAGGACATGCCGATTTCCTCACAATGTTTTCCTTCACCGTTTTCAGAGCAGCGGTGATGAAAATAAACTGGTACACAAAGTAATCTGCCTCACTGGGGTCAAACTCACGACCTACAACTCGTAAGTCAGGGCCAGTACCACCAGGCCGCCGCTGCTCTCAAAGATACTTACCTAAATAGCCAAAAAGTTACTGTACAGTACAGTCTCCAACAATACCCGTTACCACCTATCTTGAAACATTTAACAATCACAAAGCGTACTTACACATAATAAAAGCGATCCAGTTTACGATCAGCGCCTAATGACGTCACAGATAAGATAAAATTAAATGCAGTTCACAATCATGCAGATGAGCTCAAGGGGAACAGTGCAGCATATTAAATTATTTTGATAGATGACACTATAATTTAATTTTAATGTGTTTTGATAAAACGACCCTTTATACCCCTCTTTAGTGAATTTTAAATGATGGTTCGTATTCTTCTATTAAAAATGTTTTTTTGCAAATTGGAATGTGATGGAGTATGAATCAAAATGGCTGACGAGGCGTATTGTTGAACTATGGTTCCGCTAAATGGTTGTGATAGACATTTGCATAGAAGTCATTAACTTGATGAAGCGATTAATGTACTTTGTGATGTTTTTTGTTTTACGCTTGATTTCGTTCGAGGGTGAGCAGAATTTAAGTGATATTTGGCAAAATGTGAACTTTTGGCCACCGTCTACCAAACGTTCGCATTTTGCTAAATATTTTGTTAATATGTGATTCATTTAATTTTCAAAAGGTTTATTTACTCATAACGAACCTTGATAATTTGTTGACGGTAGACAAGATTTTTCAAAGATAAAGTTTGAATTATTTTTATAAAATACCTGAATACTTTCATACATTTTTATCATGAATCTAGCATTCAGATTGCTAATGTAACTGGCCCTATCAACAGCCGTTACTGTCACACGTCGCTGATCCAACAACTCAATCAACAACAACATTTAGTTATGATGCTACGAGGCAGTTTACGATGTCATTAGCATACTGTTAGCTATCGTTAGAAACCTATACTGGAATAGGCTGTGGTTCTGTCTCGAAGATCCACTGAAAGAATTTGGTAAATTAACTCATTTTGTTGTCTGTATTATTTTATAACGTTGATCTAGACACCTTAGACTGTATGATTAATTCTGAGTTTCTGCAAAGATACTTGCTACTTCATTCGCATTGTATCTTTAGGGTACACGAATTTTCAGTTTATCCAAGCTCGGTAAAATTGAAATCCGATCTCATTGAATAGTTTTCTACTCATGAGCATGAGCATTTGACGGAGAAAATACCAATCTATCCATCCATCATAGTCATCATGATCAGTTATTCCACTGACGTGACGTAGCAACGAACAGATTCCTCGATTACAATCAGCGAGCATTATACACACGTCATAATTAAATTAACATATTCAATGTTCGTACATTACAGTATGAATATGTTGCCAACTTGTGCTTCATGTACAGATTACAGCAGATGAGTGTGCATAGTGGCTCAGTGGCTGTTCCATACAATACACAGTGGGCCATGTTGGCTGCTTTTCATCAGGTACGAGCTTACATTTAATATGTCAACTCTGGGCCTTGTTCGGAAGAATCAGTCAATCTGCCCAGCCTTTTATCAACTGTGTTGTGGTCGGCTTCCAATCTAACCTGAAGTAAGAACAGTAAGTTCTTTTTAGTAACAGTCATAATTATGAAAGACTTTTCATCTCTAGTATAAAACTGCAAGGACAAGGACTTCAGTTGACATACATAAAATGTCACATGGACTCGTAAAACTTTAGAATAGTCTTGGTCTTTTGTCACATTTTCAAAAAAAGACTTTTGTTTATGTATGAATTTGAGCAACAAAACTCGTGAAGTATTATATTTAGCAAAAAATTTATTAATCATATATCATCCCTATCACTCCAGGCCAGAGCCGTCTGGTAACCAATTCAAATATTGTACAATCGAAAAACAACTGCCATCCCAATCGGACTGTTATTTGTCAAAACAACTGTCAGCCATGTTTTGTTTCCAATCGATTTGTTTAAACGCGACACCGATGACGTATATCTGCCTAAATTCCCGGCTAAATCTATCCGACAGACATCCATGATTCCATTCAGCCTGTATACACAATACAACACAAATGGAAACTGTGCTATGTGTTGATAGCAGTAAAGTTCAATATTGTTTGTGTGGAAGGAGGTTAGTGAAGTGATCAATCGATTGATTCGATGACAGGCGAGAGCGAACGATAATCGCCACTCATTAGTCGAAAGCGAGTGCCAGTGAATCGATTCGGTGTGACATCTGCGTTTTCGAATATAATCCGCGAGTGGGATTTTTTTAGTGTAGTGGCGCTGATTGCAATTCTATTTAGTTGTTGTTGGCGAGTGTTTGAACAATTTTTAGACCTAGAAACATTTTGAATAAGTAAGAATTACGTAACAGAGATTGATTAACTCAAGCTTCAATGAAAGATCTCTCAGAGGTTAGGTTTAGTCCTTCTACAGCCTTCTTAAAAGAAAGATATAGGCAAGTTTAAAAAACCAATTTCAATAGGCACCCCACCAATGCTCATTTTAATCTAAAGAGTGATTTTGTTTGAGTGAAGAATTAAGGTGAATCTAGTCGACATTTTTTCTATACAAACTTTGGGTGTGTATTAATCCACTGTTCGACAATGTACATCAAAAATTAAACTTGGTATGGTTTTGTTTTATTATTAATATTGTCTACTTGGAAACAGAATACTAAAATAAAATAAAAAGCCATTAAAAAGTTATGAGCCAACAAAGACTTGTTATTCTTGCTAATTTAGAGTAACTTTGAAGAGTAAAATCTCCAAAACCAAGTCGGTAAACTTTATTGGTCGTTGATTTATGCAGTGGTTTTTTCATAAAATTTGATCTTCCGAAGGACTTTTCTGAATTGTTTACGCACCTGTTTTACTATAAATGATCCTGCATTCTAACCGCTCATCACTGATACTACTTCTATCAGACACGATGCCTGGTGAGACAGCGTGCTTTTTAGCTACGCCCACCAGTGACGTCCACCCCGCGACTAGTGTCCCCTTAATTAAGGATGATGCGCTAAGGTAGCTCACGAAATTTAAATGTTCTTACGTGTTTTACAATTTGCAGGTCGCTGTAAGGTTATATCTATGTTGATTAAAATATGAATGGCGACCGTAACAAATATGGCTTTACAGCTTCGTAATCATTCAAATCTTCAGTAAAACCCTGTTAATTCATTCAGAATGTTCAGTATACAGCCCGAGTCATGATACTGACTTGCAAATTGCAAAAATAACGTAGGAATATTTGTAGGGTACGAGCCGGATAGTGGCCACACTTTTTAACATCACTCTATATCTCTCCGTACAAAAAGCAAAATACTTTATTTGTAAAACTAGCCGATACTTTGGTTTTTTATCTACAAAAAGGAATACCCATCAGCCAAGGACAAAAATGCCTGGAATTAACAACGATGAAATATACGCCAAATTGCACTACAAATAGTACTGAACCTATTACAATTTCAATCATTATCAAAAACCTAGGTAGACGCCAGTTACAACCATGTTTTCTAAAGTATAGGTTAAGTCAAGGTTAAGCAACAAGACATCATTTAAATGTTTTAATCGATGCAATATTGAGATAGCAGTTAACACAATGTACCTACGTTTCTATCTATGAAGTGAAAACGAAATCCTTAAAAAATGGCCACAGTGGTCGATAAACATCCTCTAAAGCAATACGTATGTGACTAAAGTCGTAAACGCAAAAAAATGAATCAATCAATCAATTCACGTAAACAATCGAAAGAATGAAATGTAGTAATGTCAAACTGTCAGTAAGGCAAAGGACACGTGACGCATACAGCCTACGATACGTTTTCTATTTTGAACATAATTTAATTTTAATGAAATATTGACATGCCCAAATTATTTTAATTATATTTAGTACTAGCTGTGCCCGCGACTTCGCCCGCGTGGTTTTTTCTAAAATAAAAGTAACCTAAGTTACTCCTTATTACATCAGCTACCTGCCAGTGAAAGTCCCGTCAAAAATACCCCAGCCATTTCAGAGATTAGCAGGTATAGACAGACAGACAGACAAAAATTGTAAAAAATACTATTTTGGTATATGTACCGTATTTATATTCATATGCATGTAGCAAAAAGCGGTTATTTTAATATTACAAACAGACACTCCAATTTTATTTATATGTATGTATAGATGTATAAATATAAATAGGTCCAATTACATTAAATTAATATGTTAACTGTGCAGTAATTCTATAAAATAGTTCGTTCAGAATTTTTTGATAATTCCTGTTTGGCTGAATGTCGATTACTCGTGTCAATTAAACACATCGCATTTTGCCTTCCCATGCAATCGCACAGACATGCGACTCGGTCAACTTAGTGGTAGTTGGAGAGTCTTTCGATAGATTAATAAAATGGCATGCGATTCATCCGCGAAACTAGAGTAATTACAATCGGGGCAACTGTATCCCTGGGGCAACTATCCTGGTTTTACCTTATTTTAAGGGCAACCCTGGTGCTTCCCCTTTAAGCTAACATGACCAACATGAGATCAACATACGCACTCCTCGTCATAAAAATAACTAGGCGAAAACCACCGCGCGTGTCTGATGCAATCAAATAAATAGCACAAACAATAGATACATAGTCGAGTTATGTACTTGTCAATGAGACCGTTACAAGGGGCCACGTGTGCTACGGAACCCTAATTGATTGGCGCGCTAACGACGAGTTTTTAGGGTTCCGTAGTCGCGACCATCGCCTTATTTATCGTCTATAAATTATTTTGATGGCTGCAAGGGTTTTTATGTGTACTTACTGTGAGGATGTGCTAAAGTGTAATAGTGGGGCTTCAGGCTTTGTTGTTGATGTGTTCTGGGTTAAATATCAGTAATCGTGTGAGGATTTATGGTCCAATTATGATGGAAAAATGAGAATTGTCGTACTGAAGGAGCCTTAGGCTCCCTGAATTAAATCTGAAATAATAATATAAAATCCTGTGTGTTGTGGGACAAAGCAGAATTAATAGTGGTAGTAAATATGTGAATATACGTCATTGATATACAGAAAAAAACAAAATACACAGTCTTAAACAAAAGTAACACGCAAAACTGTTCCCAATTATACGTCACTGGTTATAGTTATTTATGATAAAACAGATTTTTTTGCAAATTCAACCTTACACGCATGACTTAAAGAGGTTTTTACAAAGCAATATCCAAAAAGACAGACTGAAAAATGACTGACGATACTATTGACACCCGCGCACATTGCGCCCTATTTATGTACGTTTTATTGTATGTTTTTGAGACGCTAATTGTGCGTCTTGGGTGTTTTGTATTTCAACGATATATATAGTACTCCGTCTTTTCGAAACAAAAAACGTATTCTAATTAATTTGAAAGCTTATTCTAAAAACGCTCGAATGTTAGAATACTATTAAAGTTAGTTTATCGCCAGCCTGTACCTGTACAACAAGAGGTTGTCATTTGCAGACAACATTTACAGTACCTATCTACTGAACATCATGGCTACTTCCTAAAGATTATTTTCCTTTCTTGTATTAAACTACTTCAAAAATCGCAACAAAATGCGAGTTTACACTTAGCAACAGAGTCAACCATTAAAATTATACCACAAAAAGCAAACCCTTTGAAGCCAATATACAAAAATAAACGCGACGAAAGAACCTCAAAAACCGGGCATATTATAATGACAAAGCTTGTCATCAGTACTAATACCTGCACATCTATCCATCGCCAGAATACTTACAGGCAACTGTTCATCATAACTGTGTGACATTGACAGCAGCTTTATGTCGTAGCAGTAAGGGCGGTTCTCGTAGTTCACAAGTGTTATCACGGACGTGCGGACCGTATACGGGCTAGACCGATGAGGGATCACACACCTGTCCTCACTCTGACATGAGTCGCGAGAGAAATTAGCGGGTTTGATTGTCGTGGAGCGACGACTGGACAATTAAGTACTTTAAGAGGTTTTATTTCAACACGAAATTAAACTCAAACTCAAACTCAAATTCAAAGCATTTATTTCAATTAAACCATTTACAGGCACTTTTGAATTGTCAAAAAGTCGATCAGTTGGAAAGTTAAAGCTAGTTGCCCATTCCAAAACGTAGATCTCTATGGAGAGGAACGGGCAAGAAACTCACGGACACTCTTTTAAAATCAAGTTGAATATTACAAAGTCTTGGGAACATTATTTTTGTTGCTTCTGTATGTGAGACCAATGTAAAAAAAAATTATAAACAATTCTAAATACAAGATAAAAATAAGCCCTAGAAGTCAGGAGATGACCAGTCTCAACCTACAGCGCCCGTTCACGAACTTGATGCGTGGATCAGCACCATCCAGCTCAACCATTTTGTAGGGAACCGAATGATCCAACACACGCGCCACCATCAGTGAGACATTTATGTGAGCATGACATCTAAAAGCTGCGTGTCACAATGTAGCTTTATGCGAGTATGTTCGAACTTTGTGGACACCTCTATTCGTTTACTGTAACTGTATAACATAGTTTCATTACTACATATATTAGTAACAAAAGGTAACCGTGGGTAAGCCTTATAAACATCGAGTCGTCAGCCTGCCTTTTCCTGACTATGTCGGGGTTTTTTGTTTTTGAGTGTGGGAAATCATCAAATTTACCGCTCTGGGTGGAGCAGGAGGGCGTGTCAAAATCAAAATCAAAATCAAAAGTCATTTATTCAAACTTGGCTGAGAGTCAGCACTTTTTGAACGTCATAATTACATAAGACAGTCCCCCCAAAAAGCCCGCCCTTCACCACTTCCTAGTGCTTTAGCTTA
This sequence comes from Polymixis lichenea, assembly GCA_949091785.1. Taxonomy (NCBI): domain Eukaryota; kingdom Metazoa; phylum Arthropoda; class Insecta; order Lepidoptera; family Noctuidae; genus Polymixis; species Polymixis lichenea. The sequence goes on along the minus strand of OX420952.1, from coordinate 21,364,059 downwards.
GTGTCAGACGTTTAAAACCCACCCGTAATCCTTCAGTTGCCTGTGTGCCAGGGGCGACGGTATCTCTTTCGAACAACTCGCACCCCTGGTAGGCATCGGCCCTTGCGGATCCCACCAGTTGGTGCGCGTGGAACACAACGCGCCGTGGACCCGGGCTTGGTCCTTACCGGACAGCGAGCTACCCATTATTCGCCATCCGCAAGCCCGCGCCTACGGTGGCCGGGAATCAGCCTGGGATTTCTGACGCCCAGGGCGTCTCCTGCGGCGATTAAGGCCGTGAGGGCGCATGTACTGCCTGTCCCTCACGTGCGCTGCCTCCCTCATGGCACGCATTACTGCTTCGCAAAAGGAGTGGACGGCTACCCATGCACTATCGCTCCGTACCATGACCTGGACCAGGGCCGGACGCAAGAGATCGCCGCCATCGATCTCCTCCACGAGGACACGGCGGTGCTCCGCCCAAGCTGGGCAGACCTCCACCGTATGCTCCACCGTGTCCTCAGGGCGATCTTTGTAGTGGAAACGCCCGGGTGTTTCCTTTCGCCTTATGCGAAACAAGAACCTCCCGAAACAGCCGTGTCCGGTGTGGACCTGGGTCAGGCGAAAGGTGGGGACGCCATGGCGCCTCTCAATCCACTCCTCAAAGATGGGACTTACCGCCGCAGTCGTGGCGTACCCAACTATGTTGGAGTCGGCTTCCAGTCTAACCGGATGCAGCTGAATACCAGTATTTTACATGAAGCGACTGCCTATCTGACCTCCACAACCTAGTTATTAGGTAATACGATACCCCTTGGTAAGACTGGTTGTCAGACTTTCGGGCTTCTGACGACCCCGTAAAGACTTTCAAAGATCCATAAATGACAGCTGGGACCAACAGTTTAACAGCATTTCGAAGCACGGAAGGGTCGTGGTATGTCAAGATGGTCACCCATCCACGAACCGACCGATCGATCGATCCGTGCTGCTATTATTACTAAGCCACCAGTGCCAAGGTACCTAAAGTGTTACCTCACTACTTCTTTAGAACATCTTCGTATAACAAGAACAATACCACAGTGTAGAAATTTCTCCAAATGGACAAAAAGCAGTGGTTCAACAGCTCGCGGATTGCGGCGGAATCAATTATGGCAGGCTGTGCACAGCTGAGCGTTGAGCCCCAATGATTAGGGGCTTTGACGAAATGTCCGACGAGGAAAAATTACACGCTGCTCTTTGAATATTGTTTCGTTTACAGATCGTTATGTTTTGTGGAATGGAATACAATTCATTCTACTTTATAGATACTTAGGTCTTGTCCACGATTTTTTCAACGTGTATTTTATTTTTCACAAGCCTATGTCTTTTCTCCTGGTCCCAGGCAACGTATCCGTTGAACTTTACGACCGGTTAATTTGTTTAGGCGTGCAAAGGTAACATACAGACATAGTTACTATAGCATTTATAATATTAGTGTATAGTTAAACACATCATATCAAGAAATCTAATAGTATTTAGATTTCATGAAAGCTATAATTAATATTATAATAATGTTTCGTTTGGTACATTTCAAAAACAAATAATACACGGAATTCTAATTTCTCGTACTCAAGTCCAATTAGCACTTATGCAATTTTTAAACATAGTTTTGCAAACAAAAATATATATACTCTCTTATAAAAGCAATCGCACACCAAATAATTCTCTCCTGCATTCCCCATGAGGCGTAGGCGTGTCGCAAGTCGCAGTTGTGCGGCCTTAAGCGATTAGAGCAGCAACAACTGTTGTCCGCAACATTAACATGACAATGCGCGCGCGCCTGCGACAAATAAGTCGCATGATGAATGGATGCGATCGGTCGCGGTGTGACTGGCCAAATATTGTAGCTTTATTTGATTTTAATTGTATTATTAGTGGGGTTCTATTTATTTCGAAATCGATAGAAATAGCATGTGTGGTTTATGTTGAGATTATGAAAGGATTTTTGGTAAAAGGGTTGGCGTTTTGTGAAATAAAGAATCATTTATTTTATAATTAATCCATTTTAACGTTTTTAACATTGAGCTCTCAGAGTAAATATAAATAGAATTTAAGTCTTTAAATAAGTATCTTCTTTAAAAGTGTTTTGAACACTGGTCTGTTTAGTGTCTACATTTTTCGAAATTATTTAAGTGACAACATTGAATTTTACCTACTCATAGTAATTGCCAACATATCAGTAGAAATTGTTAACGTTAGTAAAAGCCTATTAAGACACTCGTTTCAGTTTTTTGCACATTCTTTTAGATTGGAGCCACGCGTGGAAACTACGCTTTGGAATGGGCTAGAACCCGCGGCTAAGACCTGTAGCTCGAACTAACTTAATCTTTCTGACTGATCGACTCCTTGACAGTTAAAAAGTGCCTGTAAATAGTTTAATTTAAATAAATTATTGAAGTTAGGATGAGGCCTAGCACTGAACGCGTATAATCCAAAACCAATTAATTTTTATTCAAATATAACAAATCAACAGTTACCTACTTACAAAGAAACAAGAACAAACCTACAACATTCTATAAACTACTACATAACACAGAGAATCATTATCACATACCCATAGAGCCAACTCAAGCCTCCTCGTGGGCGGGCGGGTAGGGCGCAAGGGCGGCGTAGGGCGGCGCCCATAAAAATGCAAATGGCGTGTCGACGGGATCCGGAGTATCAATCACTGCAGGTCTTATTATTGCAGGATTTGGGAACAACTGAACAACTTGCGATTATTGTTTTCGTGTGTAAGATAAGTGTCAGAGTGGTAACTTAAATGTGTCGTGGCGAGGTAGCAAGTGGAGGCTTCTTGGTTTTGTGATTTTTGTTTGAAATAGTCGTTGGCTGTCTTATTGGGTAAATTTTCGTCTCAAAAGCTATGTTTGCATATACAAAATGGCAGGGACACCGACGAATAAACTGTGACATACATATGCACATGATTCTAGAAGTTCTAGCGTTGTTTCTAGTCGGTACGGTGGTCGGTCGTGTCGGTCGGTCGGTTTACAAAAAATCTGCTATTTCATAGAAACCTGCAATACCTTTTATTTTTTAATAAATGAAAAATCATTTCAACTCGGTTCCAAGTCAAAGTCAAATAATTAATTTCAAATAGGCGTATAGGATAAACGGCATCTTAGAACGTCAACATTTAACAAAAAAAAAATGATTCTAGTTGCCCCTTCCAAAGCAAAGCTTCCAAAATTTCGTATGGAGAAGAATAAGCAAGAAACTCCACCATTAATACCTACTCTTTTAATATGTTTTAGAATCTTTAGTATACATTCATTATAATTATATGTGAAGACGATTTGAGCATTTTACGGAATCTTGTACTGAATCCACAGTAAAGGTTGCACGACGATGGCCCTGCCACCCTGTATGATATTCGAGACGAATCCTGTGCTTTCATAACAAGAATCAAACAAAAATGTTTCAGATCTAGTAGTAGAGGACTTACGAAACTAAAGGGTTAGAAATAACTCAGTAGATATGCTTTTCTACTATTTATTTAGTTTGAGTACTACCTACAGTATTTTATGTGAATATACTATAGGTAGGTACTTGAGATTTTATATCTAAGTAGCTATGTTTGAGAACATTTCTATAGCAGGCACCAACATACTTCATAACTTTAAACGGAATTTGTTCGCGATAAATATTGACAATCATATAAAAAGCAATGATATATGTGCAATGATCCACATAGAACTGATTTTAATACGTCACTATTCAACCTGGGATCTGCCCACATATTGCACCCACTTACACCATATCAATGTTTGCTCACTGCCTAATAAAGGTAAACTTAATTACTAAATACAAGCCGATAAAATATCCAATTAATTTTCTTCAATGAAACCGACGTAAGCATCGATTATTAAATATAATTTTTAATTAACATTTGTCAGAGAAGCGAGACTTCCGGCTTACCCGACTTATAGGAACATATTCGATGTCACTGCGCATTCAAGTGATCGACTTTGCATTCGATTAGTGTAGGAATCGATTGGATTATTCGTATTGATGGAATAAATAGAGGTGTGAAGTTAATGTTCGGTGTTGTAAAAGATAATTGAGTTTTATAAATTGTAATAGAAAAATAAGAAACGGTGAGTGATATTGCATGAGTAAAATAATTTAGCAGGGAACAGTGGTGGCTCAGTGGACAAAGCCGCGACTTACCTGCGAGTTGTGAGTAGTATGTTCAAACCCAGATAGGCGCGTTACTTTGTGTAAATTATTTAATCACCGCTGTTCTCAAAACGGTGAAGGAAAACATCGTGAGGAAACCGGCATGTCTTAGACCCAAACATTCAAAAGTCATGTGGCATCTGCCAACATGCACTGGACCGGCGTGGTGGATTAAGACTCTCTGCCTTTCAAAGAGCTTGTCCCAACAGTACTAACGTTATAGGCTGATCACAAATGAATATAAAACTAGCCGTATAAAGGTCGCCATACCTAAAAGTTATCTAAAAAATTAAAGGAGTACCTGAACCTAAGTAGGTCGTTACATTTATACTTATAATACATTCGATTCTTTTCTTTATAAAGTATCGTCTTAATATTCGGTTCTGTCATTCTTTGGTCGACTTTAAAGCGAGAGAAATTATTATTCGATCTTTATTTCATTGAAAATAAATTTGATGTATTTCTGTTTGAGCACCAAGAGCACCAAAGGTATGGGAACACCTTGGTGCTCAATGTATTAGGTGCTCTAGAAATTGGTGCCCAAATGGGAATACTCCATTTTAAGACTGTCAGACTTGATTTCAATGTGCATACCCTTAAAACAACAGCCATTTTTCTCATGATATCATAGTTAATCACGCTTAACGTAACGATGTAAATGGTGTTCAGTTGTTGAGCCCGCGATGCTCTGCTCAAACACTTAGAGCGTACAAACACACAATCAGTCAGTTTTGACACGTGTTTACGAGCCGCTCCGTCGAGTCGCGGACGCCTCGTTATCCCAGATTACCTTAAACGTCGCCAAATAAAACGATCCCCGGCTACGTACAAACGGCACTACAGTTTTACGCGAACAAACAATTATTTATTGCTCCGAACACCCTATATAACACACAAAACTAACCAAAATCAACTCTAGTCCAACTAAATAGAGCTCAGAATTGAACAACGCCCTCCCGATCCACAGTCGAGCAAGATTAATAGGGCATAAAACGTAAGATAATACAATATACAAGAAGACACGTTGTTAACCGTTCCGTTTTGAGACGGTGTTGAGTGGCTTCATCTATCTCTTTCGCTCGTATGTGGAGTTGTGTGTCTGTCTCGGTCGCACAGTTTCAATTATCTGCCTAATCCTTCAATTACGTCGACAGATGTCGCGCGCGTCTTCGAGCTTATGTGCCAGTTTAAAGTACCGTCCGCAGAGCAATTACTGTGATCGGACCAGATTTTGTAGGCTTTTATTGGTAGAATATAATTAAATTTTCATTGATTTCGTAATGTAATTTATTTGTTATTGGTTACTTAAGTCTGAGCTCGAGAGCGATGTTCAATTTCTCAGCTCAAATGAATATTCTAAATAAATGTAGGCTTATCTTAGAATAGAAGCAATTTATTTTTACATTTTTGTGTAGTGCTTTAAACGAGCGATTGTCTTAGCTTTTTTATTTAGAGCTGTACTGTGTGTGTTGCTACAGTACTGTCTATACCAATTCATGCACAAAATATTCGACATTAATAGTGACAGATCACTATTTATTCATAACACACACAGGAAGAAAGTATTGTTCTTATGAATCAGCCTACGACCTATTTCAATCGCTATTTTGAAAAAGCTCATTGTAAGCACCGTTCTTAGTTTGATAGTCTTTTCAGTCGTTAATTAAAGCAGATAGTGGAGGCCATTAGATTCCTAATATCCACCAAAACATAAATGAAATGAAATGAAATGAAATGTTTATTTATGTAAGTAGATCTTAAAAGACACTTTTACACGTCAATATTTTGTTGGTCAATATTTTTTAAAACTAGATGGCGCCGGCATTTCCTAGCTGACTGTTCCCTGAGAAGAAAAGCCGCATATGACCATCGAACCCAATTAGTATTTAAACAAATATAGATTAATGATCAAAGTTTCTGCTGTCGCTACTCTGCGGCGTCCCTTTAGGGTACACGAGTTAGCTAATAATTAATATTATAATTAATGTTGCAATAACTGGAACCGCGGCACGCTATTAATCCGCCCCCCCCCCACTTCCCTTAAAACTCTCCCCCTCCGGCTCTAAATAGATTGGTACAGAAGGTCGGCTTCGCGCAACGAACATTCGATATCCCGCGCACGCACGCTTATAGTATGTCTCAAAAGTATCTGATAATAGTGTAAACAAACCCGGGCGATCACTCACTACACACACACACACAGTGACACATTTATCTGTATTTAGAAGATCTTAGCATTTCTTCCAAAATGAAGAACCTCTAAAAGGCGAAGTAATTGAATATTCAAATAATCAAACCAAAGCACTCAATTTGTAAGTAACACTACAAATTGGCATCAATACAAACAAGTACATTTTCTGAACCATTTGCTTACATTTTAATCACATACTTTAGACGCATTCGTACGAAAATCGTGAGTGCACTTGCACTCACTGTACAAGATACAAGATTCTTTATTTGTGGAAACATGAGTACACATACAGAGCATGCAAGTTATTAAATTACATTATAGATTAGATCAGACTGTATGTGAAGCATGTCTATGTGTGCGTGCATTTTTGCTCGTTGCGTGAAGCAGACCTTCTGTCCTCATCTATTCTGTGCCACTGGGTTCATTCGGATGTTTTTACAATGTCACACTTAATTTAATTATGACATTTGTATAATTGTCCGTGAATTGTGAGCAAAGGGTGTCTTAATGTTCTTGCGGAGTTTTGATTGGAGTCGAAGTGAGGAGATGGATTTTTATGGCTTCACAGTTTAGGGTAAACATAACCTGGAATATCTTGAATTACGAGGAATTGACTAGATGTAGAACGAAGGACCAGCTAGATTTATGATGTAGTTTGTGAGAGGCCAACGACCATCAGTCGTCTGCAATAGGAGTTGGAGTTAATTGTCGTTTTAACAACATGGTTGGTTAGTAGATAAAATAAAAATTAGAAAAACACTGAATTACTTTCCAGTTGCACTTAATATGAGTATTGCTGTATAATTTTGTTAAGTAGAGCCGATAATCAACCGAAACTATTTTAATTTGAATATCACATTCCTCATACGAACAGATCTTATCGACCCACCGCGACCTGATTATCACAAAAAACGCAACAAACAGAAATCAATTAAAACTAATCTCGAACAAGATGTCTAAACGAACGAAATTAACTCTCTGCTAATAATGGTAGCCGCCTTATCTGAGCATCGGTTTAATATATCACTGGCTAAACACGGACAGTCTGTCCGTCTGGCCGCCCGTCCGTTCGACAGCTCTGACAAATGAAAGCAGCCGACTGCCTCATCGAAATAACGCCGATAATTATCTAGGCACACATCTGTGATCTAAATTAGACCTTAAATTTTAGTGGGGACAGATTAAAATTAATCGCTGTATCGAATTTTAAAATGTTTCAAGCATCTTATAAAATTTTTTACCCCAAAAATTTTAATCCTGACTCTATTACAACAAAAATAAGGTTCTAATTTAAATGTACCGTTTCTGAACTTAAGCTCGGTGTAGACCATCGGCGGCTATGGTCGATTGTCGTGTCAGAATGGTAATGATGGCGGGCGACAAGGCGGAATGGCGTTCGGTAGCGGTCGACGATTTCATTAATGACATTAGACACAGTAAAGAGAATTTAAGTCGGCTCTGGAAGCTAAATGCGCGTGATTGAGATAAGGCAGTGCCTTAATACTTGTACAACATGCTTTAGAGGCTTTCTCTGGGTTTAAGTAAGGATCATTCTACTTAATGCGGCTTTGATTTTAAGGATTTTTTAAAGTTCAATTTACTGGTCATCGTACGGCAGCATTATGTTAAATAAAATGTAAATTTAATTTTCTTTAATAAACTCATATGTAGACCTAAAAAACTGACGATATTCATGGCAAAAAAGAGTCAAATAGATCATAATTTCTCCCACAGCCACTGTATCCACTACCTACATTTCCAAGTGCCTACACTACGCTTTAAAAAACACGATCTCTTCAATCATTGTTACTTTTTCTAAACATTAACATTAATATGTTTAATATAGTTGAAGCCGTGCTTATTAATTAGTTCTCATCAATAAGTCATATTTATGACAGCGTGTGAGTCGACGCGCTTTACAAGCTCCACTGTTGTAGCACGCGTTACACGCTTGACACGGAATCGTTCAGATCTCTCGGTCAATCTGATCGCGACAGATCAGATGATAAGCTGGAGAGTATGGGAATTGAACTGTGTGCTTGGACTTAGACATTTCCTTAATCTGTATCAGGTTTGAATGGGAATTTTTAATTGTGAAGTAACAGTTAAATTGGAACGAGGACCCTTTTTGTGCATATTAATATCATAATTCTAAAGCTGCACCATTTTTACTAGTTCTGTAAAGCAGTTCAGTGTGTTCAAAAGCTAGCCAAACTAATATTAATTGATATTTCATTGCTAAGGATGTTAATATTTGCAGATTCCATACATTGCAAACAGTTTTTTACTCTATACGTTATTAGTGTAGTTTGATCATTCTTTCAACTTAAAAAAAAAACTACTAACTTAAATATGTAAAACTTACAGTTCCCTATTAAAAGTGTTGCAGACCACAACAGACAACTAGTCGGTACTCGAATGTTAGTCGCGGTCACACAATCGATAGCACATTACTCACTCTAGACGTTAGACGTATCGCATGCGTTATCTTTTGAGAAAACTGTGGAGATGACAATGTTTTATCAACTTTATAGAAAGGCGAGTATGGAAGTTAGTGGTAAATCTTGCCCAGTGACAAAATAATAAGTGGACTTCAATTAAGAAGGTATAGTGATCACCCTATACCTATTGCTATCTTTTACTTCGTAATGAAACAAGAAGGAGACGGAAAAAAAGAGCTGTCAAATTTAGTTGAACTAAGATTTTCTTCAACGAACTAAATTCACCACGCCAAATGCAAGGCAAACGAGACGTAGAGTGACAGTTCTAAAGCGAGACTTGTCTCTTATTTTAGTTTAGGTGGTGAACAAAAGAATCTGGACCATTAAGTTAGAAGTCCAGGCTGCCAGTCAAGGTTGAATAGACTTTAATGTCTTGGCTTGGCTTGAATTAAATGGCTTTAGGAGGTCAGTAAGAAGAAAAGCAACAGCTAGCATATCTAACTAGTTAAAAAGCCTCGATGAGCACTGCACTACCTCCGTCTAATGGTAGTAGAAATAATATAGCAGTGGTCTGCAAAATGTCATGTTATATAGAATGATAGCAATAAGTGTGCAGTTGTAAGAATAGTGGAGACAAGAGCGGGGAGCAGTCGCGCCGCGGTCGACACAATCGATAGCACATTATTCATAGGAGACGCTACGCACACTGCCTTCACGCACAGGAAAAACTGCGGAGGCGACTTTATGCTCTTGCTTTAGGAAAAGATCTTTTTCTTTAGATCATAAGGAAAAGTCCTTTTTTCACATTCATCTGATTTGCATCTTATATATTTTTTTGATTATGCCGTCCGAGTCTTTTTCATGAAAATGTTATTGATATTACTGTTTTCTTTTTCTTGTAGAAAAGGGCAAAAGTCCTTTACAAAATAGTACTGATACTCAACCTATATTATATTAACTCAATCATAAAAAAACCTAGAAACTAAATATGGAAATACAACATGTCTGTAAGAAGCTTGATTTTTTAATCTTCCTAGACTGAAGAGCGCAGGTTATCAAAAATTATGAGGTTCACAATTCCATGCTTTCACATGTGATATTTGTCTTATAATAAATATCTAATATTATGGGTCATAATTATTGTCACACGATCTTTTTCTAGTAACTTCGCCCGCGTGGATGTCAAAAATATATATATCCCGTGGGAATGTACTACCGGGATAAAAAAAGTATCCAGGTTATCTATGCGTGCAAACTTCATCCTCATCCGTTCGGCCGTTTTTGGGCTAATGAGTGACAAACATACAAACTTTCATATTTATAATATTTATTGTATAATATTACATAGTAAGATTATATTGTAGGTAGTAGGATTAGTGTCGCCTCCACGGTTGCGCTGTCCGGCGCGGAACTTAGGACGGTAACAGTAGCCGCGGCGGGTCGCGTCACGATGTTCCTCCGTCTACAAATGTTACTGCTTCACTTACATAATACACTTCCTGTAGATTTGAGATCATTTTGATCCTGGAATATTTGGAAAAAGGTTGGGATTAGATTAACTATGATCTGACGAGCTTTTTCCCATTTTTATTTGACGACAGTTTTTATGTTAAGCCAAGATAGGTTACATTAGCCACATTAGAGCACAGAGTACCCTATAGTCCTCGGACACAGCAATCGTCACCGTCACCGAAAACGGCATAGGATGTACTATGTATTATTATTAGGTTACTTAGATGCTTTTGACACGACTGTTATTTTACCAAATAATTTTCAGACTTTCAGGCTGCTGCCCATAATAAAACCAGTAGGTCTACTCAAATGATTCTGCCATAATTACGAGTGACTCGAACACTGATAAATGCATACGTTTAGAGCAGAGAAGGGGGAGAGAGAATTTAAATTTAGTTGCATTTATCACACTTATTAAAGATTTTTCACTCTTATTGTTTTTCACATGACGATATTCATTGAGATGTAAATCTATTTGAGACAGCCGCCCACCAGTTCTCGTTGTTGAACCTGCATTTCAAGTACATTAGGTTAACTTTAGTCAGTTCTGTCATCATAAGAACATCATCAACGTAGTGATGATCGACGAAGATCTTGGAGCTACCAAACATCACATTATAACACCCACAACCTCCACTCTAGTCCCAACAAAGGCCCGCACACACGGTGCCAATCTTAAACACATTAGCTATCGATTCGTCCAAACATGTGTACCGCCCTTATAGACAACGCAAACTCAATATGTGGAAATAATAATAAAATGAGACGGCTCCCGCATACATATCGTTTTATTATCGTTATATTATCGGCGATGTATCGGCCAGTTTAACTTAGTACTATTGCTTGTTCCAGTACGTTGGATGAAGTAGTTGAGATTATTACAGATAAGTTAAGATTGTAAGCCTATAAGGGTACTTCTAGTCTCGTATTTTAGATCACCAAGTTCTTTATAAAGTGTGGTGGTTAGCGATAAGGTAACATTACATCACGCCTGTTTTGCACAAATGGTTAGGTAGAGGTGTAGCATGCAGTACGCCCACGGAGTAAATACAAAGAGTACGCCCACATTTCGTCAGTCAGTTAGTGATTAGGCTTGAGTGACTTTCCTATAAAATAGAAACAAGATAAACCTATATGTTTCTAGATGTAAGGAGGATGTACGAATGAGCTAAACTACTTATAACTAATAATTCGACCAACATCACTTCAAATTGTTGGAACAGTGTAAGTGTCTGACTGTTGTAAATGATACGAGTATGTTGTAATTGATTTTCATTCATTTCCAAAAACGAGAAGAAAGTAATACACAGACACAGTAGGCCACAGGCAAAATAATATTGTGAAGATATAACATGTCTAGACACATTCGTCTCTTGAGAAGCCTAATGAATGCTGGGATAACTAGTCACACAAGAAATTAATTAACTTACGAGAATATATTATTTGGTCGATTATTTCTTGTTATTCTGTAACATACATAAACCTTAATACTTTTGGTTTTTCGCTTATTCCATGTAAATTATGGAAAATAAATTGTTGACTACCACCTTAAATTGTCCGTATATTCAATTCACAACTGTCATTCTTTGAAATTTGTATGAAATGCATGTAAGGCGGCAAAATGACGAAGTGTGTCAATTTGATAAAAAATATTTATCTGAGGGTACAACAAAGAGTATTATTTTCTACCATATACAATATGTAACAAAAACCCTGTTGTTCCTTCTACCCACGTTTTCAGAATCAGTATACATACGTAATAAAGCATATCATTTATAAAAACTGTTTAACAAAAATAATTAAAATAAATATTTAATTATGAATATTTGTAATGTTTAACTGATTTTGATTAGATCAAAGAAAGCCGCCAAGCTCGTAGTCTATTGTGCGAAATAAGGATACTTGTAAAATCAGATACTGTTAACATTTTTTAGAATATGTCGATTTTAATAGTTATTTGGTGTTGAACTCTCGACTAGCCAATGCTTATTTTTTAAATTATAACTTCGTAAATGTTGTGCTTGTGGGTAAGTGTATACGTCCCTAAAAGGAATTACAGGGTTTTTGTTACATATTGTATACACAATCTTTTATCTACAAATAATACTTACGAGACAAAACAATCTTTTACCAATTCTGCCCAAACACAATCCAGGAAAAACCAACCAAGTATGATGTACCTACATCAATACAGCAAGAACATGAAAATCCGATGAGGCATCATATCGATATTACGCCGTCCCGACTCGATGCCACTCGATCCAATCGATTCATGAATACATATCGACGCTTGGGCCGTGCTCGCACTATAATGAATACTTTGCACTGATTACGTTCCTGTTCTATGATTGTGGAAGGATTTGAAAGGAGGGATTATGATGAGGAAAAGTTTGGAAGAAAATCTTCGCAAAGTAACGTTTACATTATTTACGTCGAGATCATTAAAAAGTGTGATTCCATTATTAATGTTAGTACTGAAGTGTTAGGGCGAATTGTTTTCGAGCTTGTAGAAAACATAAAAATTAACCACTTACCTATAGGTAAGTAGGTAGTAGTGGTCTAATACTTGTGAATAAGAGTGAATCTTAAAATGTTGCTTATAAGCGACAAAGTTTTAACATTGCACCTGCCAGTTAGTATCTGCATTATCCAACTGGTGGAAAATGCCATGGCATTAAGTCCGCCCTTGTACATTTTGTATAAATCAATTATAGTCTTGATAAAATTGGCAAATATTTTTTGTTAATGTAAGATGCATATAGCAATGTTCATTATCAACGGTGCTCTAAACAAATAAGAATACGTCATAGAAAAACTGCTCATGTAATTAGAAATACTTAATAATTACAAAAAAAAGGGTTTCGCACCGTCGTAGCATTTTCGTAGCAAATGCTACGGCGTAGCAGTCTACGAAAAACGCGCAGAATGATAGTGGATTGTTGCAAACAATACGTATACAATGTACACATATTTATGTTACGTTATAACATAGATCGTCGGTGTATATCGACACTACGCTTCACTAAAAGTGCCGTCGCTGTAACTTGTAAACAGCACACGTGTGCCGTACACTGCTGGCCAAGATTGTGGATGCATGATAAAATATTTTTGTTTTCCTTACAGTTTGCAACAATGTGGCTTGGGTATTCAATCTGTCAAATTAATCGAACTCCATTAGTTTAGGACATTTACTATGCAAAATAATTCTACTTCTCTGTAAAAAAAAAGAGACTAGAAAATACATACGCGTAAGTAAACGTCAGATAAATTACCTACACTGTGCTAGAAAATAAACTTCGACCGATCCCCACTTAACATTCAGTATAGATTACAGCATCAGACGCAAGTAAACTAAAGAATAATACACAAGAGACCTAACAAACTAGATTTTATCACATCACCAACTTTCGTAACTAAGTAAAGTAAGTAAAAATAAATAAAGCGGTATACTTCCCCCGGCCCGAAGTGTAATACGTGTGTTAGTGATGTTATTGGAAAACTTGGAGTTGAGCGCTATACAATGTAGCTGGAATCGCTCGGATGGCTCGCATCGCTCGAATAGCTCCGCTTAATGCGCTCGCTTTGCTCACCGCGGTCACTCGCTTCTTTAACAACGTTGTGTATATGCTAATGTTCGCGTTTTTAGTTGAATTTAGATATTAGGTTCAGCGTAGCTTTGAGACGGTTTTTAAAAGTAATGTTTAATGATACTCATAGTTTGTTAGGTTCAAACAATAACCGTAACTATTGGAAGAAGTGCTCTTCTATATTATTTCATTTCTGAATGTTTAAAGCTTGTTTGAAGGCTCTCAGTGTTGAATGTGTTGACTCTTTGGTATGTTTGACCCATGGAGTAGGTTTGACCCTTTAGAAATATTATTTCATTTATTTGTTCATTACTTTATTTGCACTGTAAATACGTATAAAAGCTCGCTTACCTATTTACTATGTTAAAAGGTAATGATTATTTCGTTTAAATAAGTATGAACATAATAGGTATTGGGCATTACCCAATTAAGTTTGTTTTGATGAGGGCCGTAATAGTTCAGTAAAAACTTAATTGGATGGGAGAAACCTTCTCTATTGACTTATCATAAATTAATTGCAACTATGTTGATGAGAAAATGCATTTCCTCGTAGCTAAATATATTATCATTAAAAAAATATAATAAATACCCCAGACAGCAGTCCTCTAATTCCGATCATAACATGTAATAAAGTACAACAGATACCTCAGTAAGCAAGTCGGATACGGCGCGTAAATCCCTCGTAAAAAGATCGCTGACTGGACACGACAGCGTGTTCTGTCGCAGTTGATCTACTGCTGTTTGGATGTGCTGTGGTACGTGAGCTTACTGTTTATGTCTTGTGGAAAATGGGACATTATTATGTTATGAGGATGTTTTTATTTACGTTGTGATTTCACCTGCCTTAATTGGGATTTTGATTATGTTTTTTCCAGTTTTTTTAATGTACTTATTGGGTTATGCAATTAAATATATTTTTTAAACTTTCCTTCGTCTGGGAGCTTTGATTTATCTAGTGAGTATCGTACTGCATTTGAAATAAAAGCTATGACTAATAAAAAATCTTTTTCGATGCTTAATATGGCTCATGACAATAGCAGTAAAATAATGTAGTTTTTATCGCCGAAGATTTTCTTTTGTCTTCAGTTTAGTGTATTGCAGTTGTTTGTACTTTCAAATTCTGTCCCATATTGCGCTAACTAGAGCATTGGTACTTTACAGCACCTGTACACAATTGGAAACACTTTGACATTCATTGTTTGAATACTAACTGCTTAAATAACCTTTATACGGCGGTAGACTCTGCTACACACTTGTCCTAATATAGTGTTAGAATAAAAATAAATAACTAACTTAAACATCTGGTATATTTCGTCAAACATCGCACGGGTTTTTTGAGTGAAGTCTGAAACAATGGTTTTTAAATATACTTAAAAGGTTGTCATAAAATCGCCGATACGCCTTTTTTTCAAGTAGGTAACTAATCCATATTTTTGCGTAGATAAAAATAACTCGTACAGCTAAACAACAAATCAGAATTGTTTCATATTTTAGCAAAATATCCGAACGCTCATACGCTATCGGGCAACTGTCACGTTTAACAAATTTGTTAGGCAAAAAAAACTCGGGGCCACATCCATTTATTATCCATTTTGTCGTGTGTATCGCGGGTCCATTAATAACCAGGACTTATCCGACTCTAATCTGCCTCTCATTGCTTTCCGCGGATGATTCTTTTTCGCGCCAAAAACTCCGCCATATTGGTATCCGAACAGATTTATTGCGCGGATTAAATGTTTGATAAATAATAAAACAGAGTTTTATGTGTATTTTGTTTATTGCCGTGTGGCTTTTGTTTAGTCAGAGAGAATGTTACTGAGAAAACAAACCTAAATTGACCAGTTAAACAACGACCCAATTGTATATTATGTAATAAGTCGGTAGATAAATAGAAGATAGTATACTCTTTATACCAGAAATATAACAGATATAATGTAAACACATAAGAAGTGAGAAGCGAGTGTGATTTAAGTCGTTTTTAACACGCTTTTTTAGCTTCACCTGTATGTTTGTAAGCATGTTTGTAATCGAGTTCTTTGGACTTGATTATGACCCACTTCAAACGGTCAGATTTCATCTAAACTTTGTAGACTTATCGAGGACCGAAGACAATTCAATAATTTTATAAATTTGTTCCATAATGTTAAAAAAAAATTGAAAACTACTGAAAAGTCACACTTTTGTAGTTAGCAGAACTAAAAAATTGAAAATAAATAATAGATAAAAAAAAGCTAAAAAACACGCTTTAAAATCCAATTTTAAAAATGCAGAAAATAATTTTTAAAAAGCGTGTGGTGCTTTTTTAGGTAATTTTAAAATCAATTAATATTTTAAAGTTTTAATTATTTATAAGTAGGTAATTTATATCCTGTCAAATGGGTGTCTTCTTCACAAAATATGAATTAATCTAAAACGAAAGATTGTTTCTTCTTCCTAGGTACAAAATAAAGTAAGATATCATATCACATACTACAACCAAATTATTTTTATTCAAACAAACCAAACCCTGAAACCACAAAACTGATCCTCAGCGTACCAGGGCGCGGCACACTTCCTCAACAAACAAACTACACAACACTTTACATACATATGTGTAAGATTTTCAATTTGTACCGGCTTGATCCCATTTTATCGGGGATCCTCGCTCGGGGACGGAGGGCTCGTAAGCCTCGTATGAGGACCACTGAGGGATCACGCGAGGATGTTTGTGTGAGATCCGAGGACGTTATTGGATGCCAAATGAGTGATTGAAGTGTTTGTTCGCTAGTTAAGATAGGGTTCCAATGTTTTCGCGAAAACTATTTATGTTGGCTATCTGTTTTATTATGTTATTGTGGTGGTTACGGTGAGGTTATGAGGATGGGGAATTGGTTTTGGTGGACGTGAGACGTAAGTTATGTTGGTTTGAAAATTAATCTATTGGGAAAATTGTTTTTTTTTTTTCGAAAACACTACTTTTTGTCATTAATGCTACGGCTAGACTGTCGCAATAACGCGAACTACATTTCGCGCGCTCTCTTTTGCTCTTTTCTCTCTTTTCTGAGACGCCGAGCGATGAGCGAGAGATACCTCGCTAAGTAAGTACAGTTCGCATCTGTCATCGCGACAGTATAGTCGTAGCATTAGAAACTTTACCTCAACATCAAAATGTTTTTTTTATTTCTTGACGAAAACCATAAAGTGATTTTTTTTTCTGTTTACCATTTAGTTAATTAGAATCTTGCAACAACACAACTGCATTAATCAACCCCCTCTACCAATAACTAAACCTTCAAACAAACGTTTAAACAACAAAATCTCCCATTAAAACATTCGTACGTAACAAAGCACTTAAACCATTATAAGGCTGGTTACACATAATTTAAAATTCACCCACAATCGCCCGCCGCCGATAAGAGAACGAATGCGCATTAGCAATCCGGCGACGGCTCATAACAACACTGTAATACCTTAATTTAAATTTAAATGACATCTAAGCTCCGGCCGATTGTATCGCCGCGTCATGGACGAGGGGCCGATGATGAGTTATCTGAGTGTTTTCATGTATTTTCGTTGTTGTCTAATGTTTTGTAGCAGTTGATGGGCTTTAGTTTTGGGCTATAAAAAACCGAAGTAGTCCTCTTTAAATATTGGTAAGCTTTTATTTATACTGTACGAAACAAACAACATTCTGGTTTTAATGAAATGGGAAATCTTTAGTTATCATGAATGTTTTCAATATTGAAATTAAAAAAAACATGCTTGATTCCATCAATACAGTAACGTGGTAGCGGTTTTCAGTATTACTTAAGTAATATCAAAAAAGTTGCCAATAACACGCATTTACAAAATTAATCACTGCATAACCATTCAAAAAATATATCTAATTTTTATTCCACAAAGATTTCAGTGATATAGTGTAACACAAAATCACTTTATTTCCGTTAAATTATATTCGGTTATGCTCAATTTATTCCCCCAGCGCTTGCGAGTTGCGTGGAACAGTTTGTAGACGCGGCTAACAGCGACTGATGAGAGGCTTACACGCGCGATAAGCGGGATTACTGTGGCCGCGTGTGCACCCACCCTTAGTTTAAAATTTCAAGATTTGTTGATAGATAAGGAAATACAGTGAGACCGTGACGTATGTGTTTTAGAATGTGTAACAGAGAAATGCATTTGCTGGCTGGGTTTCCATGATCAGTTTTGTGGTTTTTGATAAGGAAAAATACCTACTTTTATCAACTAATGAATAATATTGAGTTAGGATCTGGATTCATCAAATTCCCAGAGTCATAATTTTTGTTTCCTTCAAAAATTTAAACCTCTTATATTTTTGTGGTTACACCCTGAAATATTTTGAAGGGTCTGAATACCCAAGAGGTAGTCCACAAACACAAAAATATTCATAATTCACAAAAATTAAATTATACTCCAATTCTTAACTTCCCAAAAAACTGATAGGTACGTACCTACCAAACTTTCTCAATTACAGAAAAAAGTAATCACAAAAGAAACGCAGAAATTAATAACAAAGGTAGGCTGAATTCATTAGTTGCCTTCGTCTCCTATCAAAAAAATCTCTGCCGTTTCATTAACTTAAAAAAAAAGAAACTGTCACCAAAAGAGCAGAGATTAAATTTTAAAGGCAATTTTTCTAAATTAATTATTAGGGGTGAGGTGACTTGAGGGAAAAAATTAAATGTCAAAATTACAACAAGATTCGCCTTAATTATGTCGGCGGGGCTCGCACTAATTACATTTTCTTAATTTGCAAAGTTCAGGCTCTTTGTGTTTTGAGCTCGTAGGTATTTTGTGTGCCGTTTTGGGATAGTAGCAGGTACCTATGGGATATAATTTATGGTGTCGTCATTAAAAACCTTAGTTATGTGAGTCATTTAACGTTAGGAAAATTGATGCTTATTTCGTCGAAAGAAATAAGGTTTCGCAATGACTGTTCATTTAAATATGTTGACTGACATAATTGTGCCGAAGCGACACGTTAAGCAGTAGTGATCACGTACGTCAAAATACAATACCGATAGAGCCGATAGATTAATACAATCAGATTATTAGCATTGTAGATACATAGTTCCTCAGTTCTAGACAAAAGAACATCAAGTACAACACGAGTACAACACAACAACAGTATCTTATTACAAGAACAATATCCCGAACGAACACTTAAGCGTGTCTTAAGTTATTTCGTGTTCCTTACCAAAACGCAATATCCTGGAGACCATTATCTGTATAGAGCGGATGACACCCCACGACTTTACGGCCGAGCCCTCGCTAAACGCGCCACATTAAAAATTTTATTTTCACTTCAAGTTTGCACAAAAAAGGGGTGTATTTTTTCTCATTGCCCACCGGGGACGTCCAAATTGAAGATAATTCAGTTTATCGCTTTAATATCTCTTTGTCTTTCAAAATTTGCAAATGAGTTTTTTTAATAACGCCAAATTTGTAGCGGCCGTGCCTTCCTCTAATCCTTTTATGATTTATAGCCGTCATGCGGATAGATACTTGGATAATGAAGTTTGTGCTCCAATATTTTTTGTTTTGTTTATTAGATTCAACCCTTTCTTTTTTATCATTATCTGCTTTATTTACAAAATGAGTTGCTTCGTTTTGGTTCGATTGTATTTGAATTTTATTTAGGTAAGTGTTTAAAAGAGTATTAAGTGATAAAAATGAGACTTCAAAAGTCAATTTCCACAGCAAATAACTGCAAAAAAGTTCCCGGACACAGAATAAAAATAAAAACACAATACAGAGCCAATAACAATTCAAAAAAACAATGTTTGCATATCAATAGGATGCATCGGATGCGTTTGCCTGCCGTCGTCCATTAGTGGCGAGCCATCGATCAAATACACAATTCCAATTTACCCGAAGCCACAAATTCTTCAAAACGACTGTCCGATCTCGCGCAAATAAAGATAAAAAATAAATTGGCGTGCCGCGGTGCCGTGGTGGTTTTTGCAGCTCTATGTTATATTCGTGTGTAGATAGGAATTGCAATGTATGGGCGGGGCGATTGGCTTTTTATGGGCTGTCCTCTTCGGCGATAGCGTGATGTATGTCACTTAGAATGGTCCTGAATATGTGTACCTACTAGGTACTTACATAAGAAGGAAACTTTTCCGTCTACGATGTTAGTAGCAACGCAACCAGTAAGTTGAGAAGTATGTCTTACTAGCTGTTGTCCGCGACGCGTTGAAGACAGGGAAGTTTGGCATTAATTCCTTCTGCACATGTGGCTTCCCTGGTATCTCATTAACAGCATAACTTTGTGAGAGTCTATTAACTGCTTCCAAATTAGAATGTTAATTTTTATTATTTTTTTATTTTTTACACTTTCTGACATATTCTCGTCATTTTTGACATTATACATCGCTTCAAATATCAACTATTTATTAGTGATTCTCATGAAAATCATGTCACTTTGTTTAAATAGGTTGATCTTACTAATGTAGATTCTTTTACATATTGTGAATGGGAGAACATTGCAGGCCTTACAGACTAGATTTATAGACGATTTTCTATTCTTTATTTTCATTCCTCTAAGTACTTGGTACTTATTGACAGGCCTGAACTGTCCTCCCATACCTATTATCACTGTAATTTGAAAACATTGTAAAACCCAATTATTTTTAAAAGAGTAACCGTGGAGTTTCTTGCCGGCTCTTCTCCATAGGAAGCGACAAATTGGAACCGTGCACCTAGCTTCTGACGTTTCATAAGTGCCCTTGCAGGTTTATGTGAAATAAAATATTTTGATTTTGATTTTGATTTTGACTTCTTTTGTGTGAATTTTGTATTTAATACAAAAATCCGTGATCGAAATAGCCTATGTCTGTCTCCAGGTTCCAGGCTACCAATCTGTTTTTTTTATATCGATCGGTTCAGTGGTTTAAGCGTAAAAAGTACCTAACAGACAGAGTGATGAGTATATAAATTTACTTTCGCTTTCGTAATGTTAGTACCTATGCATAATCAGTCTGATTTTAAATATTAATGCTCTGTTTAACCACCTCATTCGGGATATCTTTTCTGGCAAATAATATTCATAGATTAAAAAAAAATGCATGTACTTATTGTTTATCCTGGCACGGTGAAACAGGCCAACCCAGCCAACCTTTAAAATATTCAAAACTTAATTACAATATTCATGAAATGAACAATTCATATATATTTTTTAATTTTTTTAATCTTTTACAGTATTTAACACAACTGACTATTTACACTAGGTACCTACTAAATGAAATGATTATTTAAAAAACTATTTAATTAAATACAAAAACAAAAGGACACTTCGAAAGCTTCGAAGTACTCATACATTCTATTATAATTCTTGTTATGGCAAACAAATCCGATGTCGACCATTCAAAAGAGAATTGTAAAAGAAAACTGCAACGGCTCAGATAAACATCTTTGATTCGAAACTGTCTCAGAACTCGATGTAGAATTTAGGAAAACACTTTATAATCGTTATTCAATCATCTCTCATTAACGTTTAACAGTGCCTACACACATTTAAGTGCTCATACCTACACCCCAATGATCTTAAGCAATGATCGCTTAACACAAATAACTCCACCACAGTTATCCAGAACGTGTAATTGAAGTGATTACAGCTACAATTAACATTCGACCGCTCAGCAATTAAAATAACTGTTGATGTTTCAACGCGCATTTATTATTGTAAATGATTTATAGATAACAACTGTATTTTACTATACATTTATCCTCATCGTTTCTATGTGCTGCGCGCGCGCTTGAACTTATCTATCATAATCGTCATCTGTTCAGCCGAAAGACGTCCACTGCTGGACATTCTCCCCAACATCGCCACATCTAAGCTAGGCTTTGATTTTATAAATTAGTAGCAGAATCGTAACACATCGACCTACGAATATAAAACTTGGTTTAAAAAATAATCGTATATTAAAATCATTCTTTGCATAGTTTTGAATCAATTAATGTACATGCATTATGAATAGTTCCTAACGTATGTACATTATTAAAATTATTCGTTAAAGCTTCAAAGAAAATCATTGATTTAATTTTGCAAGAACTATTGGACTAACTTGAGATATGGACTAATTTTTTGGGGAAATTCAACAAATAAGTATGTGATTTTTAAAACCCAGAAGAGGTGTCTGAGGGCTATGTTTGGTCTTAATTTTATGGAGAGTTACAAATCATTTTTTAAAGCATATAAAATATTAACCCTCCCGTCAATGTACATTTTAGAGACCATCATGTTTGTCAAATCCACACCTAGTAGTTCGAAATAGACGCGACAATAGTAAGCTATGTATCCCGAGATCTAGGACTACTATAATGCGTAAAAGTATATTCTGTATGGCGCCAATTGTTTACGTTGCCAAAAAATTGGAGGGAATTTACTACTGAAAAATAAAGAAATAGATTAAAAAACCTTCTGTTAGAGAAAGTCTATTACAGCACTGACGAATTTCTAACTGACAAATTTATTTGACTTGTATATTGACATCCTAATTCTATTAATAATTGCCATAACATTTGTATTTTTTTTTATTTGTATTGCTTACTATGATGAGTTTTTGCCACTATTTCATTGTATTTTTGTTGTACCATTTAGTTAAGTATGGTCTAAATTGGATTGTTAATTGCTATAATTATTATGTGCTGCGTGTAATGGACGAATTTAAAATCATTTGATGCTGTGTAGCGTCCGACATCTTATATTTGTACGCCGTTCAGGCAAAACATGACTGTCGTAATCATAATTTGATGTAACATCTTGCATGCTATGTGTGTGTATACTCATGTTTTGGACAAATAAATTATCTTATCTTATCTTAAGCACCTACAACTTATTACCTACTATTTAATTTATTACTAATTTGCATAATTAATTATCCCCATCACTTGTCAATCGCAACGTTCTAGTTCGCACAGTAGCTAATATGATAGATATGACAACTTATAAAAAATGTGCTGTGACTTGCGCAAGCGCAGCACTATAGGTGTAGTATATAGATGTGTAGCAATCATTGAACGTTAACTTGTCATTACCGTTAAGTTTACAAGTTATGAGCGGTAGCGGGTTTAACAATAAATATTAAGGAAATATTGTATTCTTTCTGAAAATTCGGTAGTTGATGACTATCAACTAATGTTGGTCAAAAAAGATGAGACCGATGATGAAGGCCGCTGTTTAAATTCAAAACTATAAAATTATTTTCGTTTGTAATGTAAAACGTCAGCATCACTCTTTCGATAGACACAATGAACAAATAGCAGGCGCCAAGTTCTAATGCTTTCATACACAGTAAAATAATTACCCTGCTGGGCAGATTTATTTAAATCAAATCATTTAAACCCATAAGGAACACAGATTAGCAGGGATTCCATTTGACATCAAAATACAATAAGTGACCATTTTAATGGATTAAAATTTAATAATATCAAGCCAGTATATAATTATAAAATGTAAAATTGATCCGCTATCTCATTCAGTTTGCACCACACTCCCAACTGACCACAACTTAATGACTGCAAGTGAAGCGTAAACCTTATTAATAATAATTATTTCGCTATTAGCGGCCGCCGGATTGGCCCCGATCTCTTATTGATTGCTACATGTTTTATAAAAAATGTATTATAAGGAAAATTAAGGGAATATAGCGATTTGGTTTATTGTTCACACGCAGATTATAAAGGAGAGAAAGGCCAGATTATCTATACCTACAAATGGCAAGTGGTTTCAAAGCGTTTCGTGTTTCTAGAAAGACTTTCAACAGGATTGGCAGAAGCTTTTCGGTAGCCTATTAATACATTCCAATACCGTTTTGACTTTTCTGTCATCGTCATCGATAATAGAATGTCAGTTTGTCCAGGTCCTTAGGATTAGCGAAGACTAAAAAGTATTTTGTGAATAAGACAATGATGAATATTCAGGTATTCTGTTAAAATGAAGAGTCATTGAAAGTTAAACTTTAAAAAGGTGTGAACAGTAAGTAGGTGCATATCTGAATCCTTGTTATTCCGAGAAGTAGAAGCTTTAATCACGTTAAACAGCATATCTAAAGCTTTTTAGAAACCACAATTACCTTCATTGTGGCTACTAATACATAAAGAAAGACTATTAAAAAAGTTTGATAAAATTACGACAGGCTAATAAATAACTATAAAAGACTTAATAAACTATGTGATCAAACCAATCCTTCACAAAAAATACTAGTTCAACATTTTTTACTTCAATTCTGCGCAATTAGCTTACAAGATGACATGCCAAAAAATCACGGTGATTAAGGCTCCGCACACATTAGGCGACGCGACAAATCGCCGCGACTATTAACTGGAGCAAGGGGTGCGATAAGTCGCGCCTGAGTCGTGACAAATGACGCCACGGCTAATGATGTCGGGGCTTAGTCGCAATGTGGTGGCGTTTGATTACATCTGTTCTACGGGAATGCGTGAATACTGTTACTGGGAAAGAGGTTACTGGCTAGATATGTATTGAAGTGACAGTGTTTTGTTGTTGTATCTAACGTGTTTTTGGAAAATGATCGGCAACTGTTTCCAACTCCAAATCATTATGGTTGAATTTCTTTGAATTTATTTATAGGAACGGAAAGATGAAGTTAGTTGTCCATTCCAAAGCTTAGTAGGTTCCCATGGAGAAGACCGAGCAAAAAGGTCTATACTATACTTATAAAATAAAAATAATAAATATAGTTACAAAATATTGGTTACATAGTTCATGTTGTCATACGTTGCGTTTTCTGTAAAACTTAGTACAAAGTTTTTTCCAAAAAGGGATAAAAGTAATAACATCTACTTACTAGTAGACTGTTGTGACTACTGGTAGTCAGAAACAATACACAGGTAATAGTCGAATTAATAACTACTTGTTTGTTGCATGTTACGTAACTATAATTTACGTACGTACGTTGCGTTTTTTCAGTAGTGCGTCTAAATGACCTATTCATCACATATACTTCCAGTTTTATGTATCTTTTCTAACACCATTAAATAACATAACCCGATCCACCGCCAAAACTATAACTGTAACAATCTTGAAGCTGTCAATATGTTCGTATAAATCAAACATCTCATCTTGCGAGAGAAGTTGCGAAACGTGACCTGCCTTCTAACGTACGTAATACTTGAAATATATGCGTATGTATATAAAAGATTAAATAACATTAATCCTCTGATATAGTCATATCAAAACTTACTTTTAGTCATTAGTGCATCGAAAAGCTTTAAAAACTCCACTTAAAAATCGTTGAACATAAAAGAGTAGTTAAAGGAAGAGAACAGAAACGTATAAAAGCAAGTCAATCCGTACAACATTACCAAAAAAATACTTATTAAATTATAAGTACTTTTGTTACATTAATTAAAGCTAAAGCCTACACTGCACTACGTTAATGAACACGTGAACCGTAATGCACTTATGAAGCAACAAACGTAATTCCGACGCGCACAAAAACATCAATTCATTCAAATTAATTACCTGTATAACAACATGGCCGCTGTTTATTCGACATGGCTACTGAAACACCATTATCCCTATCAAGCCATTACCGAGCTCTCTTGTGAAAAATAATAGTTATTCACATAATTACCCGACCCTACCCTGAGCGAATGAGACAGGCTCACTTCATTCAAACGTTGGAAAGAGACAAGCGAATTCTCAGCGGGCCGTCTTCGAACACTTAAGTAATTGAATGGTACGGAGGGTAAGACGGGTATAAAAGTATGAACGAAAAATGGAAAATAATATTATAAGTAAGGGTATCGTGTGAAGGGGTCGGGAATCATCGGGAACTGTCGGGAATGGTCGGATTGGTCGTAAAAAGCTTTGATGAGCGTATGTTTGGACTGAGGTGTTTACTCGTAGGCTGCCGTTGGCACTAAATATACACTTACGTAGATGACACATTCTGAAGTTCAGAACACTCTCGCGTAATGTATTTTCAGTAAGCACCTAGTATGTATTATAAGGTGGTTTTGAAAACAATACTTCGCGTTGAGTATCATGTATGTAAATGAACTCACTATCTCGGATTCACAGTGGAGTATTTTATAAAATAGTTTAGTTTTCGTTTTTATTATTTTTCGACTAGTATATTAAGTTTTTTTTTTTTAAGTATTACATACATAATAGAAATTGAATGAAATATCACTTAATTTTCATCAGCTTAAATAACTAAATGCATACTTTGACTTTACTTTTGAATTCGCATTGTTTTTCCATTGAGGTTTTTAATGAGAGTCTGAATAGCCAATCAAATCTCGATAAATTATTTGTCTTATCTCAATTGTCGTCAGTCATAAAGCCTTCTTCTTCAGTCAGCAACTTCTAATCTACTCAACACAACACAGCATTAGATCCATCTCCATTTAACCTAACTTGTACAAGACTGCTACCATGCGTCAAGTCGCAAGTCGCGTCATAAACTAAGACTGCCATCAACTCCGCGAATATAAAACCAAATGGCCCAATGATAATACGTATATATTACTATTGTGTTGTTTTGCCGTCGCATATTTTTTATTGCGACTGTGTATTGAGCCGGCCGATTTATTTTTATAACTTTATATGTAACGTCGCTGTCGTAAATGTGGAGCGGGACTTATTTATAGTGTCGATAGTTGTGTTGGATTGTCGCAGTTTTGAGTGAGAAGTTTTGATGTAGTTGCAAGTTGGCTTGTGTAGAAGTGGTTAATCTTTAAAGCATTATTTTAAGAAACTATTAGGGTATCTGGATATTTAACGCACGTTATAGAAGCAAGGCAGATGTGAGTGGACACGCCGTGAGAGGACCCCGAGGAGGACCTAAAGTGATACCTTATTGGTGATGTTTTCAGAAAGGTCAGGAACGTAAACGAGGCAAAAGAAGTATTTAAGGATCATAGCAGGTGGCGTACTGTAGCTTCTGCCTAGCGCCATGCGAAGAAGGCGTGAAGTTATGTATATTATAGAAGTACTAATAGTGTCGTGAGAAAACCGTTTATCTGGATGACGTGTTGGGTCTCTGTCACGGTAATTTGATCTGTATATTTTAACACATAAACCATAAATACGAAACTAACTCTGTCTGTCCTATAGAAGACAGATAGGCGGTTTAAGACCTGGAGATGGACCTAGGCTAATTATCATCCTGGATATTTTTATATGAAACCTACTTCCTGCTAATATTATAAATGTGAAAGTTGATATGATTAGATGTTTGGATGTTTGTTACTTAATCCCGCAAAAACGGCCGAACGGATTACGAAGAAATTTGTCACACAGATAGTTTATAACCTGGATTAACACATAGGATACGTTTTATCCCAGAGCGGCAATAGCAAGGTAACAATAGCTGCACGGGTTGATCGATCAGGTTAAGCTACGCTTGCCGCGGTTGGTCCGTGGATGGGTGACCATCTTTACAAGCCAAGACCCCTCCGTGCCTCGGAAAGCACGTTAAGCCGTTGGTCCCGGCTGTCATTCGTGGATCTTTGACAGTCGTTACGGGTCGTCAGAAGCTCGAAAGCCAGTCTTACCAAGGGGTATCGTGTTACCACGATACCCCTTGGTAAGACTGGCTGACAGACTTTCAGTAACTGTACTGGGTTGTGGAGGTCAGATAGGCAGTCGCTCCATGTAAAATACTGGTATTCAGTTGCATCCGGTTAAAATGGAAGCCGAGCCAAACGTAGTTGGGAAAAGGCTAGGCAGATGATACGTTTTATCCCAATGGTACGCAGGCGAAGCCGCTGGTAAAAGCTAGCTAGTACAAAATACACGTAGATAAAGTGGCAGTCTACAGCTAGCAGCCTATAATTTTATCATCTCTATGTACATTTTAATGACTGCAACTGGTAAATTTACGAGTACAATGTGTCGTTAAACAAGACTCCTGCCGACGCCCTTATGTACATACACAGTAATATGAACGTATATGATAGAGGCTGCTGTCAAGGACTAAAATACAGGCGATAAACTAGTTGTAATAGAGCTGTAATTATGTCTTAAATCATCAACGTAGCATAATTACACCTTTTTATGCTCAGCTACTCTAGGTTAGCAAAATGGTATTGAATATACAGGGTGGCAGGGACATCGACGCGCAAACTGTTACCATGGATTCATCACTTGATTCGAGCGTCTAAATTTTTCATCGGTTAACGCGAGCAACATGTAGTGAACAAAAAAAAACTACCGATGAAAAATTTCAACACATGTTCAAGAATCATGTACTGAATCCATAGTAACAGGTTCTGTGTCGATTTCTCCGCCAGCTTGTATTAAACCATGAAGTCCTCCTAATCTCTCCTCCTCCGGATCTCTACACCACTGGCTCCTCAAAGATCCTGAAATAAACAGCAAATAAATACTATTCTTATATTTCTTATTCTTTTGAGTCTGTTCATCCCAGGCTGTGTTTGTTCAGTAAGGTCATGAATTCCTGATTTGACAATTCTCATCTCACGAAGTAGATTTAGAAAACTTATTTTTACCCCTGTCCCTTTGTTTTGAAAACACATAATGGGTCATATTTACAGCAGAAGCGTTAACCAAACTCCCACCAGCACCAAATATCATCGATGTGCCAAAATCAACTGAAATTTTATCCAATTAAGTGCTGTTGTTAACATAACGAGGAGACCTAATTCCGTACAGCCATGATACCCTTATAATGACATCGACATCTGGTCCAAATACCCAACCTTCAGTACAATCGACGACCGTCCTACGGGCTAATCATGAAAACGTATTTATGACCTAATTAAACTCATGTCGACCCGAGCGACGAGGACGGAACATATCAACCTCAACAGGAGCAAAAGAGACAGCCAACTCCCCAGACCAGTGATTAATGATCGTTATATGGCTGGTTAAGTACCGTGTAATTTGCAAAACGACCCTTAATTACCGTAGAACACGGCTACTATCGCCGTCTTTGTCGTCTGTAAAGATTTCACGGGCGTGCGAGCGGGATGGACGGTAGTTCGTGATGCGACTTTAAAGGCGGTATTTAATGAGGCATTATGATGTCGACCGCGCAGATTAGGTCCTCACACAGTGGAACGAATGTATGGGAGCGGTTGGACGTAGACATGTCCGAAAAAAAAGAGTAAAATTATGCCAAACTAATGATGCCATCTTATTCGATTACTTAATGCCTTCATAACTTGTGGTGATGAATTTCTTCATAACTCCCATATTTCGGGAGTAATTTGAGAAAATGTGAAATTTTACTATGAAAATGAGTGTATCGAGCTCTCTCCCTCCTGATTCCGGGCTTGTTTCAAGTAGCGGTCTCTAATATCATAATGCTAATACTAAGAGCTATATTTAATACTAAGACACATAGTGCGCCAAATGTGCACTTTCTGGGATAAAGAGTGATGTTTATTTTATAACACAATTTTTTTATTTTTTGTTTATTTTGTTGATTAAAACCGTTTTTCTAAAGGTTTACCTTATTACAATAACATTTCTGAGCAGCCAATTAGAGAAGATATAAGCTAATTAGGATATATAATTAGGGACTTAAGGTTTACATATAAAACTGATGCACTAATGATTACTGATAAGAACATTGCTATTATTTAATTACTAAATGGCTCTTAATACACTAATTTAGCATGCATCATTTACTAATTATCACAATAACTAATTACCTTGCAATATTTAACAAAGGATACCTGGGATACCTGGATTTTATATAAATAGGTCACTATTAGTAACTTTAAAATCAGTGTTGATTTACACCTCGTTGTATCCAAGCTAATCTCGCAATGTATTTTCCAAATTTTAATACAAATCTTGATATTCACGTTGCTTTATGCGCACGCGCACATAAAGATTTACGCGACTTTAACTATTTGTTCAGTGTTTTAAAAGATAACAGTTGTGTTCAGTTATGTGAAAGTGCTGAAACAAGTTTAAAAGACTGGTGTCGTCGATTTTGCTACCGCATTTATGCAAAATGGACACAGTCTGGAAGAAGCACAGATAAGTTTCGGAAGAAACATGAGATTTGGCTACAGGCTGCAATTCAATGGCCGGAATTACAGAATGAAAATATGGAACCTTCTACAGAAAATATAAGTGACGTCATCGAGCCCATAATTTCTCCTGCTAAATCTGATGCTTCAACTTGTACACATCCTAGTCCTCGTAAATCTTTTGAGGACCTTAGTAACCGGCAAAAAAGAAGACGCACTGAAGATAGTCTTTCATACAGCAGTAGCAGCGCTGAAATTATGTTTTCGGCCGAAAGGGCGCTTCAAAAGGCAGGACAAAGCGATACAGCTTATGTTATGAAATACTTGACGGAGAATCCAGAAGAGGCCTCAAAAATCAAAGCCTTCATTGAAGGTAAATCAATTCAGGTACGGGAAATATCCCCTTTGAAGGCATTGGCTCTTTATGTATCGATGAACTTATCGAAATGGCGCTATAACACTCTTCGGGATTTCAACACTCAAGAAGGAGCTCTTCAATACCCGAGTTACTACATGTTGGTTAAAGAAAAAATTAAGTGCTATCCGGCCAAAGAAGATCTCACAGTTACAGAGAGCTCTGCAAAAATCAAATTACAAGCCTTGATGGATTTAACCTCAAGAAGACTTATTAGGTCGTTAGAAACCCCTGTTGATCCCAATCAACAGCTCGTATTGACCAGCAAATGGGGTTTTGACGGATCATCTAGCCAAAGCATTTATCATCAAAGGACGAGTGAAGATGAGCAAATCGATCTTGCTAGTAATTTTATGATTAGTCTTGTACCACTGCGGCTCGTCTCAAAAGGTGTAACAATTTGGGAAAACGAGCGACCATCTTCCACTTCATTTTGCCGGCCAATATTGTTTAAGTTTATAAAGGAAACCAAAGAAAATGTGCAGAGAGAGATGGCTGAAATCGAAGCAGAGATTGAAGCCTTAACTCCATCCACCATCACTGATGGAATTAGTGTCAAACACCAACTGCTGTTGACAATGATTGATGGTAAAATTCATTCCATTATATCCAATACAGCAGCTTCAGTGTGTGACATATGCAAGGCTTGTCCTAAAGAAATGAATAATTTAGAGTTAATCAAAGATAAACACGCAAACGAGGACATGTATAAATATAGCTTAAGCACCCTTCACGCTTGGATTCGCTCAATGGAATGCTTATTACACATTTCCTACAAATTAGACATAAAATCATGGCAAGTAAGGGGTGATATAGCAAAAAGGCAAGTTGATGACAGGAAGAAAAGAGTTCAAGAGGCTGTAAGAAGAGAAACGGGCTTACTTCTCGATGTTGTGAAACAAGGCAGTGGATCCACCAACAATGGCAACTCGGCAAGGAGATTTTTTGAAAACTACACTAAATCTGCTGAACTGACCGGAATAGATGCTATGCTTTTAAGAAAAATCTGTGTGATCTTGCAGTGTATTTCATCAGGAGAGAAGATCAACGTAACTAAATTCCGAGAGTTCTGCTTTGATACTGCTAAGCTTTACGTGGAGTTATACCCATGGTATTATATGCCTTCTTCACTTCATAAAATTTTAAT
This sequence comes from Polymixis lichenea, assembly GCA_949091785.1. Taxonomy (NCBI): domain Eukaryota; kingdom Metazoa; phylum Arthropoda; class Insecta; order Lepidoptera; family Noctuidae; genus Polymixis; species Polymixis lichenea. The sequence continues at coordinate 21,332,585 of OX420952.1, read as the reverse complement.
GCATGGGCCAGACATAGTTCAGAACATGTCAATTGTGCCCATTGGTTTTCTATCCGAAGAGGCATCTGAGGCTAGAAATAAAGATTTTAGAAAATATAGAGAGGGGCATTCTCGAAAGCATAGCAGTATCTCATGCAATGAAGATATTATGCACAATCTTTTACTGTCTTCTGATCCACTTGTTACAAGTATCCGTCCAAAAGGAAATAAGTTTGTAAAAAAATCTTCTTTTAAGGAATTTTATGAGCTTACGGATTCTGAGAAAAGTGATATCGAATTTGTTAACATAAATGATTTAGCGGACATCGATTCTGAATTTGAATTAATTGATGATGATGATGATGACGAAGATAATTAAATGATGTTATTGTTTTAAAATGTGTAACTTAGTAAATTAGAGCTTACATCTTAATTATTTATTGTACTTTTAATGAAACTAGGTAATTTATTATCAACTTACTTAAAAGTCATACTCTCATCAGTTCTTGTGAATATTTTTGTTAATATATATTTCTGTATATATATATAATATATTTATAGACCTCTTAATAAGTCTGTCTGCGGTTTAAAGTAAATACAAATGGGGAAAAAACGTTTTTTTTTTTAAATTTTCATTTCCTTTTATCCCAGAAAGTGCACATTTGGCGCACTATGTGTCTTAGTATTAAATATAGCTCTTAGTAATAGCATTACGATATTAGAGACCGCTACTTGAAACAAGCCCGGAATCAGGAGGGAGAGAGCTCGATACACTCATTTTCATAGTAAAATTTCACATTTTCTCAAATTACTCCCGAAATATGGGAGTTATGAAGAAATTCATCACCACAATTTATGAAGGCATTAAGTAATCGAATAAGATGGCATCATTAGTTTGTCATAATTTTACTCTTATTTTTCGGACATGTCTACGTCCAACCGCTCCCATACATTCGTTCCACTGTGCCTCATGGAGATGAAAATTGTTTGCTGTTCTCTTTATATTTGGCTTGGCTGGCGAACAAACATGAGAATTCAGTACAGATTTAAAGCAAGACCGTCTGTGTTTGACTTTCAGTCCACTGAATAACAGGGTTTTAAAATTGCGCTAAGTTTAGTACTCTTGCAATGAAACTTTTATTTCTCAGAAATATTTTGGCGTCAACTTTGGTATTTATTTCAGCTCAACTTTGGCCCATGAAACTACTTTTCTTTAAATATATCTCTACAAACATCTATCTGTTCTAACCATTTTGCATTGTTGTACCTAAGCAATCATAACATAAAATTACAAGAGCATAATATTAGACTATTGCTGAAAATATTTAACAAAAAGTACAATTGACGGCACGGTTGGCGCAGCGGTTAAGCGATTGTCTGCTGCGCTGCGTGTCGCGGGTTCGATTCCCGCACGGAACAAATATTGGTATGACCTACAAGTAGTTGTTCCGGGTCTGGCTGTTTGTGTATGTGAGTTTAAGTGTTTGTGAACGCACCCACAATACAAGAGCAGTTCCTAGTGTGGGGCAACGTTTAAAAAAAAAAATCCTCTGTCGTCCTAACTACAGGTTTCCAGTCTACCCTAATTCCCAATTAGTCCACCTTAGTACCTGTCCTGCACTACCCAATAAATTGACAACACCAGTTCATTTCATTAATCCTCTGTTTCTCCCGCAGGTCTGGTTCCAAAACAGAAGAACAAAATGGCGGAAAAAGCACGCGGCCGAGATGGCGACCGCTAAACGTAAGCAAGAGGAGCTCGGGGAGGAGTGTGACGACCAGGAGCAGCACGACAACGAGTGCAGTGACGAGGAGGAGGCCAAAAGGCCGCGGCTCGACATTCACCACATGCACCACCAGCTGCCGCACCGACAGTGATCACAAACCCCGGGCGACATCCCCGCCCGAGACATGAACATTCCCAGTGCCACATTCACCCAGAACGATTCCTACTACCAGGAGTTCTCTGGCTACAAAGAAGAAGAAGCTCCCTGTGACCTCTCCAACTGGCAAGTCCGCCGGTTTGAGGACATGACCAGATCTGGTGACAGTGACATTCTAAACAGTGACGGCGTCAGTGTCGACGAGGAGCAACCGATTAACTTCGCGTATTATCACTTTTAACGTGTTATGGACGAATTGTGTTGCACTAAAATGGGTTCTGTCGATTTAAGTGTAGTAATGAAAGACTATTAATATAATTATCATTCAATTGATATCTTTTTACAGTCACATTGTTTGTTAAAACTTTAAAACGAGTGTCGTGGATACTGTTCATGTAAGCGCTATGTAAAAACGATTATATTAAAGTGATTAGCTTTACATAACTGTAAATATTTATTGTATAAGTAGTCATGTGATAAATTATAAGTAATTTATTGATAATTTTAGATTTTACATGTATTTTGTGTGCATAAACGTGTAAATTGTATGAATCTTGACACCGGTGCCAACTTCCTATCTGTAGTTATATTCGAGTATAAAAGTAGATGTTATTTTGAAGTTATTATGTTTTGCCTATTTTTCGTATTGCCAGAATAATTATTAATAGTAATTGCAGTATCATACTATCCCCGCTCTCCCCTTTCATAGAAGCTTGTTCACATAATGATTATCTGCTGGCTTTATATTTTTTTAACATTTTTGCTATTATCCTGCTACAAACATCTGTTTAATATGTATATACTTCGCCTAAGTGCATCCACCTTATTCAAACTGTATTATTTTGACATCTAACATACATTAGCATACTGCAAAAATAATGATAGGTCATTTATGTTAATGATAAGAACAAGTCATTATTTGTCAGAGATTTCCATACCGTTACTCGAAATTTGCTGAGAACTCATGAAGGCTGGACTTTTTGCCGCGTCGCGTTCGGGATACTTAAACTGAACTTTGAAAGTACATATTTTTACTTATAATTCATTAGCTTTCGAATTCAACACATTCGAATATTAACTGTGTATTAACATTTGAATATTAATTCGATACACATAAAACATACATATACTCATGCATTCTTCCCATGGGGTAGGCAGAAACTACAGAACGCTTGCTATCCATTACATACTCCTTTTGCCTCGTTATAAATTAGATCTTAAGACATATTTAAAGTTCCGTTATGAAAGTTAGATCAGTCCGCTTTACAAATCAATTTATCCTTTCGGAAAAGTATTTTGTAATCATAACATTTTTTTTTTTTTCATTTTTTAAACGTATCTCAAAATTACACCTCTAGGGTATGAAAAATACTTGTAAAGATTTCTTCCTAAATAACTGTAAATATGAATATTTGTAACACTATTATGTCGTCGAGGCATCGCAATATGTATATTGTACATTTTAACTATAAAGATGTAAATAGATAATAATATTTAAACGAATTTAACTATTGTAACTAAACTACTAGTAGTGAAGACCACGCGACAGTATTACTATTTAAAAGATAAATGTGCATTATTTGTAACTGTTTTGGTGACACAAACGATGTTACAATTTTGAAATGTAACAACTAACAAAAATGAAACATTTTTTTATAACGTACCTACGCTCCTTTGGCGCATAAAAAATTGAGTATACCTTTTCTGGCGCTCTTTAATAGATTTTAATAATAACTAATGTTTTCGTATAATGCCTACCTACTGTCTTTCTTTTACCACTGCAACAAAACTTATGTCACCAATATTTGATACAAACTCACACAAAACTGTAACATAAAAAGTGAATTTGTAACCTCAAATACTGCACATTTAACTCACTCACATCTATAACACTAAAACTATAAGTTTACATAGAAAATGAGCTTCAAAAATAACGAGATTATTTCGCTTATAAATGCACAAAATATGAATAACTGTAAATGTCTGTAAAAGCTTGGAACAATGAGCACTAGAGGGCAATGACCTCTCCAGTTACAGAAGGAAACTGCGTTTAAAGTAATCATGTTTAGATCTAAAGAGCGTGGACATTCTACGTACTGTGGTTGAAATAAACAGTTAGTAAAAATATTATATGCTTTTTATTTTATTTTTATAATCTATTTTCACTTTCATTGATCTAACAATTAAAACTGCCAGAAGTTACTAATGAGTAGATTATTTTTACGTTTCCTGATAGATATATTTAAAAGAGTCCAGATGATTTTGTGATTCAAGTCTAGCTGGATAAGAGAACTGGTCCATTTAGTGTACAATAGTATTATAAAGATGAAAGATTTGTTTGTTTGTTTGAATTGAATAGGCTCCGAAAGTACTGCATCAATTTAAAAAAAAATCACCATTAGAATCCTTTTTTTTATTACGGGGGGAAATCCTCATGGATGTCCTCCACCCGGGGAGGGCGGAGGGGTCTGTCAGACTCTTACTGGCTAAAACCACCCCGGTGTTCCGTCTCTCACTTGCACCGGGGATCACGGGAACTAGTGTGACTTCCGCGATCCCCGACCATTAGAATCCTACGTTATCCTGGTGAACATGAGCGACAGAATATTTAAAAAAACCCTAAAAAAGTTAGGGATGCATATGAAAACTTCGCTAAAGCAACCCAAGGTGTGAAAAAAATACCTGAAAAATTCTTATATCGCGTACGCTGCGGAAACTATTGACAATAGACCAAAGTTATGTACTACAGTTTTATAGAAGACATCATTATCTACAAAAACGTTCGTGATAGCATGTGTAACTATTACAGTTATGCCACAAGGAATAAAAAACATTTAAAAAAATCTAAATTATCTTTATAATGTACATTTGTTTTTATTAAGCCCTGACACAAAAAGAGGGGTGTTATAAGTTTGTCGTGTGGATCTATGTGTCTGCGTGTGTATCTATCTGTGGGTTGTTGCGGTATCATACCTCCCAAACGGATGGTTTTGATTATTTGTTTCGTCAAAAGCAGACTTGATCGAGTGTTCTAAGCAAGGAAAGTCTGCTAAGAGTGTGTTAAAATTTATAATTATAAAAAGCTGTTAAACACCTATATCTACCCGTGAGAAAGCCGGGGCGCGCTGCTAGTCTCGAATAATGTCATCATTTGAAAAAGGCAGTTTGATACATGCCATCATTGGGGTCGGCTTCCAGGATAACCGGATGCAGTTGAGTACCAGTGTTTTAAATGGAACGACTGCCTAGATAACCTCCACAACCCAGTTACTGGGTAATACGGGCTTCTTACGACCCGAAGCTACTGTCAAAGTTCCACGAATGACAGCCAAGACCAACGACTTAACGATGTACTTAACTACATAAAAGGAGAGTCCCATGGTGTATTTTCAAACTACTACCAACTCAATTATAAAGTCTTTAGTTAGCCATAAGAACATTAAAATCTGCCAATAAGGTTAATAAGCAGAGACATCATGATTCAAACTAAAAAACATTCATGAAAATACATGTGTTACAATGGCTGAAAATCCAAGCGCCTTGCAATTTGGATGAACACATTACATGAATATATAGTAGGCGTAATGTTGGCGAGAGGTAGCCAATATTGAAGGGGTATAGTCTGTATAATACGCTGGAGAGGATGCTCAATGTGGCTAGCAGTTTTATGGACTGATGAAGATATATTTTCGCAGAAAAACCAGTTACATAATTGATGGGAAAGGTAAATCGATCAAAATATCTACTTAGTCAAAACAAAGAAAATACAAGGAAAATTCGACGAAACCTTCAAACAATCAACCATCGCACAATCTAGAGACAGTAGAATTACCTCTCTGAACAACATTCTCAAGCAAAATCCATTCCCGACATAATTCTCTCAAGAATATCCGCATCTCCAACCAAACAAAGGAAACTCGCGCAATCCTCAATTTTGAACCGTTTCAAATCTGTCAATAAAACATAGTACGCATCGGCGGCGTGCCGTTTATCGAACCGATACGTATGTACCAGCCTTACATCGGAAAAACCTTTAGGTAATCGAAGGAGGCACAAGCGGGCAAAAATCGCGACGCCGCACGTTGCCATGGCGACGAACCAAGACGGTAAACAAGCATTTAGAGAAAATCAAACTTTATCTAAAGTGAAATAGAGTTGGCTTTTGAATGTTGGAGTTGGAATTGTACTACTTGCGAAGCGGCTTGTAGTTATAAATGTAAAACATCGTTTACTGGCTGTTAGAGCGAGAGATCGGAGGGGGTGAAAGGGGGGTGTTCTTTCATCTGTTGTGGCGAGCTCGGCGCGATAAGGTGCTTCTACCTTTTATTTATGACTACATTTTAAAGCGGGGGTGAGTATGTTACACAATGCGGCGTGTGATTTGACGGCGGGGTTGTAGATAATGTTGCTACTGATTTTGGTGATAGCACTTCTTTCTGCATGGAGTTCGTGAGGGAGGGACTCTTGGTTATGTACGGACTGGGGGAAATGTACACGAGTTTCATGTAAAGGCAGAAATAAACAGTCGTCAAGATGTGTGCAATACTGAGGTGGTATCGATTCTACTGAGCCGTCGTTTGTGAAATGTAGATGTATTACTTGAATCACCAAGAAGATCTAAGTCACTGGATCTGGTAAATAAAGTATAAGTACCTATTAAGTATTAACGCAATGAATGTTATTGAACTATCAAAATTAAAGCCATTGCTATTGTTTGTGTGTTCCCCTACTACCGCGTAGGTAGGTAGTAAGGATAGAATATTATAATTAGACGTCGAAATTAGGGTAACACAATCAATAAATATCTGAAAACGATAATAGTTGACTTCGCTTTTTTCATCCTTTGATGAATGAAATTCTTATCTTATTCTTCTAAAAAAGCCTGAAGAGGCTTTCTAAGACTAAATGAAGAATAAGACTTTAGTATCAATATGTCAATAAAACTTCTTGCACACAATTGCCTAGCTCACTGCAGGGCTATATTAATACGATTTAATTCGGTATAGTCAAATAAAGGATCTTACCATTGACTTTAAATAGTCATCCAAATCATAAATCAATCCCACCAAATCAAAACATATATAATTACAACCAAACCATATTTAAAACATAACATTTATTGTCAAATCTAAAACAATATAGAAATTTCCATGTTACAAGTTTACAATAATTTTATAGAATTTAATACTCAAGTTCACACCTACAATGGATATTAATTACAAAACAAAAGAAGATAAATGTCAAACAGTAATATATCAACATCGATGATAATGTCAATATTACATGTAACTGACGAAAATGGAGAGAATAAAATATAATCGTTATTGGAAATTGCTAGGCATACGCCGTATAAGAACAATAGATTCATGATAATACAATGAACTACATACTTAGACATACAGGCCCAGACGGCGATGGTTTTTTTTTTGTTTTTTTTTTTTTTGTGGGTGGGAAATCATCAAATGACTTCTCCCGCTCTGGTTGGAGCAGGAGGGCGTGTCAGACTTTTACTGACTAAAACCCACCCATGTTCCTTCAACCGCCCGTATGCCAGGGGCCGCGGTATCTCTTTCGAACAACCCGCACCCCTAGCAGGCATCGGCCCTTGCGGGCCCCACCAGCTGCTGCTGACGTCCTCCTGCGACGGGTCAGTACAGTGGCCCCACCGCCAACCACTTTTCGGCCGCAGGGGATAGGGAGAGCGGCCTACGTTATACCGACACTCCTCTTCCCCTGCGGCCCCACCGCGTCCGCCATCAAACGGTGGCGGCCCCGTCCAGGCTACGGAAGGGAAGAGCGCTACTCAGAAGTACCGGCACTCCTCCTCCGCCGCAGCCTGTAACCCTCAGCTGCGATGCCTCCCATTCGACATCGCGGCCCGCCTCAGTTGCGATGCACCTCACCGCAACCTACTTTTTGGCCGCTACGTCGTTGGCTTGGAGGCACAAGCCCTGACGAGCGGCCCCACCTTGGGGTTCCTCTTCGCTTCACCGTGAGAGGGTGACCACGGTTACTGAGCCCCCCCGCAACGACAATGCGGGAACCCCACTGGGGGGGAGACGGCGATGGTGGAATGAGCTTTAATAAAGATTGGTCCTTGGTAGTTCTGCAGAGAAAGAGTTGGAAAGAGAGTGGGTAGGCTGGTGCCCAGCATACATATATCTAAATGTACTACGAAAATAGCCCAAAGCGCTAAGAGAAAGAGATCGGAAAGGGGTCAGAATCAATGAAAAAAACTTAAAAAAATACTTTACAGTGGGACTATTACAAATTAATATATAGGTAAGATACTGTCTACCCCTCTATTTATAAAGTTTGTCTGCTAAAACTCTGCGAGATGGGCGGACGGTATTGCTGCCGCGAGCTAAACCTGGAAGAAGCTGGCACAGGAGCGAGGGGATTGGCGTAAGAAATAGAGGCTTATGTCCAGCAGTGGGCGATGTCGGGCAGTGGATGATGATGACTACAACTCCCAACGACCACCGACACGACCAAATCCCACCACACACAATAAAACACACATTTCATTTGATCTTCGCCGTTTTAATTGCCAAAACAAAACCCACTATATCTTCCACCTACATGAATCGAATAAAACGAGCCAATATAGGTTAACTTAGAAACAAAGAGCGTGTCATAGTCGACACAGTCGTAAGAGTCGTAGAACACACGTCGGTCATAAAGATCCTACGTGAACATAAAACTTGTGTTTAGTGTTGGTAGACCCACTGGCCACACAGGCCTGCAGACATATTCTGGATAACACCATGACAAGTTACTCTCGAATATCCAGCATCGTTTTGAATCGTTTACGGTGTTATATTACCTGGATTTGAAAAATCTGTAATTTTGCGGGCTCCTTCCTGGTTATCGCAGGATCAAAATTAAACCTATCCATTTAAATGAGATGTTTATTTTAGTAAGTAAATCTTTTAAAAGACACTGTAACGCGTCAATATTTTACAACTAGATGGCGCCGGGATTTCCTGGCTGAATCCCTGAGAAGAAATGCTGAAACAGGCTCAGATAGTCATGGTCTCTTTTAAAGTCCAAACATTATAATTACTATGTGAGTCTAACAATGCAGGTCCATATGTCTGGAAGGGCCTTTTGCAGAAAGAGCCATTGCAGTATTGAGCTGACTTGTCCCAACAAACGGCATGCATGCATCAGTCATCCTGTAGCTCAATTAAATTTTAGGGAACTCAACTACCCGTCACATGACGCTACCAGATCTGCAGGACATTTGTATGGGCCATATACAAAATACTCAAAGCCACCAGATAGTTTTCAAAGTCAGGTATTCAATTTTGCCTGCATGGTAGTCACATTCACAGTCAGTTATCTCTATATTGCGCTTTGAGTCAAAATAAAAATAGTAGTACAGAAGTAGAAGAAGTAACTTGAAAGTTAAATCTTTAACTTTAACTCCTGCCGGGTGAAAACATGAGCCTGTTAGCAAGGTGGTGGTTCCCTGTCCACGGTGCACCGAATTGACCTAGAATTTAATATTGCGACTCTTTGAGGATCAAATCAAAGGAAGTTGCAGAAGTTGAAGTGTTTATATTAGAACTTAGTTTTCTCTCCAGAATAACCCGTCCAATTGTGAAATACCCCGCATCATTCAAAGTCGGTGAGTGATAGACGTACGTATTTAAAGCATGTAGCTCGTGATTTACGCGCGTATGTCCCACGCACCAATTACCGGACCGCAACGATCCGGCTGCCATTAGGAACCGACCGATTTATTGAATGACAATAATCGTCAAATAAGACTTTAGTTCTGTTGCGGTTTTTTTACGCTGCGGTAGAGAAGGCTTTGGGAGGTCTATGTTTATGCTCGTGTTCTATTAGATAAAAGAGATAAGCAGGGTAACTGCAGTAAATAAGACCATTCGTTTGGCATGGCGAGGTATGGTGGTATAGTATGAAAAAATGGCGTAGAAATTGAAATCATTTATTCTTGTAATGTCTGAATTTAGGAAGATTTGGGAAGGACAGTGTGGGCTAATTAAAAAAAAAATCTCAATACAGATAAGATTTTATGTGTCCGTATGAATTGAGGAGCCATGTCTCAGATTTAAACGAGGGTATTACCAATATTTAGTAGTAAATTTGCCATATTTGTAGCCCCGATCCTGGAATTTGTAGTAAAACCCTTCAAAAGTTACAGAACGTTGAAGGTGGCCCCTCAATTCAGACGTCTGGATTGAGGAGCCACCTCAGAACTCGAAAACTAGCCAATGGATATTGCTAAAACTTTGGTAGGAATTAGTAGTGTTTATGCTTAATTTGTACAAAAAAAATGGGGTTTGTACGGCTGAATTTGAGGTAGCTACAATGCTTTGATTTATCTGAAAAATCCATAAATTTCCCCGCGCTGTTTCTCGGAAACTGATGAAGTAATTAAAATAGATTTTTGGTATTATTTAGTAGTAAATTAGCCAAATTTGTAGCCGCGATCCTGGAATTTGTAGTAAAACCCTTCAAAAGTTACAGGACGTTGAAGGTGGCTCCTCAATCCTGACGGTCTATAAAAAACAAATGTACGTAGCTACTAAAGTAATTGATCAAATCGAAGTTTGATTATGCCAATATTTAGTAGAAATTTCTACTAAATATTGGCGTAATCAAAATTCCTCTACATTCAGTATTTCAAAAGATATTAATAATTTTAAAATTCCTAAAGAATTTTCTGTGTAGGGTGACCATAAATAATTCAAACTGCGTTCATAAACAGAACTTTATTTACACATGATTCATTCTTCACTAAATCAGTACATAAATAAAGAAACACAATATATTAAACACAAAGAATAAAAAAAGACAAATAAACTAAAAGCGGATTATCCCAAATTAGCTTTTACAAAATCTCTAAGCATTATCTCTACCGAGATTTTTTAGCTAAATCTTAGTTAAATATTAATGTATTAAACGCACAATTATTTATTTATTTAACCATTTATGCACACACATATAAACAGACAAGAAGAAAGGAACAGAAAAATACGTACATAGGTAATGCTTATTTCTACAGAAATCTCTTCCAGCACACCTGCGATAGGAGAGAAGATAACAGAGATGTAGACAACGCGTGTAATAACAGTACAAGGGAAAACATAAAATTACAACATAAACTCTAATTTAAATATACACACATAATATGAGATTATACATACATACAAACATACATACATACATACTTGTAAAATAAATATCACCAAAATATATAGAAATAAAATGTAATTTAATTAATAAATACATAAGCAATTATGTTAAAGTGGAGAGATAGTGTTCTTTCACTCTCCTTTTGAATACTACTACAGTTTGGCATGTTTGTTATGTTGTAATTATGTTTTATTTTGTTAGTAGTTCTAGTTAAGTTAGCATGTGATTTCTATTTGCATTGTTTAAATCGCTTGAGTTGATATTTATGTACATTTCGATTCTGATTAAAATTAAAATAAACAATAAATCAATAAATTTGCTCTAAATAATGGTGGAAACCACATGAAACTCCATCTGTCGTTTAGAAGATCTAAGCGGTCACACAGACAGACACAAAAACAATTTTGTTTTTAAACATGTAGGTATAGATAATAGAGATTTAAAATTAGTACATTGAGTGTCTTTGCCTACTTTCAAATTTTAATGATCTCACGTTTTGTGGATTTCTGCCCGGTATCAATTTTTATAGTAGGTAATAAAAGAGTAAGACTCATTACAATCATTCATTACGACACAACTAAAAATCGTATTTTTTATGACATAAGAAAACGGCAAGATTTCTGATACGTTTACATAAATGTGTAGTAAATGTATTACATACAAAAAACTTCCAAAACAAATTCTATAAATGATGGTGAAAACCGCATCAAAATCTGTTACGTATTTTAGGAGAACAGCGCGGTCGCTCAGACAGGCAAAATAAGCGACTTTGTTTTCAAAATCAAAATCAAAATCAAAAGTCATTTATTCAAATTAGGCTGAGAATCAGCACTTTTCGAACGTCAAAGTACATGAGACAGTCCCCCAAAACGCCCACCCTTCACCACTTCCTAGTGCTTTAGCTGGGAAGAAGAAGTGGCGGAACAAACTCCCCAGCAGCACAGCTGTCTGTTTAGTCGGATAGACTTGATTCTATACATACAGAGGCAAAGTAATCAACATTACTAGACACAGAACTTAAAAAATTGTCATTTATGTCAGCTAGCCATGCTAATATACCAACAAATAAAATGAAAAATTAACTCAAGCACAAAAAATAAAAAGTAAACAAAGCATATACCAAAATAAAAGTCTCCTGGTATAAATGGCGTGATAGCTTACATAAGCAATGCTGGATTATGTTTACAAATGATAACCTAGGACCATCGACGTAAAATAAATAAACAAGTAGGTAATTATTAGCAACAATAACAAAATCATGGTCAGCAAGACGACCAGTCACCACAAGCAGCACCCGTTCACGAGCATAACGCAAAGATCAGCCATTACCACCCTCGCCATATTTGAGGGAAAGAGGTAACCCGATCCCCAACGCTACCGCAAGCAGTGACATCTACGGGAGCATGACGAACTTGCTGCCGGTTACTCAGGCAAGAATAGAATTATCAATTGTCGAGGTCGCTAGCTAACCATAATGCCATACAACTCTCCATAAAAAAAAATTGTTATGAGTAGAACATGTCAATAACTAATGAAAAAAACAGATTATAATTTAAAAAATTACTTAGTCAATAAAAATATATATATCAATAATTATATGAACCCATATAACCTGTCTCTAGGTACAATTCTGGAGAAAGAACATAAACATTGTCTTGAGTTAATCACAGCGACCAACTATTTTTGTCATTTAAATTGTCGTTGATGGAATAGTAAGCCTTTAAACACAGGTTGGACTTTATTTGAGCTTTAAACGCATCAAAAGGCAAATCTAGCAAAACAGAGGGAAGCTTGTTATAAAAGTTTATACCAAGCCCAACAAATGAATTATGAACCTTATGAAGCCGGTGAAAAGGAGCACGTAGTTTGTCCTTATTTCTAGTGTTTACGGTGTGAATATCACTGTTTTTAGTGTACAAGTGTATATTTTGTCTAATATATAAGATATTGGCAAAAATGAATTGTGATGCTACCGTGAGAATACCAATTTCTTTAAAAAAAGTCTCTCAACGAAACTCTGGCACGTAGCTGGTAAATTGCTCGAACAGCACGTTTTTGAAGCACAAATATATTTTGAATATCAGCAGCTTTGCCCCATAGCAAAATACCGTAGGACATAACGCTGTGAAAATAACTAAAGTAGACTAACCGAGCTGTATCGACGTCAGTGTATTGTCTTATTTTTCTGACGGCGTAGGCAGCTAAACTGAGCCTTCCTGCTAGGCTTGATATGTGTAATCCCCACTGAAGTTTGGCATCTACAGTTATGCCCAGAAAAACTGCCGAGTCTACAGTCTCAAGCACCTCTTTATTTAAGACAATGTTGGGACCTAGATTTCTAACATTCGGTAAGGCAAACTTTACACATTTAGTTTTCTTGGCATTGAGAACTAGGTTATTAGATTTAGAACTAGGTTACTATAGAGTGCACTGTTTACGTCGTCAAAATCTTGTCTATTCCTGTCTACTTTAAAAATAAGAGAAGTATCATCTGCAAACAGTACAACATCACAAATATCCTTTAAATAAAATGGTAAGTCATTGATATACACTAAAAACAAGAATGGGCCGAGTATTGAGCCTTGAGGCACACCTAATTGAACTGGTAGCCCGGACGATTTTACTCCATTAACTTCTACACATTGCAACCTATTATGTAAATAAGAATTTATTACGTTTAAAGCTTTCTCCCATGCGTTAAATATGTGTTTCATCAGAGCAACACCCGCATCTGTAGTCGAACGACCTTTTGTAAAACCATATTGCTCATTATGAAGGAGGCTATTTAAATTAAAATGTCTTAGCAACTGCTTGAGTATCAACTTTTCGAATATTTTGCTAAATGCAGGTAAGATAGAAATAGGCCTGAAATTACGAATGTCATTTTTATTACCTGATTTAAATAATGGTATGACTTTACTACACTTCATGAGGTCAGGAAAAGTCCCTGAATCAACACATTTATTGAAAGTGACAGCTAGATAGGGGGCTACGGTGTCTATTATATTACTTAAAAGCTTAATGGAAATACCCCAGAAATCACCAGTGTTTTTAAACTTAAGTGTGTTAAAAACATTAACTACATCACGAGACGTTACATGTTCGAATCTGAATAGGTCGCTACATTTAGGCACACTACTATGCAAAAGGTTTTCAGCTTTAGACGGGGACGAATTTAGGGAGCAAGTCGTAGTTACAGGTATGTTGGCAAAAAACTCATTAAATGCCTGTGCTACGTCAACTTCCTTATGAACTAATTGGCTGTCGACCATAATCTCAAGTTGTTTTTCTTGTTTAACTGATTTCCCCGTTTTATTGTTAATGATTTTCCAAGTTGTTTTTACTTTGTTATTAGAATTTTTAATTGTACTGATTAAAAATTTCGATTTTGCAAAAGCAGTAATCTTAGCACTAAGTTTAGTAAATATATTTTAAAATAAAGATTAGAGAAGGCTAGTAATTAATGATAGAATAAGGGAATATAGAGATGATGTTTAGAGATTAGAGATTTTATAAAAGCTAATTTGGGATAATCCGCTTTTAGTTTATTTGTCTTTTTTATTCTTTGTGTTTAATATATTTTGTTTCTTTTTTGAAGTAGGTACTGATTTGGTGAAGAATGAATCATGAGTAAATAAAGTTCTGTTTATGAACACAGTTTGAATTATTTATGGTCACCCTACACAAAAAATTCTTAAGGAATGTTAAAATTATTAATATCTTTTGAAATATTGAACGTAGAGGAATTTTGATTACGCCAATATTTAGTAGAAATTTCTACTAAATATTGGCGTAATCAAACTTCGATTTGATCAACTGCTTTAGGAGATACGTACATTTGTTTTTTTATAGACCGTCAGGATTGAGGAGCCACCTTCAAAGTCCTGTAACTTTTGAAGGGTTTTACTACAAATTCCAGGATCGCGGCTACAAATTTGGCTAATTTACTACTAAATAATACCAAAAATCTATTTTAATTGCTTCATCAGTTTCCGAGAAACAGCGCGGGGAAATTTATGGATTTTTCAGATAAATCAAAGCATTGTAGCTACCTCAAATTCAGCCGTACAAACCCCATTTTTTTTGTACAAATTAAGCATAAACACTACTAATTTCTACCAAAGTTTTAGTAATATCCATTGGCTAGTTTTCGAGTTCTGAGGTGGCTCCTCAATCCAGACGTCTGAATTGAGGGGCCACCTTCAACGTTCTGTAACTTTTGAAGGGTTTTACTACAAATTCCAGGATCGGGGCTACAAATTTGGCAAATTTACTACTAAATATTGGTAATACCCTCGTTTAAATCTGAGACATGGCTCCTCAATCCATACGGACACGATTTTATTTATAGATAGTGTCAAAACATTTGAGCTTAGCATGGAAAATTATCGGATATTTTAATTAATTAACCATCGCAACATTATAGAAACAGAATTACAATATCTAATAGAATCATTTGCTATTAGGTATGAAAGTAATAATCACAAATAAACTACTAGCTTAAACCACACACACCACCACCATTCAATTGAGCACCGTTTAAGTGAGAGTGCTGTCATTGGAGTTTTCTTTACATGATGTACCCAAGGTTCTATTGTCTCATGAATGCTCTTATGAAAGTGACTAAAATATTATGTAAATACTAAATCATTATCCTCTTTGGCTCTTAATTAATTGTAACTATCATCAGGAGACTCTTGTTCAGTAGTCGGTTAATGATGCTTCGCATTTCTTTAATATCAACGAAAACTGAGCGGCTATTGGGGGATAATTTAATAATTTGGTAATTGGACGTGTAAAGATCTTGTTAATAAGTTTAATAAATATCTAACACTTCAAGCAGACCTGAGCCCAGTCAGAAGTCAGAGTCAAAAGCCAGAAAACAAAACAAATGCATCCACATGTTTTTTGGCAACCCATCCTGGGTAACTAACTCAAGCAGAACACCTCAGCCTAAGTTATTTTGACAGCGCTAGCTTAAGCTGACGCAAAAGAAGAAGATAAACCCACCTTGAAAAGAGACATTCGATCAAATCAATGAATGTTAATCATGAATTGACACACACGCATAAACTTTTAATAGTAAATAATGTGGCATCACATAAATAAGACATGGTCACATAAATAAGACATGGTCACATAAATAAGACATCAAATAAAGCCAGTTTGAGTGGCACACGTCGCCCGCGGCTGTCGTAAACGCAAATCAAGTTGAGACAAACGTATCGAATGACCGACTTGTATAATTACTTGATTAAAAGTAATGATGTCGGAGTTTACGACCTGGAATTGGTCGAGATTGATTCCTAAATTCCTATAAATAATGATGAAATCCGTCTCATTGACCACATACAACGCGACTAAGGCTATTGTGATTGGAGGCAGGCATGGTGTATCCGTACTAATCTAAGTCTACTCATAATGTACTGAAGCTGAAAAGTTTGTTTGTATGTTTGAACGCTCTTATCTGGAACTACCAGTTGGATTTCAAAAAAATCTTGTATATGATAGCCACATTCATGGTGACGGCTATAGGTATAAAGCCTCAAGAAAAAGCCAGTTGTCTTTACAGAAAGGACTAATGACCCCAACAATAACTGAAGAGGTGGTCTTTATCACAATAGCAACTTACTTCAATAAACCAAACTCATTGGAAGCCCAAGTGACAAGAATGGTATGTAGCTCTTGCAGTTTGAAGTAGGTACTTTGTTACATTATTAAATTACGTCAAACTGAGGTCTGTCAATTCCGCAACACCACACTGCGCTCCAAAATACAGATTACTGACGTTGCTCAAAAAGCCGCTAAGCTAAAGTGGGACTGAGCTGGTCACGCCTGCCGTATGGCGAATGAGCTGTGGGTCAAAATAACCACTACGCGGAGCCCTGACACAGCTAGAAGGCACCGCGGAAGAACCCGTATCAGATGGAGAGACGAGCTGGAGAAAACACACGACCAGTGATCCACTTTAGCCATGAATCGAAGGAGTTGGAAGTCATAGAGAGAGCCTTTGCCCAGCATTGGGATGATGCTGACTAACAGTAACAGTAACGTTTGTACAAGGCAGTATCCCAATATCAAGTCACTAATTAGTAGTAGGTCAGCTGTAGTCATAACAGTATATAGAACATAATTTCATTACTTGTTCAACGACTGTTATTAAAAGCCAAATAATAAACTTCAAATTCATATTAATTACGTGTGTACCTCATGCTAAACGCAGTTTTAACTCTCTTAATTAAGAGTAATCTAAGGCTATGAACCGTAATTGCCATCCATACATGACTTCTGTGTAATTGCCGCCTTTGATTTCGCTGTACTATAAAAATAATTGATGTATCAATTGACATCGGATTATGATAGCAGAATAAATATTTTGCTACCTATTAGTAGAATTTGAGGTGCATATCCTACTGGTGTGTCATCATTATATAAATTAACAACACATCTATTGATCGGAGAGGATCTATGTAGGTCTTTTGTCGCTAGTGACATAGGCTATTTTTGTCTTCAAAATATGCGGAACATAATGCAGACCGTGAGAGCGAAGCCGCGGTTTTAAGCTAGTAATACTTTGAAAACCATGATCAAAAGGAGTGCTAGTAATGTTATTGAACCATCGAATCAATGCAAAGAGACGAGACGAATCGTTGGATGAAGTTTATTCGCTCATCGTTAGTGTTGGTCAAAAGTTGTAGTAGACGTTTTTATTAGCATCCCATTTGTCAAGCTCAAAATTAAGTAAGGTACTATTAATTATCCAAGGGCCACACATTTTAATCAGAAGTCTTATCATAACAGATTTTATAACCAACAACACAACAGTTTACCGAAAACAAATGCAGAACGTAATCAACCACAACATATTAATGTCACATTTGATTAACACTCCAAACCTCGCGGTGGTCAATATAACCCGTCACTTTTAACTTTTAAACGCCATCAAAATTCGCCAAATTGATTTCTGAAACCCTTCAGAGTCCGATAATCTTGAGGGTGATAATTCTGGTCATCAATCGACACTAGGCTCTAAAGTGTTTGACACTAAACGGTTTATGGCCACAATAAAGCGAAGGGCCGCAGTTCATTCACTTGGAGTCGGGCGGACTTGTAGGAATTTTGTTTAATTAGCTCCGGATTGAGACTAGTGGATGCGAAGGGATCTGTCTGTTTCAAAAGTTTCTGAGGAGGTGAGAAATATTTTTATTTTATTTTATTTGTGTTTTGAAAAACGGAAAGCTGATAGAATATAACAAAATACTGTTTTCCACACAAGAAGGTCTCGTGGCTAAGTAATAACAGCCGCACGGGTCAATCGATCAGGTTAAGTTACGCTAGCTACAGTTGGTCCATGGATGGGTGACCATCTTGACATACTGAGACCCCTTTGACAGTCGTTACGGGTCGTCTGAAGCCCGAAAGTCTGACAACCAGTTTTACCATGGGGATTATGGTACCCAGTAACTGGATTGTGCAGGTTCAGTCGCTCGATTAGACTGGGAGCCGACCCCAAAAATAGTTGGGAAAAAGTTAGGCAGATGTTGACTGCCCGCACATGAACGTATCTTACTAAATTCACAACAATTTTTCTCGTCTGTCTGGTTGTTGTATCTAAGGAAAACAAAAGAGCTTTTCTCACTGTTGAATTACTTCACTTCAGAAACGAAACAAGTGGGGACGTAAATTATTTTATTTTTTTGCTACACAAAAATAGTAGTTATCACTGGTGCCACGATTCCTGAAATAAACTATAATTAATAAATAAGTGTATCTACTTCGAACTACAAGCCAAAAGATCGGCAATAAAATTAAACAGTAACTCCTCCCAATTACCTTGAGATCATGACAGAGAGGTGGAGTTCAATCCATCAACAGCAATAGCAACTATCACCACGCGGCATCGGTAACAGCCTGGTAGCCGCGCGCCGTTGAGCTCGGTCCGATTGGCGATTTTATTAAAATTAATAACTCCACTGGACGTGGGCTGTAAATGGAAGTATAATTCTTTGAGATACATGTTTATTTAAAGTTGTTTGTCCGTGTGTAAAGTTTGAAACTAGGTTTTTGCTGAAGCCTCGGTCCTTTTATGGCATTCTTGTTGCAGTCCTAAAACATGTATCATAGGATCAAATTCAAAACAATATTTTGATCAATTGGTGCATCAGATTTAATAAAATTGTTTGATATGTTAACGCAAAATTGTAGCCGTTATAGGGCAGCTATGACAGTATTCCTATTTCACGAACTAAATTATTAGTTTAATACTTGGGTCCAATTATAATTATTTTATAAGTATGTTGACAGCTAGAAAGAAATCAAAATAAACTTTTCAAATTCATGACTTAATGTCAATTATGTTCAATTTAATCATTTGTCAAATTATGATAAGTAGTTTAGAAGTTATGAGGAAACAGAAGAACATACCGGGAAAAATCATAACCCTCCTTTTTGCTTCGCCCTTGTCGTGTAAAAAGTATTATTCAAAATATCTACCTACCTCTGCAAGCGAACCTTGGAACCTGCACCACTACAAATTATACAGCCACTGAATAATCCCGAGGCGTCGGGATTTAACAACGGTAATACGATCGCGTATTGTAATCAACAATTTGCAAGCGACCGCCGCGCTCTATGGAGTCCTAACGAGCGGCTGTATGGCCACTATACTGGTATATGACGTCATTATTTTAATTAAAACAATCCCAAATGATTGTCTTTTATTGCCCAGTGTTTGGATTTTCTGATATCTGGATGACTCAGTTAGAGTGTCTAGCTATGTACGGTTACCAAAAGAGACAGGTAAAGGGTCGTCGGAAATAGTTGAAGTTTAGTAAGACCGATGGTTGTTTTCGAATAAAATGAAAATAATTATGAATTATTTTATAAATAACTGACAGTATGTTCATGAAATAAAATTTAATTCGAAGATTCTGTCCGACGAACCTGGTAACTAATCTCTTTTGGTGACTGTACTGTAGTTTTGTCCTGTAAGCCTATAACTAGCCGAGAGATTTCCTATCTCATGTTCAGTGCTTGCAAAAATTGAGAACTGACGACCTAAAAAAGATGTGCTTTGCTGGGTTAAAAAGGAAATAGAATGTGAACCTTCAACCTGAGACACAACAGTGCGACGCAGCTACATAGCCTGGAACAGGGAGAGCCTACCAGCTGAAATAGGACAGTATAAGAAATCACTTTAATTCTTATTATGCAGTTTAACAATCTGTTCTAGCACAATGAGTGGTTGTCTGAAAGGATGACGTTGTAGCAGATTCATTTAGATGAAACATAAGTTTTCATTACAAGAGGCCTAATAAAACGACCCTTCAAATAGAATCAGTCCACGTACTCATGGACGTAAAAATATCGCGGCAAGATTTTTTTGCGAACTGATTTCTTTAACGCAATATTTACCGCTGAGAGTTTAAAATCAAACAGTGTGTTTTTCCGACCCGTTGGGATGCACACTGTAGGATTTTAAATCCTCGGTTGAACACCGACAGTTGAAAATCCAGTGAAATATGAAATCCGGCCGTCTTTTTTTACGTTCGTGCCTACGTGCTGCTGAAAATATGTCGCTTTAGAGACTTAATTTAATTAAAGATCATTATTGGCTACGAAATTAATGTTCTGCTTATGTGTGCACCACACACAATCAAACCTACTACATTTCTGATTGGATCTCGTCCGTCTACCAAACATTCAAGGTATCCGTGCATGGAGAGCGAGTTATTGTCGCCAGTGTATCGACACCTATAACGTTGTACACTGCAGTGCAGAGTGAAAGGAACGAACAAAATTAAGTATGAGATCTATTGTTATTTTTGTAGTATTCCGGTGCGGTTTGTCTCTGTACTTTAGTTTTCTTTTTTCAAGCAAAATGAGCTACATGATTCATTTTGTCTTGTACTTTTAAAGTACAGGTAGCTTTCAAGCAAAGCAAGCATCAAGCAGTTTCTTAATTAATGTTGGGCGTACAATGGATCTGTTGGATCATTCTCTTAAAAGGCTTATTTTCTGTAGCAGGTACATCAATTTGTAAGCCGTTCGTGTTGTTCGTTAATGAATTGTCCATTGTTACTCACATCATCTAATAATGTGTGGTCTTCAAATAACACCATGATTCTGTGTGGGAAAAGAGTTAGTTTCGGTAATTTCTTCTCAAAATAATTCCACTAGGAAATGCCGGCGCCATCTAGTTTCAAAATATTGAACAAAACATTGACGTGATAGTGTTCAAAAAGATTCACTTCTATATCTATCTAATAAATCTATAAACTGTATAATGAATAATGAAAAACAAGTATATTTTACAAAAATCTCAGTAAGTTACAGTGAGCTGTCAATAGTGTCAATCCCTAGCATCAGGTTGAATTTCAGCTTACCTACTTCAAGCTCAATTCAACTTCACGGTGCAATTTATTCAGAATAGACCTGCTGTACGTGGCTTGTGTTATTTCAACATCAACACTTCATTTTGTCATTGAAGCAATTACTATGTAAGACAAAATCAACGATCAGATCAAATCAGAAGCAAACAGCATGCAAAGTCTCAGGGGTGATTCTTGAAATTCTGTTTCTTCCGAACCCTAATACTCGCTAACCTCAACGTCACACAGAGACAACAAACAATCTCAGCTAAAACAGCATCTATTCCGTGTCCCAGTTCCCGTGTCCCGCAGTGTACCACATCGATCAAAAGGCAAGATCTGGTACCTCCGATAAAGCCTGACGGGACATTAAAACATTTTAAAATGCAATAAATAATTCCCTTAACGACGTTCTGTTCGGGCAGCTATTAATCAACTGCTCACTTCAAGCTACTTTTTATTACATGTAAATGAGTACCTCGTAATGCAGAGGTTTATGCTCACCACGAAGATGAGGATGTGCAGGGGGTGAGCAGGACCAGCTGGTGGAGATGGAACGTGAGCTGGTCTGTTGTGAAGATGTATTTTACTTGGTTTTAGTAGAAACCTGCATCTATTTAGTAATGTGGATATTTCTGTCAAATTATTGCATTTATTTATACCTATAGGTCCTAAATTGAGTTGTTGTTTTGACACATTGCAGTGGGTTGCAGCTGAAGATCAGCGTCGGGTGGTGCCATCTTGTGTTGTAATCTGACATTATGCTGAGCAGAGGCCCTTTGACATTTATGTCATTGTTTTTTGTTTTTTTTTTTTTTAATAGTTGAAGGTGTTGTATGCTATAATGTCAATAAACGCATTTTTTTCTTTACATTATTGATAACTTCTTGTCTTTAGACCACTACCTTTTTTCTGAACGATTAATGAAAGCTCCATGCGGAAGAATTTTCTTAAAGGGGGTGTTTTCGTGTCCCGTTTCTTTCTAGATGGATCATGGAATAATTTAAAAAAAAGCTTTAGGAAAGAATAAAAGGACCACTAATACAAATGGTCAGTCAAAAAATCAGTACTTTTATTGCAGTAAGTTAAAATAAGTCATCACCAGGAACACGAAATGACTACTGCTTTACCTTTCAGATCAATTCTGAGTTCCTAAACAAAACGAAGATCTCGTGAAACCTCCGACACGCGGAGATACATCAGCATCACGTGTAAATGACCTCACGTCTTAACATCTAAAGCTCGGTGCACACGAGCCCGGCTTTATTACAAATATCACTAACAATCCGTCGGCCGGCGTCATTAAACCCCCATCGGCTCACAATGGCATAAATAACGACGGATTTATTCCTATATTTATTTATTTATATGTGTTATTTATTTATTGCCCGTCCGGTCTGCACTCGGCTTTATAGATTTTTTTATACTTGTCCTCGTGATCGAGATGTATTAAAATGTTTATTGTCTAATCTATTTGGGGGTATTAAACAAAGTTTTAATTTGGGTAAACATTCTTTTTTGATTTCAATAAAGATTAAGATTTTGTTAAGGAATGCCTTATTTTTATCCTTATTATGGATGGTTGAGAGGGATGATAGAACAGGAGATTTATGAATTCCTGACTAATATCACAAGCTACGTTATCGTTCCGTGTGATGCCGGACGTAAAAGTATAGCACCATCCCATTTCTTCCCGTGGGTGTCGTAGGAGGCGACTATGGGACTTACTAGAGAATGGGCAGCCGCGTTCTCTATGCATTTGACCACCATACTGCGATCGCCAACCCGCCTGCCAAGCGTGGCGATTATGGCAAAACCCCCCTTTTGGGAGAGCCCTATGTCCAACAGTGGACGTCTTGCGGCTGAAATGATGATGATGATGATGATGATGATGATGATGACGTTATCTTGGCAGCTGCACTGCCTTACATACATACATAACATAACATCACACCTTGTTCCCCGAAGGTTTAGGCAGAGGTGTACCTATGGTACACCCACATTTCTCCAGTTATGTTTAAGTCCCGTGTAATATAGGACGAGCTTATTGCCGTCAACCAGGCATAAAGTTCAGACTCCGGGCTGCTAAAGAAAAATTCCAGATAGAAAATCCCAATAACACTTTGCCAGACCTGGGAATCGAACCAAGGACCTCATGCACAGCTGTATCGCTTGCGACCGCTACACCAACGAAGCAGTCACAATATTTTTTTTCTTTTTACATACCATCACGCGTGTAATCCCCGGAGGGCTAGGCAGAAGTGTACCTATAATACCAAAAGCCGTACCCCTGAACCATGGAACCGTAAACCTTTTTGCTCGTCAAAAATTACCTATCTCAATTTTCAAAGGTATAGGACCACGTACTTAAAGAGGAGGAGAGAAGGTCTCGTGACTAACGAATAACAGCCGCACGAGTCAATTGATCAGGTTAAGCTACGCTTGCCGTAGACAGTCTGTAGATGGGTAATAGAGAGAGTCCAAGACCCCTCCGTGCCGCGGAAAGCATGCTAAGCCGTTGGTCCCGGCTGTTATTTGTGGATCTTTGACAGTTGTTACGGGTCGTCAGAAGCCCGAAAGTCTGACAACCAGCATGCTCAGCATGACGCTTTCTATTTGTCTTCGATCTTTGTCTAGGTCCTTATAAATGTAGACTATTTCAGAAGAATATTTCTTGCCAAACTGTCAAAATCACACTGACAACAAACTTTCTACTCGACGGGCACAAAGTATATACGATTATCTACAAAATTATGATTCGTTCGCTATCTTGTCCTATTGTACATCATTTTTTTTTTTTTTTTGGGTGGTAAATCATCAAATAACTTCTCCCGCTCTGGGTGGAGCGGGAGGGCGTGTCAGACTTTTACTGACTAAAACCCACCCGTGTTCCCTCGGTTGCCTGTGTGCCAGGGGCCGCGGTATCTCTTTCGAACAACCCGCACCCCTGGCAGGCATCGGCCCTTGCGGGCCCCATCAGTTGCTGCTGACATCTCTTTGAGGCGCGCGTGGAACACAACGCGCCGTCGACCCGGGCTTGGTCCTTACCGGACAGCGAGCTACCCTTTACTCGCCGTCCGCAAGCCCGTGCCTACGGTGGCCGGGAATCAGCCTGGGATTCCCGACACCCAGGGCGTCTCCTGCGAAGGCCACGGCTGTGAGGGCGCATGTACTGCATCTCCCTCACGTGCGCCGCCTCCCTCTTTGCGAGCATAACTGCTTCGCTGAAGGAGGCGACTGCCAGCCATGCCCTCTCTCTCCGTACCATGGCCTGGACCAGGGTCGGACGCGAGAGATCGCCGCCGCCGATCACCTCCACGAGGACACGGCATTGCGCCGCCCAAGCTGGGCAGACCTCCACCGTATGCTCCACCGTGTCCTCTGGGCGATCTTCGCAATGGAAACACCCGGGCGTTTCCTCCCGCCCTATCCGAAACAGGAACCTCCCGAAACAGCCATGTCCGGTGAGGACCTGTGTCAGGCGGAAGGTGAGGACGCCATGCCGCCTCTCAAGCCACTCCTCAAAGAGGGGACTTACCGCCGCAATCGCGGCGTGCCCAATTGTACATCATTAAGTTAATAGTCATGTCTATTCTTCCGTCGACAAATCGGTGCTCGTGCTAAGCCTGCAGTCCCACTTATAATACTGATATTCAGCTGCATCTGGTAAGACTGGAAGCCGACCTCAACATAGTTGGGAGAAGGCTATGCAGATTCACTTGAGGAGCAGGAACTTAAAAATAACACAAAAAATAAAATAACGTTTTGCAAATTGCGTCTAATATGTATTCAATTAATCGTTGTACAAACCTATTACGAAATAGACATTACAAAAAATATTTAATTATTTCAAAAAAATACTACAAAACCCCATCTTGCTAAACCTACTTATGTCAAAAAACTTAAACTTACACACAAACAAATGCAAGTATAACTTAAGGTGAATCTAGTCGACATTTTTTCCATACAAACTTCGGGAGTACATTACTCCACTGTTTGACAATGCACATCAAAAATTAAACATGGTATGGTATTGTCTCAGTATTAATACTGTTTGTACGGAAACAGAATATTAAAATAATATGCCGTTTATAAGTTATGAGCCACCAAAGATTAGTTTTTCTTGCTAATTTTAACTATCTTTGGGCGTGTTTAAATAATAAAAAAGTGTGGAATCTCCAAAACTAAGTCGGTACCGATAATGTTCAATTATCGGAAAGTTCAATCAACTTTGTTATTCATGGATTTATGCAGCGGTTTTGTCATAAAGCCCGATCTTCCGAAAGACTTTTCTCAATTTTTCACGCGCCTCGTTCGTCTATAAATGATCTTGCATCTCACACAATAACGTTGTGCGTATAGTTTAGCGTCTAACTGCTCATCACTGATACTACCTCTGTCGGACATGATGCCTGGTGAGACGGCATGCTTTTTAGTCAGACCCACCAGTGAGTTCGAGCTCGCGACTTGATTCCCCTTAATGAGTTGGAATACCTTTTTTTGTACCGCCACATATCCTAAAGGAATATTTACTTTCAAAACACAGTTTGTCAACTCGTCAAGGAAGTGAAACCATAGAACTATCCTAGTATGTTATTGTTTATATTGTGTCATCGTTTACGTTTTTTTAAGCAATCAAGTTTTCATCGGTTCAATAAAAATATTCAGATGCGATTTCCTATTAAAAACATCGTTTGTTTTTTACCTCCTCGTTTAAAGAAATCTATTCACGACCCGCGGGCTTGTCTACCTACGTATACATACGTACTTAGATTAAATTTCTATGTTAGTATGTTTTATGCTTTAGCATGTGTACAGGGTGTAACAGAAACTCTATTGCTGTCCTTAAGCACTTAAGATAACAGATGGTATATAATCACTATACATAGTTTCAGCTCAAAATAAAAAAACTCTAAGAATTGAAAACAAGCGGTTTGTTATTTGTAACCCGTAACGAAAAAGATGAGACAAAAACGAAGTCTGTTGGATCAAAAAATAATTGGGGACGGAGTCTATAGTTGCTTGCCCATCGTTCTTTTCGATTTCATGTGTTTCTTAAATTCAAATCATAACAAACGTGTCACCGCACTACGTAGGTCAATAACTTTCCACGTTACTTGCCAATATCACGATTAATCTTTTCCGAGTGATGTGTTTATTTCAATTTGAAAAGTTCGGTTTCAGGTATCAATGTATTAAAAATTCTCATAACTTCCGGTGAAAGAAAACATTATGAGGAAACCAGCATATCTAGGAACCAAAAATTCGGAGACATGTGACATCTAACAACCCGCACTGATCCTACGTGGTGGCCACCTCCCTGTAACAAAGAGGAGGCCCGTGTCGCAGTGGGAACGGTATAGGCTGATTATTTTGATTAAGTAAAACGTTCCTTCATGTATCGAAGGACCATAGGAATTTTATGTTTGGTAAATAGCTATCACTTAAATTAAAAGTAGTTTTACTTAACATAACTTGTTTCCCCGAAGGATTAGGCGCAGGTCTACCTGTAGTACACCTACATTAGGCGCAGGTCTACCTGTAGTACACCTACATTAGGCGCAGGTCTACCTATAGTACACCTACATTAGGCGCAGGTCTACCTGTAGTACACCTACATTAGGCGCAGGTCTACCTGTAGTACACCTACATTAGGCGCAGGTGTACCTATAGTACACCTACATTAGGCGCAGGTCTACCTATAGTACACCTACATTAGGCGCAGGTCTACCTATAGTACACCTACATTAGGCGCAGGTCTACCTATAGTACACCTACATTAGGCACAGGTCTACCTATAGTACACCTACATTAGGCGCAGGTCTACCTATAGTACACCTACATTAGGCGCAGGTCTACCTATAGTACACCTACATTAGGCGCAGGTCTACCTATAGTACACCTACATTAGGCGCAGGTCTACCTATAGTACACCTACATTAGGCGCAGGTCTACCTATAGTACACCTACATTAGGCGCAGGTCTACCTATAGTACACCTACATTTCGCCAGTTATGTTTAAGTCCCACGTCCATTGGCCATAAATCGAGACTCCGGGCTACTACTGAGAAAACTATGTAAGTAGGCCAATTAAAGTAATTATGTTTACAACCACTTTGGTTTCGCGCTCAATACAACGAAAATCTAAAAAAGGAAGAAATAGGTACCAACGCAAAGTGGAACGTTAAATTATTATTTTTTCTCCTTACTAAATATAATTCAAAGTCTTGCTACAAACAAACAAACCTTACAATATTCGCACAATAAACATAATTAGTTAGCCTGCAGTCGATTGAGTCCGTGTTCTCTTCACGGTGATTTAGCGAACAGGTGTAAAAGAATTGCCGAGCTAATTGACGGGAACGAATTACTATAAAGTTTGTAAGTTATGAACTTATGACGTATATACTATGCTATGTGTTCTAATGTAATTTGTAGAACCTATTGTTCATACATTTTGCGGTGCGAATCGATTAGTGGAAGCAATTAATTTAGTGAAATTATACAATCGTCTTCCACATAAGTTCGGGACATAGATACTTATTGTTGTTATTATGGTTACAATGATCAAGACCGACAGTGAACTGTCTTTTTTTCTTACTTATTGCTGTTACTTCATTGTTTGGATATTTGAAAGTTTCTATAGGTTTCATCTTCGAGTAGGAATAGGAGAAGACGAGGAATAAAAGAAGTTATAGTAAATGTGAGTTAAGTAAAATATATTAATTGACAGATTTTGTTTTATTTCCTAGGCATTCATGACCGCAGAACTCGCACGAAAAGGCAGGGGAAAAAACGGGTATGATCAACACAAACACTTGCACTACGAAACATATAAGCGCCGCGCCGCCGTCACAGTCAAATTGTTACTCAGAGGCGTACAGTTACCTGTACAAGTGTACATACTAAACGATCTGCAATCTAAGCTCCGAAAACGAGAAAAAAATAAAATAGAAACGAAGGAGGCAAGCAAGTGGCTGGCCAAGTAAGCCAGGCTTCCAGTCTAACCGGCTGCAACTGAATACAAGTATTTTACCTGGTGCGGCTGCCTATCTGAAATATCTGACCTACACAACCCGGGTACCGGCCAGCATCCACCGCTACAACAATAATCTATAAAGCCAGTTAATTCCAACCGTATCTGCTCATTAAGTCCGGCCCGACATCCGGTCACACAATACAGAACTCATCATAATTCAACCGACATCAAAGATCCAATAAATCTAACATTAATAACTCTATTCGTTTGTTGTGCCAGTTATACATCATTTTAAAAATAACCTTAATGCGTAGTAAATATAGTTGGTTTCTGAGTGAAGAGATGAGGGTATTTTAATCCCTGGCAATAAAAAGGTGTGGTATAAAACGGTAGCCAACAGGATTACCTATAGGTTTTGTACCAAAGTAGCGCTGACGGGCTGATATTAGGGATGTGTTGCAGTTTGTCGATGGAAATTCGGTGAAGTTTTGAGTCGTTACTGGTGTTGTTCATAGAATTTGATATTTGTTTTATAGGATTTCAGAAATAGTTACTTATATGACTAATTGAGATAGATGGAATGTAAGTGGGAGCAGGGTATTTGTGGTATTTTTTAAAGCGTAGGATCGATGGCAAAAAGTTCAAAAAGCCCACAATTCATCTGCGCGAAGTCCGCTCACTGACGCCGCCGCGCAGTCATAAGGTCATCAAATGCACAGGTGACAGGGCATGAGGCGCAGGATGGAAGGTGGGCCATAGTTTGTGGCATACCTAATTGTGGTAAGAACGATTTTTAAACTTAATCACTTTAAAATTCGTTGTTCATTGCAAAAACTTTTGTACACTTCAACTACCTAACCAACATTGACATTAAGCAGATTCGTAGAAGATACAACAATTTATTTTCGTGCGCTGTTCAATAAGACCCCTATTACGGGGATATTATAGTTGTTTCGCTTGATCTAGGTTCCTAGCTTTTCATAGTCTTTATCTCTATTATCGATTCAAATCTTTTTCAATGAAAACGACAACATGAAACCTACGATAATCCCTCGATACTCGATATCGATACAGTCCCACCACTAGCCACTAATATTAATTATAAATGATTCAGACGTCATTAGCGGTGGCAAAGATCTTGGCGATACAAAGACTACAGCCGTCTCGCTCGCACCCACTGCTACATGAGACCATGTTTATTGTAACGTGAGAACAGACTGGCACTTGTGTCATTTGGGACCTGGTGGTACAGGCTGGGATGCGTGGCATTAAGGAAGAGGAGAGGAGAAACTAGGGATAGTTTTGGTCCTATGCTGTTTTCTAGACTCTCAGCTACCATTTTCCAAGTGTGAGAAATCTGTTGAAGTTATACTGTTGTGCCTTATACACATAATCCGCCTATACTGTTCCCACTGCTGGGACACAGGCCTCCTCTCTGTGAGAGGGAGTGGGCCGTAATCCACCACGCGGACCCAGTGCGGGTTGGTAGATGTGTGTTTTGTACATGTGTTTGAAATATATTGGTTCTAGGACATGCTGCACCGTTTAGAGGGCAGCGATGATGAAAATAATTTACACAAAGCAAAGCGTCAATCTAGGTTCGAATCTACAACTCGTAAGTCGCGCAATCTCCTAGTACAGTATAAAATTCATGAGATTTTTCAGAGAAACTCGAACGTCTCGAACATGACTCGTGAATTAATTTGTCAAGAATGACAATCTTCTAAATAAAAAAACCATGAGATTTTGCGATACTACGAATGCCACGATCTGCCTGACTAGCATATTTCCCAACCACGTTGGAGTATGTGTCCAGTCTACCCAGATGCAGCTGAATACCAGTATATTACATGGAGCCACCGACTGTCTGACCTCCGCAACCTAGTTACTTGGTAATACGATACTCTTTGGTAAGACTGGTTGAGTCAGACTTTTGGGCTTCTGACGACCCGTAACGACTGTCAAAGATCAACGAATGACAGCCGGGACCAACGGTTGAACGTGCATTCCGAGAAAGCACGGAGGGGTTTTGGTATGTAAACATCACCCATCCATGGACCAACCGCGGCAAGCGTAGCTTAACTAGCTTGTTATTACTTAGCCACGAGCCCCTCACAACGAATGCTACGATCTACGAAAATAAAAAATAACTAAAATGTATTGGTACCTATGTCATGTATATTTTGTTTAAAAAGTCTTCATTATAAAACTTGATATTACCACATGAGTAACTAAACCAGAGTGCAAGCTTTATGATCTTATTCTTATTATAATAATTCTTTAATCGACCAGAACTCAGTATTATTCGACGGCACAAAAGTCACAATAGAACTGACTTTAAACGTATACCACTATACTATTTACTTACTGAAGATAATGCACTTAACTAATACTATAAAAGAAAAATATTTGAAACACAAGAATACGCTTTTTTTGAAGACCAACGACTACGTCTAATGCATACTTGAGACTTGACTTATTAAGGTCTAACTCAGCACAATCTATAAACCGCACATAACATCACTCCTGTATTGCCCGAGGGGTTAGACAGAGGTATACCTTAACTTTAGTACACATTAATTTCGTTACTTATGTTTAAGTCCCCAATTAGGGAATACAACTGCAGACTTTACTTAGGTTTGATAAACCATAAAGTTATCTTTAATTAGATATATAAGTTCAACTGAACTCCGTCCAAATCTTCCACCAGCCGCTAACGTTTACACACACCAATATATTAAACCCTATTATTAAACGGTGTTTATAAAACCCGCTTCACACAGCTCAAAGTAATTTAATTTTTTTCTCCATCCTAATAACATAAACTTATTAACTGCAATGGCAATAAAAACCATGAATGGGCCCATAGAAACGGCTAGATCCCACAAAATCCACCCCCTATACAAGCCTGCGCGCGCGCATCCATTCATGTTGTTTTTTCTGCACGTTTACCTGCAACTTCCTTCCTACAACGATCCATTACCATGAATGACATTCCTACGGTCTGACAGTTAAATGGATACCCTGACACTTATGTGGTGATACATTAAAAATATTATTACAAAAATCTCCCTTACCTTTAAACAAACAAAGTTTAAATTCGTTCGAAGGACCTAATTCCGATTGATGACGTAACAATGTTAGATTTACACCTGACAAAATTACTCCTCACTCGTTCGATGCTAAAAATAAGGTTCAATTTAGAATGAATTTTCAGTTTCCCACAGAAATAAGTGGTCATTATTTTTCCTAGCGCGTAAACGATACGTACGCTCGACGTAAACTCCTGCGCATTGTTGAGCGGTGCCACACTGTCTGCCGAGACGGTTTTTGTACAAATTTAGAACGCGTTTTTGTGACGGTTAACTTAAAGCTAATGATACTCGACGTTGACGATACGGTGTCAAGTTAGTTAAGTAATTATGAAGAAAAAAATCGGTCAGGATCTTGGATAAATGTCATTAAGGGAGATTACTAATGATCTTGATGAGTGATAATGTGATAACGCACTTTAGGTTATGTTGTTTGTTTTTTTTTTTGTACAAAATATCTTCGAGGTAACTACTTGGTCTTAAATAATGTCGCGTCGACTCAAAGGACCCACACTTCCACAAAATTTGGTCCTTTAAGTTCCTGGTCAGTAATTTCTTATGTAAGTAAAGGTAAATGATAATTATAGTAATACATAGTAATTATCTCAGTCACATAGTTTTCTTTAATAATGCCAAGTAGGTACGGTGCTTATTTTTATTAATGTGATATCCGTAATTTCTCCATTCAAAAACAAAATGTTTACAGACCTACTTTCATCTAAATTAAATTTCGTTTCACTGCCTACAACAGACACTTTTAATTAAATACATCACTTTACAAGTTCAATTAGATACACAATAGATAATTCGTTTGTGTCCACTCTGCCCCAACAATTAGCTGTCACATTACGCGCGACATCAAATACATTAATCCGGGCAAAGTCAATAATTCCTAAGAAGTATCAGTAACTGTCGAAGTGACGAATAAAGTACACAACATAATAGAAGTTGTCGATTGTTGCAAATACAATATGTCCTATGCGTGCTTCAGCTGGTTGGAAGACGACGGGTCTGTTTGAAAAAAGTCAATTTGATTTGAAAATTAAAACTGATTGTTTCTTCAATTCATTAGATAGACGAGAGTAGTAAGTGTAGTAATTAATTTATGAATGAAGAAGAATAACGAGTAACGCTGTAAAAGTTTATCTTATACCTAATTGTAAAACAACAGCTCACCACAGTTCTATCCCAAAATGTGAACAATAAACATTTATTATTATTTAATTAACCTTAATTATTGTTCTTATTTAAGTACAAAATACATGAGTGTTTCTTGGTATAGGGCACTGAAGCCAATGAGGACTAATTTGTTACAGTGGCTTTCTGTAGAAAGTTTGCCAAAGGTCCAGACTCACAGTAATTCCGTCCCAAGTACCGGTAACAAGAGCGACACTTCCACAAAGCAACCGGAGCGGAAATACGTCACACAAAGGTGCTATCAAAGAGTCACGTTTTTTCCACCCTGCCCACCCCCTGTTATATTAGTCAATAGCTTTAAGAGTCCATTCTTATTACTTAAATGTCGCGTAAAATTATTGTCCGCTTTTTTGTAGGAACTCGGATTTTGGATAATTGTATGGAAGTGCGTTATGATTGCTACATGCGAGTTTTGGGTGGAAAAAAGGTTTTGTGTAGATGAGATTAATTTGGGCAAACATACACCCTATTAATTTTTCGTCTCCCTATTTAATGGTGTATACCTAGGTGATTTTGTGATAGCTGATGGAAGAAATAAAAAAGCCGGTGTAAGTAGGCAAATAAAAAAGCCCAGATCAAAAAAGCATTGTGGCATACCTACGTAGTTCGGTGACTGTAAATCTACCCTGACAGAACCTTCCAACTACATATAATTATTTGACTTCTGGTAAAAAGGCTGGTAATTAGTTTAAGTTAACTTAGAAAATGTAAACAATGAGATTGAAAAAGTCACATTGGTCTTTGTCGCTTGATTGTCTATTGAACGAGCGAGCTTAGGCATTGAGCTGACACTTGTATCTTTGCAACAATAGCACCCTCACTTACAAAATTTCGTTCTCAATCACACCAGCTTACATTGTCAACCTATAACTAAAACAGCTAAAAGTAATTAGGAGGTCCATCGACGGAAACTAAAGGTCGCGACACATCTCGCATGCACCGTGACTATGACAGCTTGTTGACGTTTGACATCCTAAGACAACAAGGATGTCGTGACAGCATCCACGCTAATGTTACGAGCCGTTTTTGTTGAGAAAGATGGTGAGATGGGATGATTTAATCGTAGAGATATTTTTAGGGTACCTCTGAGATCTACGAAGAGAATCTGCACTCTGAAATTAACAATTCCCAACCGTAAATTGTGTTTGGTTTTGATTTGGCAAGAGAGAGCTTGGACAAAGGGCAATCGCTGTTCAAGCGTATCGTATTTCTATGAGTCTTGTTTTCGACTCTCAATAGGATTATTTTATACAAATTTTTCGGTAAGATTTGATTATCAACCTAATAACACATTTTTGATATTTCCACCATCAGCTCTTATCGGTGATATCTGAGACATGTTTTACATATTCAGCCAATACATGTCTATAGATCCAAGAGACCTCGTAGAATTTGTCACTAAGACTTTCTTAACAACTACTTAACGGGAAAGCGTCAAGGGAGCCTGCGAATTTACAATTTTCTTACGTTTTTCGCAATTTACAGGTCAGTGCCATATTGTATAACGAAATAATGTATTCATAGAATTGTGACTAATCAATGCAACCCTCTTAGTTCATATAACCATATTGAATATCTATTTCACGAAATATGAATTTTATCATTCATTGTAGACTGAACTGTAGGTAAATACAGTAAACAAAACAGTATAAAAGAAAAGGACAGACCAGATTTTAAAACAAAGTTCAACCTTACACTTTGATCTTCTTGACTCCAGCACCGTATCGCAATAAGAATAATAATATCACATTAGCCCTAATGTAAAAACGAATCCCCATACGATTTCCTCGTATTCTAATACCTTGGAAAGTTCGTTAGTTAATTGGCCATTTAATAAGAAATCACGTAGTCAACACATAAGTCCCTCGAGGCTCTGGAGCCCTGGAGCAGCGTCTTTGTACGAGAGTGTCAATAAACTCGCCTCGACGTTTAATACACCGCCGGACAAAAGCTACGGAACTCTTTTATTTTTCATACGCTTAGGGGCCCGTGAGTTTACGGACGATTAGAGATATTTTATATTTATTGAAGAGAAATAGGGTTTGAAAGTGAGGGTTTTCTGTAACGGATTATTTCGATCTCGCTGCTAAATGTAGAACTCGACCTTCAAAACATGGCGGGTCACCATCCAGTCTGTTATCTGTTTGCACAACACAGAAAAACATGTTTATTTTTCTTCGACTGCACTCAACAGCTAAATAAGCCTGAATTAAAATCTGTACCGAAGGACCAAATTTTTTTTCTAGAAAGAAAAAACTTATTAATTATCTAACCTACAGAACCACATATTGAAGCAGCCTACCGACTTCTCCGTCAATACCAGTAGCCGACAATAGACGGTCATTTATCAGACTCAACTTAGCCCTTTTTCTTTTTGCCCCGCACGGCGTCGAACGCGCTACCTGATCACTGGCGACCGCTACTTATGCTCCGAATTAATGACCACTATATACCCTTTGTGAGGTTAAGTTGTGTATGATAAGGTCGGGAAAATGATGGGTGGCAGTTATTATCTTTAATTAATGAGGGATTTCAGTTTATGTGAAATTCATTGTAAAGTTTGGGAGGATTGACTGTAATCACCTTTCTTTGTTGGAGGATTTCTGATGGTGGCACTTAAAAATATTATTGGACATGGTTAAGGCGCTCTAGCTACTTACTACCTATCGTTCTAGAAACTTTGTACACTAGAGAATACCAGCTACTAAAAATAAGTAATAAAACATCATTAAACAGCGACAGATTTACTGAGAGCTAAAAATCATCTTAACGATTTGCCGGCCTAATGCTAATGCTTGTTCACTAATAGATCTAAAAATTAAATATTCATGCACATTTACTTAAGTTTTTATTTCTAACGATTAAATCTACTTTAAAAAATAATTACATACATTTGATTGTTACAATAATAGGCAGCCTCCTCCCTATCTATACAAATATTCTAAATACATACCTGACGATCGATGAGTCAGAGAAGTAATAATTTACCAAGTTTAACCAAAAGTTACAAATATATTATCATGAAATGTAATAAACCCTGAAAAGGGACCATTTTATTTTGTCACTGTTCCAGGGTAGGTATCTATAATTTGTTATATCTTTTTCCTGGAAAGTCTTCTTTCCCCATAGTCAAGAAGGATTATTCTTAATTTACGTTAAGCTCATCATAATATCACCTGATTTTGTATCTCACATTTTAACTTGAACTAGATAATGCTCCGATGAAAGAGCAAAATCAATTTTTTGGAAATATAATTGTATCATTATATGTTATTCTGTCAGTTTTGCCTCCATTAAGCTTCAAAATAGATTCGGTATCATTTGGTCTTTCCGTCGTAGTCAGAAGTGGTGAAAAGCCCCTAGCTTGAGCACTAAGTCTGTTAGGTCTACTATCCAATGGAAACGTAATAACGCCGCTTGGATCTTCATCGTTATCTCTAAAAGCTGTATCGTTTTCAAGATCTTCTCTAGCAAGAGGTATCACTCTCAGGCTTTGGTTGTCATTGAATCTTCTATTAGAGTGCCTGGCATGTAACTCAGATAGATTATCTTTAAGTTTTTCTGACCTAATTCCTTCGGTAAACTCGTCGTAGGATCGCCTGAAATAATTCGGGTGCTTTTTTATATTCCGGTTTCTTAAGTATGGGTGTACGTAAAACGGGTCTGGTGTACGGAGAGCCGTCTTTTTACTAGAAGGCTTGTTGGGACTTGGCTTGTCATTCCAGGTGAACTCAAGTTTAAGGTCGTCTTTTGGCTCATTGTCTTGACGACTATCTGATTGGCTCCTTAAAAGGGATTGTGATTTCAGTTTACCAGTTTTATTTTCATCAGAACTTAGTTCGTCGTTCCACGGAAACTCGAGATGCAGTGTATCATTAGTATCCTTGGTGTTATCTTTTTGTTTATGGCTCCTTGAATGTGATTTGCCTTTATCACTGTTAGAGCTGAATGGGTCGTTCCATGGAAATTCAAGATGTAATATATCAGCACTATCCTTCGTGTTGTCTTTCTGTTCAGAGCTCCTTAAATGTGACTTGAGTTCACGAAGCGAAGATGGATTGCTAGTTTTATCATTCTCGGGGCTCAGTGCGTCATTCCATGGGAATTCAAGATGCAGTATATCAGTAGTATCCTTAGCATTATCTTTTTCTTTCGAGTTCCTTAATTTTGGTTTTGACCTGGGAGCAGATAGTTTATTACCTTTGCCATTTTCAGAGCTCAGTGGATCATTCCACGGAAATTCCAGATGCAGTGTATCAATAGTATCTTTAGTGTTATCTTTTTCTTTGGAGCTTCTTAACTGCGTTTGTGATCTGAGTCTACTATTTTTATTTTCATCAGGGCTCAGTGGGTCATTCCATGGAAACTCAAGATGTAGTTTATCAGTGGTACCCTTTGTGGAATATTTTTGTTCAGTGTTCCGTAGAGCCGCTTGTGATCTGAGTCCACCAGTTTTACTTTTATTAGGATGTGATTTGCTTTTACTGCCATTAGAGCTCAGTGGGTCGTTCCATGGAAATTCAAGATGTAGTGTATCATCAGTATCCTTTGACTTGGGTAGATTTTCATCAGAACTTCGAAGGATCGGTGGTTCGAGGCTCAAGTGGTTCTGGTTTATTGGATGTAGGACAGATAAATCACTTGAAAAATTATCGTCAAGATCTAGTCTGTCATCATGATCTTCTTCTCGGAAGTTGACCAACTTATCCAGACTGAATTCATCAGAAAAATCATCTCTCCTATTGTTATTTAGTTTCCCATTTATTCTACTGTTAGGAAGTTTGTTACTCTTGAATTCATGATAAGTTACTAGATTCTTGACAGGATTTTCATCAAATAACTTTTGAAGGGCCTCTTTGTTATTTCCATGTTTTCTTAGATTTCTATTGTTACTACGATTGGCAAGTTCGTGGTATCTTCGAAGTGGTAATTCAGCATTTGGAATATCTACACTTCCTAATAAAACGGGAATATTGTTAAAATTAACCTCTTCAGCACCCAGCCTATTATTTTCTCTTCTACTGTAAGTGTCATCCGTAGGTCCAGTCCTTCTTAAAGTTACAGGGACGAGGTTTAATTCATCTAAAGTCTCCAAAAGTAATTCCGAAAGATCAGAGGCGACACCTTCATCAAGAGTTAGCTTGTTATTGGGTGATAGCGAAAGTCTCAAAAAGTTTCTGCGATTACTTTTTCTGTTGCTATGATTTTGCCGATCACTGCTTCTTAGCAATGGAGAGTCGAGTTTCAAATTATCCAAGCTTGCTAAGCCCAAAAGTGTCAATTGTCCAGTTTTATCGTCATCGGAAAACAACTCATCATTTAATGACGATTCGAGACCAGCATTGTCACTGCTCTTCCTGTTAAACCTTCGAGTTAACGGACTATTATTTGTTAATTTACGACTTCTAGATCGTGGTTTGAGACCACGGAAGGGTGCCAGATTATTGGCAATGTTGGTATCAAGGTTAAGTTCATCACCATGTCTTCTATTGTACAGATTGTTTTTACCAAGACCTATCGTTTCAGGGCTTCCTAGTTTTGGTCTTCCGATGGGTATTTCATCTGGTTTATCATCATCAGTAACAAGGAGAATAGTATCTATGTAAGCATCGGGAATATCTTTTACGGGAGACGGCTCACGCATACGTAAATCAGATTGGGGGTTATTGTTCTCTTTGCGATAATTTCGTCTCCTTTTTGGAGAACCCGGAAGACTATTGACAGCATCTTCATCGAGATCTAATTTATCGATAGGTGACACATCAGGACTTAAGTTGTTTGCTTCTCTAAAGTATTTACGATTTTGGCCTCTTCTATTATTTGGTTCTTCGATAAGAGACAGGAGTGATCGAAGATAGCTGGCCTCTTCTCCTAGACGAGATGGATCTTCAGGGTTGCTACTTTCTAAAGATGAAACTTCAAGACTTAAGTCATCGTTTGCTTTTCGATAATATTTGCGAGTTGAACTCTGTCTAGCATTTGATAGTCCATTACTTAAGTATGATCGTCTGAAGTTCGGGTCTGTGCGACGTGATAAGGGTGAAGATGATTGAAGATATTCAACATAGTCATTTGAGTTGATTCTGCCGAAAGGAGCCGATTCGAGGCTAACATCGTCTTCTGGTTCAGTGTTGTATCTCAGATAATTGTTTCTCCTCTGATTTAGACGACTTTGTGGTCGGACTGATCTAAAACTGTAGTCTTCGAAGCTTGAATATTCATCATCCGATTGTTCACTATCAATAGCCGGTATACCTCTTGAGGAAAGTGGCTGGTAACTGTCAGAGTCCGGAATTCTTCGTGTTTGTCCGTAATTTACAAAACGTGCTGACGGAATCAGCGGGTTGCCATTGTAACCTCGATTATTCTGCGCAGCGTTAAATCCAATTTGTAAAACCTGTAAACGTAATGCGAATGAAATTAAAACCTGCATGCAATAACATGAACATAATATGTTGTGTTAATAACAAATGAGATGCTTTGGACGTAACTTAATGTTGTGAGTGTGAAATGAAATTAATTTGTTGTTTAGTTAATTTTATCACGGTTAGAGTGTACTTGAACGTTTTGTAGTAAGTAGC
This sequence comes from Polymixis lichenea, assembly GCA_949091785.1. Lineage (NCBI taxonomy): Eukaryota > Metazoa > Arthropoda > Insecta > Lepidoptera > Noctuidae > Polymixis > Polymixis lichenea. The sequence goes on along the minus strand of OX420952.1, from coordinate 21,293,336 downwards.
TACATAATTGTATATAGGTAATTTTTGTATCGATAGTTGAAAAACCAAGCTCCAAAATCCATCTCAGTATTAGAAATATATGAACAGACACTCGTCCATTCGCTTGTTTAAACAACAGATTAATGTATTAAAGACTATGATTATGACGTACATCAGAAACGAAGTCATCAGTCTTAAGATATGATGTTTAATAAAGAGTCAGTGAACGTCAGAAGACCTTGTTACAGTGAAACGTATCTAAAGACCAAGGATTGGATACTAAAGAACATGTTATAAAAAATATTCGAAACAATAGTTTGATTTCTATGAAAATAAAATGTTATAACATTATTTTGAGGAAAAACTTTTACTAAATTTATACTTGTAGGTCTTTTTCCATTAGACAGACTTCACATTAAATTACTTACTAGTTCAAAGATATTAATGATGACAGACTAAAGTAAGCTAACGGTTGCCCTAACCGGAATAAACTAAATGACTTTAAAATGATGTTAAATAACACAATGATAAATCAAGGTCTGTTTGTACGATTTAGAAAATGAGGATTGAAGCAAACTCTAGAATGTGTAGACATCGTACTGAGAATTAGAAACTAACAAATTAGTTAATAAAAAATGAACAAAACACAGAAGATAGAAGAAGGACATCATTTAAGATTAAACCAAATATTTTCCTGAAATCAGAAAGATTCGAAACAAAAAAGGTACTTTGACAGAATTTAGAAGTAGGTTATACTTATGAATGTAGAAATAAACAAAGCAAATCTTACCAAAACAAACAAAGGAATTTCCATTTTCTTCCAATATTTAAAACATAATCCGCATACAATGACACATTAGCGTGTTCTTTCGATCGTACTCCGCGAATGTCGCACAAAGCAAACTATTTCTCACTCGCAGCAAATGAAATCGAACTTCTGTTTAATAAGTAATGTTTTATGTACATATCGACATGTTAAGAAAATTAAAACATGCATAACCAAACTGATTATTTGTTCTTTAATAACTTATTATTAGTTAAGTTAGGGTTTTTGTAATATTTGGCAATATGACGTGCGGAATTACGGAAAAGGTACATTAATAATAACATGTGTATTATATACCTACTAGAGTTATGTAAGTGTGTATTATGCCAGCTAACGTGGTTGCTATTGCATTTCCATGGTTGAATGCTTTTACCATGATGACACGTCATAATCGGGTGGATAACAATAGGTTTGCAATTTCTATGTCAAATTCAAATACATGTGGACGTCAAGGTATTGTTTTTATTAAGGTATTGTTTAAAGCAGTTAATCAATCAAGTATTGTGAACAGAAAAACCTGTTTTAATTGGTAAACTAGCATTACAGTTTCCTCGGCAAAACAATAACAGTGGTGATAAGATATATATGATGTACTTATAGACGGTATAAGAGTTGTTATCACCAAGCATTGTTGTCACTCTTACACCGTCTCTATCATACATTTTAATTAGTTTTCTTGCCTAAAAGATTTTATAAAAATTGGTAACACTTAGCAAAACTGCAATTTTTTTGCCGTTCTATTATTCAACCAATTTTGCATTGTCATTGTTTCAATCGATCAGATTAAGGTCCCTTGGCAGTAGACGCTTGCTGCTAAGGTTGGTATGATGAACGAAACTCACCCAAACTGATTACAGCACTATATCACCATCTGTCTTGCCTTTTTTCCCAACTATATTGGCGTCGGCTTCTAGTTTTACTAGATGCAGCTAAAACTGGTTGTCAGAATTTCAGGTTTCTGACGACCCGTGACGACTGTCAAAGATCCACGTCTAAGTAAATCATTTGCTTAATCGTCGATCGCGGTAAGTTCTATGACCAGCTAAACAGTGGCATTATATTTTAATTTAGTTCAAGTGTGTCGTTTTGTGGTGTGTATAAAACTAAGCTGATATAAAGTACGACTCCTGCGCAGGTATTAAAGAGCCCAGGTTTTATATAAAATGCGTTTACATGCGGACGAGTTATGTCATGTAGATAGAATGTTAGTAAACTGATAGCAAGTTGATAATAGGTCCTACTTAAGTGGAGATGTTTTCTGCACAGATTAACAAGATATGCAGGTGTGTAAGATGCCCATCTTATGTCTAAGTTTGACTATGTTTATGTATTCTATGCATTCAGGTAATTTAAGATAGTTTAATTAAGGACCACGCTACCGCATTAGGAATTTCCTGTTATGATAGCAGTGTTTGTGATAAATAAATATTTTTTTCCCGTTGACATCGTTCATGTTGTGTTTTATTCTTCCCCTTTTTGAAACGTAGCGTGTCATAATTATTTACATTAACCCGCAGTTTAATTATTTTAGTAAATCGTTTACAGTTCGCAAATTTCAGAAAAGATTAAGGCAGATACATCTTCTTACACTTCAGCCTGCTAAATGTGGCACAGAAAACAGCGCAACACCCCACATATTCCCGCTGTATATAAACCCTACCTAACAACACTGCATCGCTGCAACATTGCCAGTAAACAAATATATACATTTAATAAGTTTTTATTGCCATAATCTGGACATAATTTACGTTGATAAGCAGATCATACTGCCGTAAGTCTGGCCCACAATGAACAGTTTGTTTTATTTTAATTCTCCTTTATAATCTTTTGAATTCACTGAACTCAACCGTTTATATTCGCGTGTGCTATATTTAATTTAGTATTGTGGAGTAGTGACATGGAGGTTTGAGCAGCCGTTTACTGAAAATCAGGGTGCGGTTGAAATCCTGGCAACAATAAATTGTATCTTGTCAATACGCAGTTTCTACGGTAAATCCTTACAACACTGTTATATGCCGTCTCTGCCTGACGCTGGCTGAATGGTCGCATCGGCTCGATTGCCAAAAAGGGAAAAAATTGTTATAAATACCTTTATAACAATTTTTAGCACCGTAAATGTAAATCAGCTCAAACCAACCTGAACTGAATCGTTTGAAACCCAGAAGTAGATGCCTAGTCAAGTGGTCTGACTCTGAAAGTACCAATAGGTATACACTGAGAGTATAAGTAGAGTGATCAACGTTAACATTAACTGGGGCTTGTGGCTAAGTAATAACGACGATCGATCAGGTTAAACTACGCTTGCCGCGGTTGGTCCGTGGATGGGTGACCATCTTTACATACCCTTCGTGTATCGGAAAGCACGTTAAGGCGTTGGTCCCGACTGTCATTCTTTGACAGTAGTTACGGATCGTCAGAAACCGGAAAATCTGACAACCAGTCTTACCAAGGAATATCGTATTACCCAGTAACTGGATTTTGGAGGTCAGATAGTCAGTTGTTCCTTGTCGAATTGTGGTGTTCAGATGCATCCTGTTCAACCCCAACATAGTTGGATAAAGACTTGGGAGATTGATTTTTATTCTTTGCAAGATGATGATTGAATGTGATTTTTAAGCTAGGACCTGTGTAGGGCAGTAGGTAGGTAGTATTGCAAGTATCAATAATTGCAGCACATTGGGTACCTTACTGTGACATATGTCCCAAAAAGTCAAACCAAACAAACGCTATTGTGTCACAGAGATTGCTTAAAAAACCCAATTAATACTAACATTAGCACACAATCACAAATATGTTCCAAAAACACATTTTATACAGAAAAACTACACACATTGCGATCATACACAACTGTCAATCCAAACGTCACTTTTGGAAAATCGACAAAATCCTATTATAGTATCCATAACAATTGTGTGGGTGATATTACACCCGCCAACATTACCTAACCACCCCTCTAAGCTAAAATAAACTTTATGCCATAGGGATAAGGGTGTCTATAGCAGTTTATGCTAACTATGTTTGTAGTGAGAATATTGAATATTTCGGGACAATCGGAGTGAAAAGTGGTGCCGATCTATTACGGCTAATCGGATTAGGTGGACGTGTCATTTCTATGGGATTAAGGTAAAATGGCTGCGAGTAATAATTGTGTGTATTTTGCGAAGCACAGTGACAAGGATCGGGATTGATTCTGTTAGTTTACGCCTTTTTAGGTGAGTGGCTAGGTAACAATAAGGCTCCTTAACTTTTGATATAGTTATGTTGGTGAGGCTATAGTGTAATTAATAGCTTCGGATCTACAGTTACTTTTATAATAAAAGAGCAACCAGTGGTGCCGATTCTCTTGTCACAAAATTCTCTAAACTAAACTAAAAATCACTAAAATTTAGTTTATTCCTGTCAAACGACGATTTCCCATTCTGAAATTGACTAAAGTGAGACAACTTAACTATATTTTAGTTTGACAGCACTAAGATTGTACTGAGTTTTTAATTTAGTGAAAATGGTAATTTTGCTATTCTGTTGTTGTCAAATTCATTATTCTATTCAATATAAAATTTCGATTGTCCAACTAAATCTGACTATTTTTAATCGCGATTAAAAAGGTGTGGAATAAAATTAGTTGTCAAGAACTAAAATTCACACTGACACACAGTGGAACGAATGTATGGGAGCGGTTGGACGTAGACATGTCCGAAAAAAAAGAGTAAAATTATGCCAAACTAATGATGCCATCTTATTCGATTACTTAATGCCTTCATAACTTGTGGTGATGAATTTCTTCATAACTCCCATATTTCGGGAGTAATTTGAGAAAATGTGAAATTTTACTATGAAAATGAGTGTATCGAGCTCTCTCCCTCCTGATTCCGGGCTTGTTTCAAGTAGCGGTCTCTAATATCATAATGCTAATACTAAGAGCTATATTTAATACTAAGACACATAGTGCGCCAAATGTGCACTTTCTGGGATAAAGAGTGATGTTTATTTTATAACACAATTTTTTTATTTTTTGTTTATTTTGTTGATTAAAACCGTTTTTCTAAAGGTTTACCTTATTACAATAACATTTCTGAGCAGCCAATTAGAGAAGATATAAGCTAATTAGGATATATAATTAGGGACTTAAGGTTTACATATAAAACTGATGCACTAATGATTACTGATAAGAACATTGCTATTATTTAATTACTAAATGGCTCTTAATACACTAATTTAGCATGCATCATTTACTAATTATCACAATAACTAATTACCTTGCAATATTTAACAAAGGATACCTGGGATACCTGGATTTTATATAAATAGGTCACTATTAGTAACTTTAAAATCAGTGTTGATTTACACCTCGTTGTATCCAAGCTAATCTCGCAATGTATTTTCCAAATTTTAATACAAATCTTGATATTCACGTTGCTTTATGCGCACGCGCACATAAAGATTTACGCGACTTTAACTATTTGTTCAGTGTTTTAAAAGATAACAGTTGTGTTCAGTTATGTGAAAGTGCTGAAACAAGTTTAAAAGACTGGTGTCGTCGATTTTGCTACCGCATTTATGCAAAATGGACACAGTCTGGAAGAAGCACAGATAAGTTTCGGAAGAAACATGAGATTTGGCTACAGGCTGCAATTCAATGGCCGGAATTACAGAATGAAAATATGGAACCTTCTACAGAAAATATAAGTGACGTCATCGAGCCCATAATTTCTCCTGCTAAATCTGATGCTTCAACTTGTACACATCCTAGTCCTCGTAAATCTTTTGAGGACCTTAGTAACCGGCAAAAAAGAAGACGCACTGAAGATAGTCTTTCATGCAGCAGTAGCAGCGCTGAAATTATGTTTTCGGCCGAAAGGGCGCTTCAAAAGGCAGGACAAAGCGATACAGCTTATGTTATGAAATACTTGACGGAGAATCCAGAAGAGGCCTCAAAAATCAAAGCCTTCATTGAAGGTAAATCAATTCAGGTACGGGAAATATCCCCTTTGAAGGCATTGGCTCTTTATGTATCGATGAACTTATCGAAATGGCGCTATAACACTCTTCGGGATTTCAACACTCAAGAAGGAGCTCTTCAATACCCGAGTTACTACATGTTGGTTAAAGAAAAAATTAAGTGCTATCCGGCCAAAGAAGATCTCACAGTTACAGAGAGCTCTGCAAAAATCAAATTACAAGCCTTGATGGATTTAACCTCAAGAAGACTTATTAGGTCGTTAGAAACCCCTGTTGATCCCAATCAACAGCTCGTATTGACCAGCAAATGGGGTTTTGACGGATCATCTAGCCAAAGCATTTATCATCAAAGGACGAGTGAAGATGAGCAAATCGATCTTGCTAGTAATTTTATGATTAGTCTTGTACCACTGCGGCTCGTCTCAAAAGGTGTAACAATTTGGGAAAACGAGCGACCATCTTCCACTTCATTTTGCCGGCCAATATTGTTTAAGTTTATAAAGGAAACCAAAGAAAATGTGCAGAGAGAGATGGCTGAAATCGAAGCAGAGATTGAAGCCTTAACTCCATCCACCATCACTGATGGAATTAGTGTCAAACACCAACTGCTGTTGACAATGATTGATGGTAAAATTCATTCCATTATATCCAATACAGCAGCTTCAGTGTGTGACATATGCAAGGCTTGTCCTAAAGAAATGAATAATTTAGAGTTAATCAAAGATAAACACGCAAACGAGGACATGTATAAATATAGCTTAAGCACCCTTCACGCTTGGATTCGCTCAATGGAATGCTTATTACACATTTCCTACAAATTAGACATAAAATCATGGCAAGTAAGGGGTGATATAGCAAAAAGGCAAGTTGATGACAGGAAGAAAAGAGTTCAAGAGGCTGTAAGAAGAGAAACGGGCTTACTTCTCGATGTTGTGAAACAAGGCAGTGGATCCACCAACAATGGCAACTCGGCAAGGAGATTTTTTGAAAACTACACTAAATCTGCTGAACTGACCGGAATAGATGCTATGCTTTTAAGAAAAATCTGTGTGATCTTGCAGTGTATTTCATCAGGAGAGAAGATCAACGTAACTAAATTCCGAGAGTTCTGCTTTGATACTGCTAAGCTTTACGTGGAGTTATACCCATGGTATTATATGCCTTCTTCACTTCATAAAATTTTAATGCATGGGCCAGACATAGTTCAGAACATGTCAATTGTGCCCATTGGTTTTCTATCCGAAGAGGCATCTGAGGCTAGAAATAAAGATTTTAGAAAATATAGAGAGGGGCATTCTCGAAAGCATAGCAGTATCTCATGCAATGAAGATATTATGCACAATCTTTTACTGTCTTCTGATCCACTTGTTACAAGTATCCGTCCAAAAGGAAATAAGTTTGTAAAAAAATCTTCTTTTAAGGAATTTTATGAGCTTACGGATTCTGAGAAAAGTGATATCGAATTTGTTAACATAAATGATTTAGCGGACATCGATTCTGAATTTGAATTAATTGATGATGATGATGATGACGAAGATAATTAAATGATGTTATTGTTTTAAAATGTGTAACTTAGTAAATTAGAGCTTACATCTTAATTATTTATTGTACTTTTAATGAAACTAGGTAATTTATTATCAACTTACTTAAAAGTCATACTCTCATCAGTTCTTGTGAATATTTTTGTTAATATATATTTCTGTATATATATATAATATATTTATAGACCTCTTAATAAGTCTGTCTGCGGTTTAAAGTAAATACAAATGGGGAAAAAACGTTTTTTTTTTTTAAATTTTCATTTCCTTTTATCCCAGAAAGTGCACATTTGGCGCACTATGTGTCTTAGTATTAAATATAGCTCTTAGTAATAGCATTACGATATTAGAGACCGCTACTTGAAACAAGCCCGGAATCAGGAGGGAGAGAGCTCGATACACTCATTTTCATAGTAAAATTTCACATTTTCTCAAATTACTCCCGAAATATGGGAGTTATGAAGAAATTCATCACCACAATTTATGAAGGCATTAAGTAATCGAATAAGATGGCATCATTAGTTTGTCATAATTTTACTCTTATTTTTCGGACATGTCTACGTCCAACCGCTCCCATACATTCGTTCCACTGTGTGACACCTCGACTTCGGGCGCAAATACAGTACTGTATCTTTTTTTTCTTTTCTTTTGCTTATATCTCGAAATTGGTGTGTCCTATCGTAAAAATAATGAAAATTTCGACCCCCTTTATAAAACCCCATACACCTCTAAAACTCAACATGTAGGTAATAATTTTTCATGTTTTCGATACAAAAAGTAAAAAAATCCATTTAAAACACGTTGAGGCTGCCCCCCCTGCGCGGTTCCGGCTCTAAAAAAGATCACGGGGTAGGGCAAACGTGGAGTCGCATTTGTCAAATTCGATTTTAGTTGTGTCAAAATTATTTTTAAATTTAGAGATCTTTTTTTGCAGAATAGCTTTAAGATTCTCATAGCCAAAAGTAAGGAATTTTAGTGATAGTTTAGTTAGTTTAGTTCGGTGTACAACAGAATCGGCACCAGTGTATCTTTAGACAGTTAATTAAAACAATGTCGCCCTTGATCACATGTATTCCCGAGAGTTGATTTTAAATAAAAACTACAAAAACAAACGCAGACAAGACCTATATATATTTTTAAATTTTACAAATAGGCTATCTATCTAGGCACGTCCAATTCACCACCAAACTAAGAAGGTAAGTAGCGCCATCTACCACCACAATCCAAACCAATTTCCAAAATGATCTCGAACGACTTAACACAAGTCAAGCTATAATAAACGTTAAATACTTTTTTGTTACAATTTGTCAATACTCACATCTGCTGTACCGGGTTCGATTCCCGACCCGATTGTTAGCTCAGACAAATTGTCGGTCAATGAATGTGCGTAATGGCAGCACGCATGGTTTCATAGCTAACGTGTGAAGGCCCATTCATTGTGCGATCGACTTTTAACGACATTTTACTATTGGTAGAGATATTTTGCTATGTTGGCAGAAAACACTAACCTTACTTTTGGCATTACAAGTGTTAGTAGTTTAGTAGCCATCATTTGAAGACTGCATCGTTGGTCTAGGGATGCGCTTCTACTGAGCATGGCGTCATAGGTTGGATTCCCAGGTCGGGTAAAGTGTTATTGGGTATTTCTATCTGGAATTTCTCAGTAGCAGCCCGGAATCTGGATTTGTGCCCGGTTGATGGCAATAAATTAAACTAAAACATAACTGCCGAAATGTGGGTGTCACTTTGGGTAGGAGGTAAACCTCTGTCTAGCCTATCGGGAATTATAGCCATAATGTTATCTTAAAATGAAGATTTTTTACATTGAGATCACTTAGGTACCCACCTATAAACTAAAGAGGCCTACTAAATATTTCTAAAGATTGTGATGCAAACTTGCAGTCAATAAAAGATCAACGACATTGCGCTAAAAGTCATGCGCTGACCGATTCTCAAAAATATCACAAAAAAACCTTGCAAGCATCCGGTCAGGAAGTCCATTTTATTCACTAAACTCATTATTTATTGTTACCAAACTAAATAATAACTTTGCACACAAAAGACGCGACTTCACGCGACAATCGCACAAGTTAAGCGCAGCATGAATAGCACGCTTTAAAGGTGCGAGATACAGGCATATGTTTGGTAAAGGTGCCTGTGAATGGGCCTGTTTATTGCAGCGAAAGTAATTTATTGGAGAGCAAAATATTGAATTTGTAACTGTTACAGAATTAATTGCCGAGTCAATGAAGTGACGATTAGCGAAATAATTTATTGATAGCGGTAATAGTCCAACGGCTAAAGTGTTGGAATAGCTGTTATACCGATGTTGGGTCGAGTTTTATTTGCATCTTTTAGTCCAGATGAAATAATATCTTACTGTCACTTACTGTTTTATTTTTGTTTTACAATATCGATAAGTCAAAGTGAAATACCTAAAGTCGTCGTGGACTCATAAAAACGCTCACCAAATTTAATGTTCAAAGTGGCTTACAAATCTGAAAATACACGAAATAGACGTAATCTATTTATAGGTACCTGTCCAAGAGGTCCCCCATATATTCCGCAGGGCTTTTACCCTTTGTTTTCCCACTTAACGTTACGACGGTTAAGATTTACCGTCATGTGCAGACCGTCGACTGTCCGACTAATCGCAGCGACTAACGACTAGTCGTAAGGGGTGTGAGCGTGCTCAATTAGATAGGGGTAACTGAGTGGTCAAGATGTTAAATGGGGTCCTAATTTGTTGTGCCCTTTTGGATCCCCCTTTAGACAAAACAACTACATATTGGAGACATTCTTTTGTTTGTTTGTCTATTGCAATCAAATTAGATACATATTCGGCTATAAATACTGGCAAGTATTCAGCTGCATCTGGTTAGACTAGAAGCCAACCCCAACATAGTTGGGAAAAAGCTAGGCAGTTGATGATGTCATATTTGCCAGTAATAATCAAATTTAATACCAGCATGTTTTAAAACAAATAAAGTAAATAGGAATTAAGGTAGTGTTTTCATCATTTAAAATTAAATAATTGAATTAATTCACATTTCAATATATAATACAGGTAGGTACATCTTTACAAATTAGGTATGCCTCTAGAAATCATTAAAAATAATGATTCCATTCGAAATGATTTACTAAAATTCATATAATAATTATTACACATAAAAACTATCAGAAAAGTAAAATTCATTAGGAATCTGTTAAAGTTCAATTCATAAAAAAAATATTAAAATAATAATTAAGTTAAAAATAGTGTTACAGATTAAAAGAATATCAAAAATTCAAATAAAAATAAATATCTAAAACTGAATAAATAGTGGTGACTTCCGCCGTTTATTCAGTCTAGACATTTATTTTGCCATTTTGATGTAATCATTATGATCATTAAAAAATAATTCACTGAGTAATAGCATTTATTCACCGGTACTTCAATGAGTCGTTCAATAAATATTTTATCATTTTGTTCCAGTTTCATGGCGAAACATCAAATATTTTTATTGATGTTACTTGAGGACTTGTGCTGTGTAATTTTAGCCCAGATTGTGTTACGAGCGTGTTTTTATATTTGAACGCGGTGCATATCGGCGAGGTTGGGCTGTAATTTTAAGGAAGAAGTTTGGATATGGTCTAATGAATTTACAGATTTCTAAAATATAAAATCATGTCAAAGTTAGACTGTCTAGTTTCCTAAAATGCAGGCTACGTAATAGTTAACCTGTGGTGAAAAGATGACAATTATGCGTTTATCATAAAGTACCTATTCGGTAAGTGCATTAAAATGAAACACAACATGGCATTTAAACAAGAAAACTAAGTTCCAGTAAAAATATAAACACATTTATAGGAAAATCCCTGCCCAAACATGTTGTTAAGAAATGACTTTCCTCAAATCATGAGGATTTCGATGACAAGAAACAAATAGCTGAAGGAATTTAAATACAAAAACTAATAAAAGTGTTTTCAGCGAGAAGCGGAACCTTCATATTATCGCATAAACTGAACGAATGAGCGGAGTGTAGCGTCAGCAGCGCAAACGGATGGAACACTTATTTTATCCCTTAATACCACTTTAATATGTAAACACTCTGGTTATTGGGCACGCCACGATTGCGGCGGTAAGTCCCCTCTTTGAGGAGTGGCTTGAGAGGCGGCATGGCGTCCTCACCTTCCGCCTGACACAGGTCCTCTCTGGACATGGCTGTTTTGGGAGGTTCCTGTTTCGGATAGGGCGGGAGGAAACGCTCGGGTGTTTCCATTGCGAATATCGCCCTGAGGACACGGTGGAGCATACGGTGGAGGTCTGCCCGGCTTGGGCGGAGCACCGCCGTGTCCTCGTGGAGGTGATCGGCGGCGGTGATCTCTCGCGTCCGACCCTGGTCCAGGCCATGGTACGGAGCGAGAGTGCATGGCTAGCAGTCGCCTCCTTCAGCGAAGCAGTTATGCTCGCAAAGAGGGAGGCGGCGCACGTGAGGGAGATGCAGTTCAGGCGCCCTCACAGCCGTGGCCTTCGCAGGAGACGCCCTGGGCGTCGGGAATCCCAGGCTGATTCCCGGCCACCGAAGGCACGGGCTTGCGGACGGCGAGTAATGGGTAGCTCGCTGTCCGGTAAGGACCAAGCCTGGGTCGACGGCGCGTTGTGTTCCACGCGCGCCTCAAAGAGATGTCAGCAGCAACTGATGGGGCCCGCAAGGGCCGATGCCTGCCAGGGCTGCGGGTTGTTCGAAAGAGATACCGCGGCCCCTGGCACACAGGCAACTGATGGAACACGGGTGGGTTTTAGTCAGTAAAAGTGTGACACGCCCTCCCGCTCCGCCCAGAGCGGGAGAAGTTATTTGATGATTTCCCACCCAAAAAAAAAAACAGTCTAGTTATCGTAACAGGCTAGTTTAGCAGTGTAGCAAGCGAATGCGCTGCAACAGCAGTACCTACCTAACTATGGAGGTTCTTGCCCATTCTTCTCCATCCGAAACTACCTTTTCAAAGGGGCAACTAGAACCAATTCCATTTTCAAGTTTTTGATGACGCTAAAAAGTGCCTTTTAAAGGCCTACTTGAAATAAGTGGACACTTTGAGTGACCTGGTTGGTTGGCTCGTTCTTTGGTCAAAGAATTAGCATTATCATTCAACGTCGCAATGCTGCCAGACTTATGGGTACGATTTTTTTTTGTGGAGTGTGCCTGCTCTTGGAATCGATCATGATTACTGGAAAGCGATGGATGAGGCCTATAGTAGAACAAGCGTGCCCAAAAGAGCCTGTTCACCACTACTTGGACGTCTAAGTGTCCTTTTGTTTTTATTTGTAATATCTGGATGAGGTTTTCTTAAAATGAAACCTAGCTAGATCGCTTTATCGCCCCCGAAGCCCCCTGCATACTAAATTTCATGAAAATTGTTGGAGCCGTTTCCGAGATTCAGATTATATCCTCACTAATATTATAAACGCGAAAGTTTGTAAGGATGATGGATGTTTGTTACTCTTTCACGCAAAAACGGCCGAACTAATTTGGATGAAATTTGGCACCCAGATAGATTATAACCTAGATTGATACACAGGATACTTTTTATCCCGGTAGTGCTTTCCCGGGGGATAATAGTTTTAAATATAGAAACAAATAAGAAATGTTTACTAAAATAAGTAGATATTTTGTAAATTGGTATTCTGCATGAAATACCAGGTTAACATAGTTGTGTCAATTAGAAAACGCTTTATGCCTTCGAAGTACCAGGTTGGCATAAATCGGTAGGAGCACACTTAACATAATTGTGTCAGCTAGAAAACGCTGTATGCCTTCGAAGTACCAGGCTGTCATAACTAAGTAGGAGCAGTTGTGTCACATAGCAGCGTTTCGTTTACTTATAGGAGATCACAGCATGCACAATAGAGTTAACAACTAAGCTAACAAAGTAAAAATATTAATTAGATCAGCGAAGTATCATGTGTCATATATCAGTATTATTTATTATATTATTTAATTTTACCGATTTCCAAATAACTTTTATCTATTGACCGAAGCCTCTTTTAAACTTTTTTCATTTGCCAAACGATTTATTTTCCATATTCTCACCACACCGAAACAACATTTTACGGAATATTATTTGGTCACAAATAGGATACTTTTTATTCCGGTAGTAGGTACGTTCCCGTGGGATAATTTTTGACCTTCGCGCGGGCGAAGCCGCTGGCAAAAGCTAGTATACAGGATACGTTTTTATCCAGTGCGCTAACTGTAACAATGAATTCAGCATATCATTCTAGAGCCTCTAGCGCAGAAATTTTACGTCGATTAAAAAAAAAACTTACCCTGTGTACACATTATATACAAGAATTGCTCGTTTAACGGTATTAGATAATGGTTACTCATTTAATTCGGCATCAAGTCTAATAGTTGTGAAAATAAGCATGACCAGTGAAGTGTTCATTAAATAAAATATAATACTTATTCGTGACTTATTTATGAAAATTTCAAAGTCACACAAAAATAATCCAAATCTTATGCCAACCGTACAGCAAAAGATAGATTTTTCAAAAATTTAACAGCCTGTCATTGGGGCTCTGGCGGGGCTCGCGGGGCGCGGGGCTTGGGGGACGGAAAGTAATCAACAATTTAAAATTGGGGGCTAATCTCGCGCCCGCCGTAATCGTCGGTGATCGGTCTCCGCCGGGTAAGGGAGGATGCTCATGTAGATACACTTGACAGGTGGTAAGTTGGTTTTACAGGGATTTTCGGCTATCTTAAGAATACTGTCGGGTTGGATTTATCCATCAGTTTTCATGGATCACATGAGTTGTCTTGGGTTACCTGGAAATGGCCTCCAGAGAAATAAAATTTGGCTGGACGAAGCAAGGTAAACCTAGGTGGTGCTTCACAGATATGACTTCGCCTTGGAGTGTAAATGTAGTGTTGTACGACAAACAATAGGGCACTTAATATCTAGTCCAGCTTGTCCAGTTGGCTGCACGTTACAGGAGCTGATGGACGCTGCAGAAAGTGCCAAACACGTAGTCAAATTCTGGGCTGACTCTATTTATATCGCCATCGACACGCTGAGTAGAAATTTTCGTAATGTAAATAGTAGTTCACATGTGACCTTTTGATTTCAGTATAGCTGTTATGGAACATTATAAAATTAGATTAACAAAGAATTCTTCAGTTCCTCAGGCTTGACTTCCAAGTTGGTAAAACAAAATATTTCCGTACTTTAGAATTTAAACGAATTTTAAAACTCTCAAGAGTTAACTAAAGACCTATTTGGCTTGTGTCGTTCTAAATAGACTTTTGAAAAAAAAAGTAAAAACAACTTAAGACATCCGTTTAGGAAATTAGTTTCCAATCAAGAAGGCGTTAAAAGGCAAACAGTCGACAGTGTGAACACGTGTCCCCACTTATCTCACTCATTTGTAAAACACAGTCCTCACAACTTTACTTTGAGCAACTTCCTACTCTAAAATCTTTGTTAAAATAATAAAAGCTCCTCTCATGAGAAAACCCCTCAAAGTGTTTGTGTTTCCGACAAATTGACGCGTCACTTATCTTTCGTCCTTCTCATACATACACGCCTCCTTGAATAAGGTTTATCGTCGTCCCTTTCTCACTAAATAACGAATAACAAACATAATCCTTGCTTAATGGCCAGTCGGATTAATTTGGCTATCGCGATGTTTGGCGGGAGAAGCTGTGTGGAGAATAGGCTGTTGTAGAGCTCTAAAGTATCTACCTATCTAACCTATCTAACACAGAAATGCCATACCTACCTATGTAATTCTACTACTGTAATGCGTGCGAGTTATTTCAAAACTCCATAATAACTACGTAGGTTCCTACAGGCCTAGACAAAACACATTTCTGTTAGCGTTCACGCCAAACGCTACGCCAAAATGCACTGGAATGACATTACCTGCGGAAAGATTACGTCGTGTTCTTTCCGCAAGTAATGTCGTTTCCATACATTTTGGCGTAGCGCTTGGTGTGAACGCTAACAGAAATGTGTTTTGTCTCAGGGCCCTGTTCTTTTTTAACAAGTCCGGTCGAGTTAGTATCTGTTTACTTAAATGTTTTAAAAACTTGGATTTATCTGATTCAACTAAGTAACTCTTATTTACTTAAAATACTTGTTGTTCCACACATTTTGACCGCGTAAGTGTTGCACTTTTCTGTGAAACTAGAATCATCTTTAGAATCATAATTATGTTGAAATACACAGTGACGGTTTGCGCGTTCCTTGCGTCCCTTACACCCCTCAAGCATACCACCCGCTAGTGTACAGAGCAAAATCAGGATTGTCTTACTTACCAAAATTACACATGTAACAAATGTAGCAATATTTTAAATGTGTTAAACAGATAATCCTATTATATTATAATAACTGTGAACGTTTGTATGTTTGGATGTTTGGATGTTTGGATGTTTGGATGTTTGTTACTCAATCACGCAATAACGTCTATACGGATTTGGATGAAATTTGGCACATACCTATAGATGCCACCGCTGATGCCATGGTGCTGCTGGGTCCAACGGCTGGCTCAATCAGGGCAGATGCTCAGCGTCTGTGAAAGGTATGCGGCAACTCACCGGCTGCTATACAATGTAGTGAAAAGTGAATACCTGATCTTTGCTGCTCCCGGGAAACATCTGAATTATGAGCCCTCAATATCCCTCAATGGACGAGCACTAAAAAGGGTCGCCCAATTTAAATATTTGGGACACTATGTCACCGAGGATTTTAAAGATCAGGTAGATATGGATCGTGAGCGCAGGGCACTAGCAGCCAGATGCAACATGATTCACAGATTCGCTCGTTGTAGTAACGAGGTTAAAATAACTCTGTTTAAAGCGTATTGTCAAGCGTTCTACACGGGCAATGTGGGTCAACTATACGCGGAGGGCTCTAGATGCCCTGCGTGTGCAATATAATAATGGCTTCAGAGTAGTGTTGAGCTTGCCCCGGGTCTGCAGCGCGTCTAGCATGTTTGCTGTAGAACGAACTGACGATTTTTATGGCATTGTGAGGAAGAAGACCGCATCCTTAATAAGCAAAATAAGGGCTAGCAGCAACAGTAGTCTGAAAACCCTAGCTGAACAACACGGTGCACCAATATTAAAACACACTGTCCGGTTGCTTGTGCGGCAGGGATAAATAGAAACGATGTGTATTCATTTTATAAATACTAACCCTTAGTTTGATAAATTCTTTGTACTAAACCAGTGGACCAATGTTGTCAAATTAAATAAAATATATTATTAGTATTAACACATATATGATACTTTTTATACCGGTTTGTTCGGTACGTTCCAGTGGGATAATACCCGACCTCTATGAGGGTGAAGCCGCAGGCAAAAACTAGGATCTGATTAATGTAACATTTATGAATGTTATTACATAGATAATCTATCTAGATAATGATCATTAGCAAAGTATAAAGCCGAGACATAACTGAACAACTCAATACAAATCAATACGATTTCAAAACTGACCTTGTCTTGTCATCATTAAGAGCGACCAACTGTTCTAAACATTAATTAGTCATTAACGGTTGGACTGATCAATCCGAACTGACGGCTTGACAGCCCTCTGTTGGGCTTGACGTCAAGGCCAATGTCGCACAGTTGATTGATACACATGCTATTAAAATTGTGTTATTGTGAATTGAAATATAATTTACTAGCTTTTGCCAGCGGCTTCGCGTGTATTATACATATAAACCTTCCTCTTGAATCACTCTATCTATTAAAAAAACCCGCATCAAATTCCGTTGCGTAGTTTTAAAGATTTAAGCATACATAGGGATATAGGGACAGAGAAAGCGACTTTGCTTTATACTATGTAATGATAAGCTAATACATAGCTGCAATATGTTTACTAAGAAACCATTCGCCCAGAAATTATGAACTTGTTGCATTGCAATCTTGTTTTGGGGTTTTACAACAAGACATCACAAAAAAACAGAATAAATTAATGTAAAATAAGCGATAGAGTAACGATATATAGTTGTGTTGTTATTGAACTTTCTTCCCTCTTTGAAACATAGCGTGATATTTCTCTACTGATGTTACACGTAGCGACATCTAGGTGACTTGAGTAGAACTACTGAAAAAATAGTTGAGCTCAATCGTAGCTGAAATAAACTATAAAATTTGATTACGAAACACACTTTTTATTTTATTTAAATATTATTTAGTCATACACAATTCGAGCTTGTATACTTTTCATTTACTATGTCATATAGCAAACGAGCATCGTTCTTAGTTTTAACAATATAACATAGATGACGCTGTAATTGAAAATAAAGGTAGACGTCTGAGTAATACGAGCACCATAAAATAGATGGCGTTACTAAATACGTTTAACAAATGTATTGTGATAGTAAATATTAAAGTATACTTTTTGTTTTTGGAGAACCGGAAAGCTCCCTCTGTCGGCGCGACTACGCGTTTAGATTCGTCTAGTTTTAAATAACAAATCAGGGCAAATCAAATATGAGTGGAATTGGCAATGAAACTCATGCCAAATTATTTAGTGGCCGTTGCTGTCACAGCCAGCCATGATTTAAATAATGTAAGCTGAACTTTGGCACATCTTCTGTTTATTTTGATTGATCTGGAAATCGAAACCAGTTCTCTTCGCTGCCTTTAGACCAACCTGCGGGGTAACTACGAATCGCACTTAAAATGGCAATGCTTTTTGTTATGACAGTTCATTAATTTTGATTAGGTACGTTTTTTACGTTTATGAGCAGACGATTTTTTCAAGCAATGGAATTTCCTTAACTATTTTTTGTATTGCGATTGGAAGTAAACAATTAGGGACACAGGGGCCGTGGGTTCTCAATTACCTACACCTACGTATGAACGGGGAGTGATATGAAGATTCGAATGACGTTATTGCGACGTACGCTGTTTCGAAAAACTTTACGAGTGGTACGCCATCCAGTTCGAAAATACATTGAGTCGAAAACCGCTATATTGAATGACGTTGTCGCGAACACGCCGAGTAGAAAAACTGTTTGAATGATAGGTAGGTACGCTAGTACGCAAGTCTTCGTATCGATATCCACTGTTACGAAAACTATAAATATTCCAATCTGAATTTGTCTGGGGATCGAACTCGCGACCCAGGAATTAGCACGAACTATACCTACGCTACGATGATGAAACTGACACAGCTAGTTGTCTATACCACTAAGCATAAATGATTAATATTAGTAGTAGTAGTTCGATCCTTAGACAAATTCAGATTGAAATAGGTACTTATGCTATTCGCAACAGTGGATTTCGATACCAAGACTTTCGTACTAGCGTACCTACCATTCAAACAGTTTTTCGAATCAACGTGATTGCGACAATGTCATTCGATATAGCGGTTTTCGACTCAATGTTGTCGTGTCTACCTATCCCTGACAAATAAAAGGAGTAAAAGTAGACTGACAATTAAACTTATTAAGGGAATACAAAATAGAGAAGTTGAAGAAGAAAAAAACGCACTATAAAGGAGAGATGAGGAAAGTAGTGGGCTACTGTGTCACTTTTTGTTCGATGAACCTGATCGCATGATCGCGTCGACAGAGGGCGCTTTCCAGTTTTCTCAAACAAACGTAACACGGACGTGTTGATCGCGTATTCGCGCGACAATTCGGGTAACGCGTTTATTATAGTACCTACTAAGGGTGGATTTCACCAATGAAACTGTTCCCGATCAGTACATCTAAACCGCGTTCGAGAACTGTCAGGGTCATCATTATCATCATTTTAGCCGAAGGACTTCCACTTCGACCGATTTTAAGCTTCCCGCATCCAGCGGATTCCTGCGGCCTTCATACGGTCGGTGTCATCATTATTGTGGAATATTGACACTGACAGCCCATGAACGCAGTTTAGATGTGTTGATCGCGTACAGTTTCATTGGTGGAATCGGCACGAACATGTATAGTACTTATGCGCCCTGATCATTACGAAAGGAGCAGTAAAACAAGGCACAATTATGGAAAGGAGCAGTAAAACAAGGCACAATTATGGAAAGGAGCAATAAAATAAGGCACAATTATGGAAAGGAGCAATAAAACAAGGCACAATTATGGAAAGGAGCAGTAAAACAAGGCACAATTATGGAAAGGAGCAATAAAACAAGGCACAAATATGGAAAGGAGCAGTAAAACAAGGCACAATTATGGAAAGGAGCAGTAAAACAAGGCACAATTATGGAAAGGAGCAGTAAAACAAGGCACAATTATGGAAAGGAGCAGTAAAACAAGGCACAATTATGGAAAGGAGCAGTAAAACAAGGCACAATTATGGAAAACTATTTATTTCTCATTCTGACTATACGTACACTAGGCTACATCATACAGAGTAGGTACAGCGTTCTTCGGACACTAAATACTAAATCTTTTAATAATCTAATGATATCAATTTACAATGTTGTGTTTTTGACTGTTTCTCTTATGTACAGTGGATACTAGGTTATTAAGCTTCAAAAAATATTTCTTACGTTTTGTTTTTCCCGACAATACTGAACTAGGTAGGATGTACATTAGGCATTATGTATTATATAATATAAAAATATTCATAAGTAATTAGGGTTACAGACAGTGACCTAATTTCAGTTTTAATTAAAAATAATATTTTCAGATTGGCCGTAGGGAATAAATAGTAGAGTGACAACTTAGATAGGTATTCGCCTCAATAACGCAGATAAGTATAACAAGCCAAGTATGGTGGTGAAGTTTCTAAGTAAAATGAACATTGACTGGTGATTTAGTACGTTTTGGTAAGTTTAGCGCAGGGATAAGACCGTACAAATTAAATTCTGCGCCATTTTATTCTGACCATTGATATGTACAGACGCCAGCACACCAAGCTACCCCAAACTGTCAAAATTTCCCAATTGAACATGAACCTT
Source organism: Polymixis lichenea (assembly GCA_949091785.1). Lineage (NCBI taxonomy): Eukaryota > Metazoa > Arthropoda > Insecta > Lepidoptera > Noctuidae > Polymixis > Polymixis lichenea. Next base: position 21,273,134 of record OX420952.1, on the reverse strand, counting down.
ATCCTTTTGTAATAAACTTGAAAATCTGTCAAAGAAGTTTGACAGATTGGGGTAGCTTAATGTGCTGGCTTCTGTAGTCATAAAACAGTGCCGAACTTACACCAAAGTACTCTAAATAATTATTATAATAAATCGGTATTTGAGCGAAACAAGGGACCACGTTACAAAGCACAAAATACAGAGAAGGTGCTTTAAATTATTTACCAACAACAACGGAAACACATGCCTACCTACTTTTTGATATATTTTATTGCTTGCGTAAAAAAATAATTCTAATTAATGTTACAGTGCTGCTGCTAGAATAACACCCAGTTTAAAAAAAAGCAAAAAATAACTAACATATTTGAAAGGACAGGGCACATCGCAGTGATGTCGGAGATTTTTTAGTTGCGTTGCGGTCCGCCCAAATGTGCGTCAGCTTTAAAATTCATGTCCAGATTAGCTGTTTTTATTTGAGCAGCAATTAATTTGAGTTTGTCAATCTGTCAACAAATTGTTAGTTAAGTTTTATGACCTACAGTAAACTGTTTGTTTGAAATTTTAGTGCTACTGCTAATCTGTTTCATTGTAGTCTATCTACAAATTTATTAAAATAGCGTTGTTTAAAAAAAAAACTGTAAGGTAATGAAAATCGTAGAAACACTCAATTATTATTAACTTTCGTTTGTACTATTTTATCTGCTGAATGAGTACATAAAGACTATAATATTGTTATTTAAAATTAGCATGGCATACTTATTAAATAAATATCTAATACAATATCAAAAATCGTATGAACTTTAAACATCAGTTTTATTTTTGTGTAGTTTTCCAAAAGTAATAAGGTACTTAAAATCTAATACTATATGATTATTGCACAAAATTAATAAACACATAACGTAGTTTATTACAATCACTGTATAAAAACTGCAAAAAGCTTAAAACTACTAATTAGTGCTGCCAAATTAAATTACGAACACAAAATATTTTGTACTTACACAGTTAAAAACACTACCTACTTAATTGAAATATTGGCTTTAATTTTTCCTTTTAATCTGGCAACACTCGTATACATATAGTTCTGAGATTTCTCCAACAGATGGCGTTATTATAAGTTTCCTAAGTTATTAGCGAACATCAAACCGAAACGTAAATGTTATTAACTAAACTACATACACAAAGTAAGCTTGTACAAAAACTTTAATAGCCCACACAAACTCAAAAATATTTACAGAAAGGGCTCCCGCACATTATTGTACTTTATTTTTCGTCCGAACATTTTTTGAGTGCACGGTAGATTTACAAGTTCTGTAAAACTAGCAGAATTATTTTTGCAAGTTACAAATGATAAAATAAAGAATTTTCTAATAATTATCTTCTATGGTGTTCAGTAACATCCAATTAACAATTAATCCAGTAGTATCAAACAATCTCGTATGTCTGAAACAATGAGATGGAGCCCTCAGACTTACCTATAGATCAGTCACCACAAAGATTTTGATAAAAACGATATTATCATAATTTGATTCGGTCATCTTTAATATTCTCTCTCGCACCGACAACACCTAATCTACTATCAAATCTATTTTTTCTCCGGATAACCCTGATAATTTTGCTTTCCACGAATTTAACATCAAGTTTCTGCCAAGTAAATCAACACAAAAACTAGTTGGCAAAAGTGACAAAATCATTTATTGGCCGCTGTGCCCTATTTGAATCACAATTCACAACATTTGTAGCAGTGTAGCCATAGTGTACCAGTTAATAACATTATTTTGACAATCTGTCACTTTTGCCAGTCCCTGTCGATTGACCTTCCAGAAATCGTGTGTGCGTCTAGAATTCGTAATTAAAGTATTGTTACCAAATGGTTTCTAAGAAAGCAGTCACTGATCTCAAGTTCAACCCTTAACCTTACATCTCAACATTACTCAGACTATCAAACTTCATCTCTTTAACTTCCTCAGGGTTAAAACTCTTCACGGACACCTTACCGTCCCCCGACAGGTCTGTACTCGATAACTTATTCGTAATCTTAGTTATCGATATACGACTCTCGATATCATTCGAATCACATATAGTTTCTAACAGTACACCTTTTTCTACTTTCCTAGGTTTTGGTAGAATTTGACTCACTTTTGTGTTTCTCAACTTTTCACTTAGTAGTTTGTTGCAGGTTTTTCGGGACATATCTAGTGCTAAAGGGTCTTCGTGAGGAGTTTCCTTCTTGTCTTCTGGCTTGTTCTGTTGCTTCAGCTCTGCTACTTCTGCGTTCGACACGTTGTCTTTCTTCTTCCATTTCGTTCTTCTGTTTTGGAACCAGATTTTTACCTGGAAATAAGAGAACGGAATTTATTAAAAGATGGAATAGAAAATTACTCTCGTTGTGTTCTTTAAAATAACGTAAGGTCGTCGAGTATTCTTAGTAATTATGTAAAGAGAGAGCAGGAATTTATGAATAGGTAGATCTATCATTACATTAGTAGGTACGTGGTAACAGTAACTAACAATTAATCCAACAAACACAAAATTAACCCTTGAACTTTCCCCAGTGTGGCGGATATTGTAACAATAATCAGAGGTGCTCCCTAATTCTGACAGTTGCCATGGGACTGAGCACGAGTTTGTGCGAGTGTGCGAGTATGTGCGAGTGTGCGAGTGTATCGGTTAACAAACAGTTAATTACGAGCTGATCGATCTCAGCCCGGGGGAACTGCTAGTGAGGGCATGGTGTCAATATCGATGTTTGTAAGTGGCGAATTGAGGATTATCACATTTCTGTTATAATAAGTTCAGTAACTTAGAATTAACTTAGGATTTAAGGTGAGCGCTTGACTATTTTGTGTAAAAAGTATCCCAAAAACTAAAATTTGAAGAATTGTCCTAAAAATCAGTCAAAACAAAGCAGGATAGTCAAACGAAGTGGGCACCTATGGTATCTTATACAAAATCTAGTAAGTTAACTCAAAATATCATTCAAATAAATCTTTCCAAATAAATAGCAGATCATTCCACGACCACGACATCCGACCGCGGCAACCGCCAACCATTAAGAGCTACAATAAAATCATAAGCACACATAACTAAGTACTCGAAGTAAGTAGTTGAGCAGGCCGTGAACTCATCTCGTAAAATAATCGTAAAAACAACACCACTTAGATGCACTTGTGAGCCATCGTTAGCACCCCTTGCTGTTGTTGTTGTACTGCATCTTGTGGTAGGAAAGCAACTTGTCAGATTATCATAAGAATGCTTTGTTTCTATCGATATAGTTGTGTAATGAATACAACTGAGTTATGTGTTTATGTCTGATAGTAATAAAAAGGACTTTGTTGTTCACTTCTATTTCCATGTACTGTATGTTGTCGCGTGGTTCATTGACAAATAAACCAGTTAGCATTCAGTAAACATTCTAGTAGTTTTAGTAAGTTTTTTCGTCGCTTGATATGTTCGATGTTCTACTGAAAAATGGTGATGGCCGTGTCACGTGGATGTTTTTTTTTATGTCACGTTTTCCGCAAATAGATATTGTCTTTCTTTTTTTTGTTTTTTCACAGCTCACAGGCGGGCTGCGCCGTGCGTTTTGCGGCCTGAGGCGGCTGTGCTGTGCCCTAAGCTTGACGGTGAGTTTAAAATGAGTTGCGTTACACGTTACGTATTGAGCCATATGTATGTCAGCCACGTTGATCAGTTTGCCCACTTTACAGCGATCAACTTGTGCTCATTGCACCGCCACTGATTACATTGATCGGCTCGCATTAGTCGGTCAAGTGGTGCGTTTGACTATTACCGCTAATTAGAGAGACTTTACTTCGTCGTTGTTAATACTAGCATCTTTCTCCTATTGTGTCAGTTAACATAGATAAATGACTGGCAATTTGACATTGCGGTTAGTTAAAGCAGAAGTTACTTTTATTTATAGCTATGTTATGTTGTATGAGCAGTGGTAACGGTCGCGACTTACGAGTTGCAGGTCGTAGGTTGGAACCCAGGCAGGCGCTTTACTTTGTGTAAATTATTTCATCACACTGCTCTCAAAACGGTGAAGGAAAACATCGTGAGGAAATCGGCATGTCCTAGGACCAAGAATTCGATGAGACGTGACATCTACCAACCCGCGCTGGGCGCCCACTCCCTCTCACCGAGAGGAGGCCTGTGTCCCAGCAGTGGGCTGATAATGTAAGGTTAGTAGAGGGATGGGTAACCGCAGTGTTGTCAAAAGGAAGTGGATAGATACCGCAGCCTTCACACACCTGGTCAAGTTAGAGATAAAGTTACCTACAATTAATGTCTCGCGTTTCTTTCACCACCCCGTTGAACACGCACCCTTCAAACCAGAACAAATCAACACTGTTTCTTGCATTCAAAAGACAGCAGAAAGCCACTGTTGCTTATACGATACCTACTCAAATCTGAGTAAGAGTTGGCTCTACCTTGTTTAATATTTACTTTGTAAAGTGTTATATTATTTAAGTTATAGTAAACTAGCTTTTGCCAGTGGCTTCGCCCGCGTGGAGGTCGGTGTATTATGCATATAAACCTTCGTCTTGAATCTTATACTATGTAGTGATAGTGAGGTGAAGACTCTGTGGGTCATTGGTTTTTTTGTTACCGATGGTCTGGTAGATATATATAGACGAATAATTCTAAAGAAAAGACATTTGGGTAGGCTGCATACATTCCTCCATGTATGCAGCCTACCCAAATGTCTTTTCTTTAGAATTATTCATCTAATCGTTGAACTTTCAAAGTTCTGAGTTCAGCTGTATGATTACTAAGAAATGCATGCACTGACTGGACAGGTCCACTTAATTTGTGTAATCCTTTCCTCAAAAACCATTTCAGACACCTACCTACATGGTATTCACATGATCTGGGTTTTCAAATATGATTGACGTGTTAAATAAAATCGTTTATCATTTACCATAATAGTACAAATGCGTAAAGATGAGAGCATAGTCCGTATCTGCCTCTCCTGTGTCAAGGCAGTCATATAAGTGTCGCCTACTTTAGTGTCAGTAAACCAAACACGACTCCTTTACGAACATTACCACAAAACTGTGGAAAAAAAACGAACTTCGTCAAGATTGTGTGTGCATTTATTCGCGCCACCCCCACCACCACAGGTCACGACTCACGCCACAGATGATAAACGCGGCTGTATGATTTACAGCGATGGCTGCACACAGACACACAGACACGCAGCCACACGGACACGTGCCGCACAATGGCGCGCCATGTAATTGCCGAGCAAATTAATCCGGGTAACATGTGACATTTGACTCCGACTGTATACACAGTACACCTTTAGTTAGGACGTGGCCATAGAGGGCTCAATGATATCCGGCTTCCGGGATGAGAAATTGAAAGAGAAACTTAGCTAAGAGCCATCATAAGAAGAACTACAAGAATGTTTGTAATTATTCGAGGTAATATTTTACATTCATTTGGTAAGCCGATCCCGTAAAATACTCGTAACATAAACAGCTACTCTCCGTGAAAACATTATCTCACGGGAACGTAGTACCGGGATCCCATTTAATTTAATCCAAGTTATACCTATCTGTGTGCCCAATTTCATTCAAATCCGTTCAGCCGTTTTTACGAGATTGAGTAACGAAAATCCAAACATAGGTACATATTTATAATATTATAGTTATATTTTTAACATAAAGTTAAAAGCTATTATTTTGACATTAAAAACAGTCACTTCAATTTTATTTATTTGTACACCCAGATTGGTATAATATAACTAACGGGTTGTACTGGATTCTAACTGCAGCCATAACTCATACCGTAAACTGCTGACTAACGGCCTCCTAATTAACGTTTCAAAAGGGAGTAATGTGAGCAAGATAAATATTTTTCATAAACTCCGTAAAAAACATATTTCCCCCGCTATGCCCACACCCTAACGTCACAATGCAATCCACTTGCTTGCAAACACGAAGATAATTATTATTGATTGCGCATTAGCTCGCGTGACTGAAACAGATATACACAACACCCTACGTTTGAGTGAGAGGTCAGAGGTCCGAGATGGATTGATAGTGTTACATGTCAAAGGAGGAGCTAATTGGACGATGGTGTTAAATGGGCAGAACTAGAGGTATTATGATGAAGTTACGTTAACTTTTGTGAAATGAAAAGACGAAAAAGTTTGGTTAGACTGTTTAAGGCATAATGACATATAGGTACGTAACGCCGAGCTATAATAACTGGACGGCCGGGTGAATTACACTGCTGATAGCTTTAGCCACATCATCACCAGCCTACTTATAGAAGTTCATTGAAGAACATAGGCCAATCCAATCACACGCCATTGACGGCAATATACGGCCATGGTTATAAATTAGAGAAGTATCGCGCCAGCCAGGATTTAATAGAATAAAAAAAAAACTTCAGGTATCCTGACGAAACCTGACGGTGCACCTATCAAACTTAATTTATGTAAGTACATAACATTTAATAACCTGACTGAACTGAGATATAATATAATCAAGTGTAGTATGTATGGTTATATTCTCATTCATAGCAAACTCCCTATTTCCTGACCAAAGAATCGAACCCTAACTGTCCGACCATCCTTACAATCACTGAACTACAGAGACAATCCGATTTATATAACAACCAAGCAGCAGATTCCTATTAATTAGTAACACGTGAGTAATGAACAGTTCCTAGGAATTATAACAAGTTGCTCAGCTCCTCCGAGACACAATGAGACGGACACGATGAAGATTTGCGTCCATATTAAACAATAAGCAAGGGAATGTCAACTAATTGCAAATGTTTGAGGACATTACTTACACTACTGCATAACTTTTTTGCAACTACGGCGGGGTCAACTTCCAGTCTAATAGGATGCAGCCGATTACCAGTATTTAACGTAGCGCGATTGTCTATCTGATCTCCACCATCACGTTATTGGGTATCACCATACCCAAGAAACCAGACTGGTTATTAGAATTTCTGACTGACGAGATTATTATAAATCCGTCCGATTTACAAAAAAAAACAATCAGGATATAAAGATGATTGAACTATTGATTAAAAATACTGTTCACTTTGATTGCTGAATTATGATTTGTGTTTTAATATTTTGGAAATAAGTCACTATATATTTATAATGGCTCATATTGACTTTCAAAAACGAGTAAATGATGGATATGAACATTCATTAACAGTTATGTAATTGGGTGGTTTGTGATTATGCAAAACGAATTGAACATGTAATTATTCAGAAAAAATAATATCTGAATGTTTAATTGAGCTAATGTTACCTTGATACACAAACAACCATTTTCCTCATCTACAATGTCAGGATTACCGACAATACGTCTGAAGTCCTTAATCCACTATCCGTCTGACTAATCAAACACAACGTTTCCAGATTATCTTGCACTGTGCCGCCACATCAATTAGCCGCACAATAACATCACTATCATAAGGCCCGCTATTCACTGTATTTCAGGCAATCAATATTACCGCGGAGCGTCGTCGCTTTGTTCGGGAGATCAGTGCACAGGACCCTATTAGTCCGGACGGGCGTCTAGGGACGGGCAAGTGTCGAGGGATTTGTCGATGATTCGGTTGTTTTGGGCTTGTGTGCATTGAGGTTTTGTGTTTCGTGTTCGGTTTGGTATCCTGGTATGAGTAAGGTCTTGATTAAGTTGTGTTTTGGAATATGTTGCCCAGCTAGGTGCTCGTTGTAGGTACTTCCGACTAAATTAATCAAGCCCTCGATAAAAAAATAACCTATCCAAAAGTGTAATAAGGCACATTGAAAATTGTTATTTTTAATTTTAATTTTTGTATTGAATTTACAGACACTTTTATGAGTGTGTGTATTTTTGTCAAAACTTACAAGTATTAACTTAGGTATATTTACTCATAGGACCTACTTTCACGCACTAACATTATTATCAACCTCACTATACCTACCTAAATATAAAACAAAACTACAAACACAACCCACATAATAAGGAAGTAGCGATCAATAGCGCAGTGTCTCAAACGGCTTGTTCGCAAGATCATTGTACATGACCCTATTAGTGCAGGCAATTGACTAGGGACGGGATAATATCGATATAACGTTGAGAGTCAACGGATTAATAGGGTGAGGTTTATATTTTTAGTATAAATACCAGATGGGGAAGTGAAAGAGGATGAACTACACAATCCTATTATTGCTGATTTTTGGATAGGCTTGCGATACCAAAATACAATTTAGTTTAATTTTTGTCTGGAATATTCAAGTTAACTAAATAGCTTCTTAAAGTTGTTTATGATCAAGACACATATTTTCATTTAACTTGATTTCAACATCAATCAATCAACTCAGGCTATCGCAATCCACTGCTGGACATAGGCCTCTCCCAAGCTGCGCCACAATTCACTATAGGACTTAATAAGAAAATATAAATAAAATATAAGAAAACTGATTTCCACCAAATTATTTATTTTAAGTTACTCTTCAACCAGGTCTTTATTAATAACTAGTGATAGGACCAATCGGATGCATAACAAGAAAGGAATTTACCTAAAGTTAATATTTAGTTATGAAAATATGGAAGGGGCTTCTTAAAATATTTTTTTGTACAAAAATCCTGGGATGCCAGCAACGCTGGGAATGGATAACTAGTCAGTTGTATAGTACGGAAGCGACTTCTAAATGATTACGATTGCATAACTATTCAGACGCATATTTATTAAAAAATTAACCCCAATGGAAATTTGGTATAAGTCTGTAAGAGTAGGGGTGGTGTGTGTTAGTAAAAACATATTTTTTCATTAAATTAAAAAAAATCGTTACAAAAGCGCATTCCATTTTAGCCAACCTCTCAGCTTTAGGTCAATATGCATCCGAATATCCGATCTCTATTAATAACATACGCAACTCCTTGCATTTATTTACAAAATTCTTGGCAATTATAAGTAAAACAATTAGTTGAGAGGCACACAATACGCAAACAGTGAGCAGTCACTAGCACACGGTGTCGCAAGCGGCGTGTTCGCGAGATCATTGTACACGACCCTATTAGTGACGGGTTTGCGTAGGGAGAGGACACTATTGATACAAATATATCGATAGCTTTATTATTTTTGAAGTTTATGTTTTTATTTGATATGGAGTGGGAGAAAAGCGATACTAATGATGTATATTCGACAGTGTAGCTGTCAAAACGAACTAGTTTTCATAGTTACAAGAGTATCTACTAGAATTACCAGCAATCATACATAGAAATGATCATGCAAATAAACAGTCTATTTAAATGGTGTAAAACTGAACTGCGTGCACCACTTTGAGACAGGTTTACTTTATTGTACAAGCGTGTGATTTATATGAAATCGTTATAAAATCAATTAACAGTATAGAGCCAGTAGGTATTTAATTACTGATTGCGAATTAATTTACGGCCGGCCAGTAATTTTAACACTGCACTGATATTGCACATTTACTGAATACGATTAACAAAGTGATTGTATTGTTGCTATAAATAAAGCAGAGATTAACATGTACTTAATTGTTTAATAGCCCGTCTCTATAAATTCACAACAAGTCTATTTTTAGGTTATGTAAAGGTCACGACTCACGTTTTACGGTAAGCTAAAGTCTTTATTCCCAGAGTGTCTTGAAAATAATTATTTTGATAGGACTTTACGCGTTGTTCTCCCAGCAAACAGAAAAATTTCGACGTAACTATTTTGATTCATACTATCGCTAAAGCTAACAAACAAAATTGATCTTCAAATATGACTACTAAACGAAAACATCTTTTATCTACAAAAAAATACGTACCGAAAATATCGACGCAATAAAAAAATCGTTAAAATGACATCGATCCATCGAGCAAGCCGTCCATCACTACGCTTATCTAAGCCGCCGGCGATCGAAGCCAATGACTAAGCCCCGTTAATCGAACAATTATTCATTGAAGATAGTCATCCCTCCTCATCCCGCCCCCCTCACCCCGGGAGGACGAACAATCAATTATTTCATCCCCCTTTGTTCTTTCGGGACTGTTTGTAAGGATAGACTGCGTAACTTTTATTGCAAGGTATCTTTTTCTTGAGGTGCTACTCGTATGTTTCTGTTAGCAGTGATTTCATTTCTACGTGGCTGAATAGTTAGGATAAATAGAGGACACTAACTTTTGGTGGGTCGGACATTTATAGACCAGAATTCACATACCTACTTACTTCGTCGCAGTAATTTGTAAGACAGACAGACAGAGGTTATGAAACATTTTGTACAGTGAGCATTTTCAGTGAAAGGCTGTTCCATTCCATGCTCGTTTCTTCTCTGTATGAGTAAACTTCCATTTCCACGACGCGCGCAAGTTTCTAGCCTATCGCACATAACAAAAAGTCAGTTCAAAACCAAAAACCCGACTACTGAAAAATCACGGTCTAAAAGGTGAGAAAATATTGTCACCTGCAAGTCGTGGTCTTATGGCACCTATCCTAACGATACAATACATTTTACAGTAGTAAGCGATCATAATACGCTTTGCGGTAAAATGGCGTACTTTTTAGAGCGCGAAAGTTGCGCTCTAAAAGTAATGTAAGTAGTCGGGTTTTAGTTTTTGAACTTCCTTTTTTTAATTTATTACTTTTTATACTCTAGAGGGCATTTCGAATTAATGTGACGTCACAAAGCCTATAATCAGCGGACGATCAATCTTCCGACGATACCTCATTTGTTAAATAATGATAAGTAGTTTCAGAGTTATGAGGAAATAGATGAACATACATAGGTACATACCCTTTCTGCCGTACTCGCGTAAAAATTAAAACAATAAATGTCTTGCATCGTCTGAACACGGTGCCATTTTTATTGTTGCTTCGACTTATGATATGCCACAAGCAGTTAAACCACACTGTTTACATCAGGCTTTAAGGAATTAAAACAGTCTTACGCAAAATACAGTTTCAACATAAATAGCAAGTGATTGTAGAGTAACATAATACTAAATAAGCTCTCAATACACTGTAATCACCATCAAATTTGTGAAAGTTGATACCCACATTATACCATTAACAGTTAATAGATATCGATGCAACGTTAATCGTGACCGAAAGCGAGTCCGCTCGATTGAATCGGTAACCAGTATCGATTCTATCGATCAATCGGTTTAGACAAGCAAATCGATTTGAGTAATTAAATTATTATCGTTTTGCGTTCCAGTGGGTTTGTAAGTGGTTTGTGATTCGTTAATTAGTATCGATTTGATTGCATTAATTTGTTTCACACAGGTAAGCTTGTTTTGCCATGTAATATAGAATGTGATTATAATTCGATTTGTGGAAATGTGAGATATTTATTCCCGAATGTTATGGGTTCTGCGTATCATTATTTGTTTTATAAAATAAATACTGTTGCTTTAGTCAATCTAAATACACACCTCCAAAAAGACTTGACAGATGAAAACTCTTTTGTTTAATTATTAGTGAGAAGAACTCTTCCGTCCATCCTATTCAAGCAATCCCCATACGACAGAAAGGGGTTATCTTTATTTGTTAAGAAGAACAGTTCCTCCTAAATCTTCATAACCAAGAACTGTTAGTAGATAAACGGCCATTAGCCACTTTCTATTACACATAGTAAATACAGTCGATCAACTGCGTATTTTCCATCGAAACCATAATAATTACAAGTCAACACAGCTATAGCAATGTCCTTTACAATATAATCTGGATGAGCTGTCAAACTTGACAGCTGAGTGGCTGTTAGCGTGGACGCCAAATGACAGTGCTGCCGTACATTAGCATTGTATCAACTGGGATGTTGTTAGCGTAGAGAATAGCAGTGATAGGTGATTAGTAGGTAATTTGAGTGAGCAATGTACTATAGCGTGCATTGTAGGCCGGAGTGAAAGGTCTAGTTAGAGAATTCGATAGGCTTTTTTATTAAATGAAGCATTTATTTAATCAAGAGTCACTAGCTACAGTAAGGTAATCTATACATAGGTACATTCTACGTACAAATAAATAAAATTGAAGCACCTGAGCCCTAATTCACTATGACCACTTAACGATTTCTTACTTCGAAACCACATCAATTCCTTAGATCACACACGACATCTGCTAATATCGTATTAATAATATCGACAAATTGTCTTGGAACATACAAAATATGACATTTCAATTCTTTACCGTTACATTGGTTTCTATAAGTCACGATATTGACGTAGTAAGATGCCGCGGGGAATCATTATAACCATACAGAATTGTGGCCCTGTTTGCAATGTCAAAATAACAGCTTTACACTAAATGCAAGAAAGCATGTACGGTACGGTATAATATGTTATTTTTGTCTGTCTGTCTGTTTGTTCTGGCTAATCTTCGAAATAGCTGGACCGATTTTGAAGGGACTTTCACTAGCAGTTAGCTGATGTTATAAGGCGTATATCCATCCCGGACCTGTTTCTCCTAGTGGTATGTTCCAGTGAGATCCACGCATACATTGCTAGTTAATTATAATATTAGTGCCCAATAGACAATATCTCTACCTCTTCCTAAAGTCATTTTATTGCTTTTACAAAATATATAATTTATTCCTACATGGCCATCAATGACCACAATACAAACAATGACTGATCGTCTATCATTAACATGGCACACTTCAACCACAAATCAATAAATGTGTTTACCCCTAAAAATAATTTCAAAGTTATGCTGTCTCTGTTATTTTCAAACGATGGACAGAAATAGAACGATGTTTTAGATTCGTGATATTGGAATATAATTTATTGCTGGAATTTTCAATAATGACATTATCTATGTGGCAAATCCTCCTGAAATTCAATTCGTTCAAGTTGATATCCAATATTATAAATGTGAAGATGTTTGGATATTTAGATGTTTACATGTTTGGATGTTTGTTACCCAATCACGCAAAAACGGCAGAACGGATTTGGATGAAATTTGGGACACAGATAGTTTATAACCTGGATTAACACTTAGGATACCTTTCCTCTCGGTAGTACGTTCCCGTGGGATAGTTTCCGAACTGCACGCAGGCGATGCCGCTGGCAAAAGCTAGTGTATTATAAATATAAATGTGAAAGTTTATATGTTTGAATCCTGAGATGTTTGGATGTTTTCAATCACACAAAAACGGCAAAACGAATTTAAATGAAAATTGGGACATAGGGTAACTTAGCCGGTTTTCGGCCACTTAAGCGAACGTATGACTTTGTGACGATTTTTCTCCATGACATTAAAGTCGCAGACTAGTTTCTTAAATATTTTTGAACTCCAAATATAATGTAGTTTTGATATTTGTCGACCTTTTACTTGTCAACATCACATTAGAATTACTAAAAATTAAAATGTCTGAAAATAGCGATTTCACCTGTTTTCGGCCACCTGTTTCAGTTTCCGGCCATTATTTTGCTAGTTTTCGGCCACTAATCTGCTATTTGAAAAATTATCTCTATTTGCTAACTAGTAGGTTCTATAATGGCTTAAAAGCAAAAAATACGTATGAATCAACGATTTTAATTAAAATCTTTAAAATAATCAATATATAGAAACATTTTAAACATAATAGTAGAAGCATTGGTCAAAAAGAAAAAAGTTTAATATGGCATAACAAAAATAATTGAGACTACGGAAAAATATCTAACTCGTGATCAACATCCTCTTCTTCAATAATAACTGTAATTACGTTTTCCTTATTTATTTCTTTATTATTTTCGAAATCAGTCTTTATAATATATTTATCAGTCTCATTTATAACTTTATCAGTCTTCTTAGTATTGATTTCTACATCTTGATCAATATTTTTACTATTATTGTCGGTAGTTTGTTAATCACGTTTTCATCTTTGGTCTGTTTAATCTTAGGAATATTAAGTGATTTTTTGTTCTTATTAACTATTTTCTGTTTTTTTTTGGTTTCGGTTCACATTTTTTTTGTTCTCTTTCAACTTTTCTCTTATTTTTTTCATCTATCTTATTTTGTTTCTCTTTTTCCTTGAAGTCGTGAAAATCTCTCCAAGCTTCTGAAGATATGGTACTAGGAAATTTATTAATATTTCTTTTTGTAGTTAGTTTAATATTCTGTCAGAATCTTTCATGATTTCTGCCATTCCTCTTTCAGTCAAAAAATATTCAAGCTCTGTACACCATTTTCTGATTGAGCTCTCTTTTACTGCTTCCCTGGCTTTATTAATATCTTCAGGTTCACGTAAGCTAATCTCCGGATGCCTTCTAAGAAAACCTTAGTACCATGTTTGTCCTGGTCGCCCTTCTGGAAACTTGTCTTCTTTTCCAATATCTTTTATTAATTTTGTAACTGTTTCCAGCAAGACTTCTTTGCTTACAGGAATACCACATTTTGCTAAATCAATAATCCAGTCCACAACTGGTTTTTTCTCCATCAAGGCCTAACATAGGCTCTAGAACAACTTTTCGAGGCTGTTCTTTAGTTCTACCCGAAATTCGATCTTGGATTGTTAACCGAGGAACACCAAAAAGACGACAAGTTTCTCTAATGCTTTTTTTTTCAATTCTTATGGCCTGAACAGCTTTAGCTAATGCTTCTTCGGTATATTGAAAATGAGTTCTTTTTTTTTTAAAGTTTCTTTCTCTCAGGAGGCATCTAAAAAATGAAATTACAATGATTAATTACTTTATCTATCTTTACATATATTTATATTTTTTTAATGTCTAATAAAACATTAAAAAATAAAATATAAACTAGTAGCGAACATAATTTATTACCTATATTCAAAATCTTTCCACTTAAGCAAATATCAACTTAAGCTTTGTATAAACTAAGTTGATTTTAGAATGACTAGTACTATTGAAAAGGTCGTTAAAATAATAAAACTGCATCGAAAACTTCACTTTAATTGAAGGTATTAAGATTCTTTTTGCGAAATCACGTAAATTGTGAAAGTGTAAAATTATATCCTACAATACCTATGCACATACCATTGTAAAAACTTTTTGTTATTCAATTTACAATATTTGTAGATTAAAACTACATAAGTATACAATTTAATTTTCTTAATTATGTGACCGAGAACTAGATTTGAAACATCTGATTTTCGACCGCCCTTTCAAATACGGCCGAAAATTAAGTTTATGTAAACTAATTTTCAGCCACCTGTTTTTTGACTGGCCGAAAAATAAGACTTTTTTAACTGATTTTCGACCATCCCTTCCAACACGGTCGAAAAACCAATTTAAATTAATTCGTTTTCGGCCGTTGATCAACTTGCCTTATTTTCTAACTAGCTAATAAGATACATTTTGGGGAAGTCCCTTTATGTCTGTATTGTTCGTGTGAGTGAAGATTTCGATTCAATTAGTTGATTTATTATCGTTAGCTTTTAATGGCCGAGAATCAGTTAGTAAATTATTAATTTTCGGACACATCGATTAGCTTAGGCCGAAAGGTAAATATTAGAATTCTAATTTTCGGCCGTCAAATATTCAATAACTAAAAATTGTTATTACCACACAATTAGCTCAAAACATGCGGCCGAAATCTAACTACACAAATGAGAAGCGGTTCTACTTTGTGTACAAAGTATCTTTTTTTAGAGAATTCCTAATTTAATAATCAAAAGAATCAATTAAATGTAAACGGTCTTCTTCTAGTTTTCGGCCGGCCGGCCGAGAAGTAAATAGTCCCCCAAATCATTATCTAGTTTCCCGGCCATCAAATTTAAATTAAATAACATAATCTTTCTTCCATTTTAATTAAAATAGCACTAATTAAACTTATCTCCGGTGCATAGAACAACAATTATATTTATAAAACCGATAAACAACTTTGTAACTTACCTTGCAAAAATTATGCGCGCACTATTTTTTTCACTAATTTCGACACACGCGTGCACTGTAAGACTTTCGGAGGGTCACTGACGACACAGTTGGATCAATAAAATTCTACAAAATTCAAAAGTTGTAGGGTTTATACCAAAACATCAAGTAGGCGTTGTTTTTTTAAATGAGTAGGGTAAAGTGTCCTTATTATATTAAAATAACAACGTACTGGCCGAAAACCAGAGGTGGCCGGCAAACCGGCTAAACTACCCTACTTCATCCCGGTAGTATGTCCCCGTGGGATAATTTAAGAGGCGCTAGTTGATAATAGAGTACAAATAAAACTTCCTTAAACGCACTAAACGTACTGATTTGTTTAGAAGAGCCAGAGTAGACCACGCTATCGAAATTTTCTTACGTTTTCTGCATTTCTGGGTCAAAGTCAGACTGTTTATTGAACAAAATGATTCCCGACCGTAACACGTATGTATTTACAGTATTATAATCATTAAAATCGTCAATACGACCCTCTAAGTTAATTTAACCCCATTGAGACCATTAAGCCGTATGTGTTATGATCGAGAATCATATTTTAAGTCTTAAGTAATTTATTTCATAATAATATAGGTACATTGTGTTGAAAAAATAACATTATACAATTGAAATTAAAATAAAATTCATTAAATATATTTAGAAAAGTCAATAAAAGATCATATTTAGTAAATGTCAAAGAAGTATTAAAATCAATCATAAGTTACAACATCATATCGTCTGCTTACTGGTAAAACAAGTTAAATAATTTTTTTTACTAAATCGAGTTAAAAATGCAGGCACGTGTAATTTTTTACGGGCTATCTACTGGTAAAATAAAAAAATGCAATGTCCAATGGCTGCTGAGATAGTAAGTTTGTAAAAATTATATCTTCTCACATTTTGTAAATATTATATAGATAAGAGTATATCTTAAAAGAAGGGTAATTAGTGCAACAGTTTGCTTTAACAGTTTTTTAAATTAATGTGTTTAAAACAGATCAAATTAAAACATAAACTTTGAGATGTCATTTACTCGAAATGACACAGACTGCATTTATTACTTTTTACCCGTAAGCAGACGATATGTCATCTAGGAATTTATTGATACTGTAATAGCCATTCTTCAATAAATAGCTCCTCAATTTGTTTTTAAATAAGTTAACACTGTATACCTATGGTTTTAAATTCTATAGGTAACTTGTTGTATAAAAATACAGACTGATACCTCAGGCTATGTTTGACAACTTATAATTTCGGTTGAATAGTGTTGGGAAAATCTTTTCTACGTGTACTAGCTCTAATTTGTCTTTGGCTGGTTAGCAACACTGAAATGTAAAGGCATGGCACTGTCAAGATTTTTAGTCTAATAAAGTGGTCTTTACATGATTCCGTCCATGAAACATGCGGAGCATAGTCCTTAGAGCTCTTTTCTAAATCACATCCTGACACTGACCTGCATATTGCAAGAAAACGGAAGAAAAAATTAAATTCGCGAACTACTTTAGCCCATCCACTTTAAGGTTAAGATTATGCAGTCCTTCATAGCATAAATAATTAAACTAGGTCTGTAATTAAATGGAAGACCATACTAACTTTGCGCTAGGTACCAGGCTCACATAAAATCAAGCAGTTCACCAATTTAACATCACTTCATTGAACAATGACACAAAACAATATCGCATCATATCGATACGCCATAGTTGAGAGCGCAGTATAGTGAACAGCCTGATAAATAACTGTTACATATTCAATTAATTAAACTGTTGTGACATAAACGATATATTATATTAATTAAACTGTTGTGCACGTATTTCCGGATCGCGGCCATATTTTACGGTCAATTAACTTTTAATTATTATAAAGCCCTTATAGAGTTGGGTGGACTGACGCGATTCCAGTTCAGTTTTTGTTCTATATTACTTGGACAGTACCTACCTTGTAAGTGACATGCTTAGGACTCTTCTGAACGTCCAAGAAACTCTTAATGATTGATAGAATTAAAAAAATTAAAATAATTGTCACAATAAATCGGGCTTAAAAAATCGTCACATTCCCACATTTAACTTCAGCGTTTTTGGGGGAACAGACAAGAGGTCCATTCCGTCCTTCCTTGTGTTGTGATGTCATCTTTCAACTGTTTGATACCGTTGTAAAAACAAGAACTTAATAGCGCTTATTTTAGGCCAAGGGAAAATATTTTTAAACAATTCCGAAAAACAATATTAAATTAAGATTTATGTTATAGATAAGTTCTAAGATAGCCAGCACCTTATATAGTGGTAGTAAACTCTAACATGAATTCTCATTGTTTACCTGTCTCATTAACAGCATCACAAACGACAAATCATAAAATTAGATATTATAGAACGTGCAGTATCATTCATTCCAAACGAATAACTATTCACGCAAGCAAAGCCGCGTGTTCACCCAGTATAACATAAAAACGCAAGCTTGCTCGTCATTCAATGTGTGTGTAACGGAATTTATGTGTGTGCGTGGTAAGTGTGTGTGTGTAGTCAGTATGGTGTGGGTGAGTAAATGTGTGTATGTGTGCAAGTACGATCTGTTTATAATTAAGTGCAGATATTACTCCGCGCCGTATGAGTGATCAAAAGCTTGCGAAGAGCTAGAGCAGCTAGAAGTGGTTCGTTTCCGATTTCAAGTTTTGAATAAATTAAGTTGGTTATTAGAATGTTAGCTTGAGATTGGATGATTGAATATTCGAAAGCTGTAGTGATAAAAAAATCTACGATTTTCAAAAAAGGCTTTTTTTATTAAAAGAAGAAACTACCATTTATTGTCACGGTTACTTTCTGTGTTTTGGCGGCGTCAGAGCGGCGGTTATGGCTGTTATTTACTTGCATAATTTAAAAGCTAAGTCTTAAAAATGAGGAAGGGTACAAGTATAATTATATAAAACATAATTAAGTATCATAGGGCATAAAAAATGGTCTGCATCGTTGACAACAGGAAAGGTGTCCAAAAGGCTGACAACATTGCCACGATATTGTATCATCATTGTATTTTTACTTTGTTTACCGTAAGTTTCTGGTGTCAAAAATTAACACAAAAACATTAATTACCCACAACCCAAAAACTTTCAAGCAAGAGATATTGTGAGTACAATATAACGTTCACACTATTTTGTATTTTATTTTTACTGGAAAATAGTTGAATTTAACCAGTTTTTAAATCAGGTCAAGTAGAGCAACATCCTAGAGAGTAGAGAGCTAGAGGTGCCACTTCCATTCCTCCAGCATGCTTGTACGGGAGGGCGCGTATAATTCATTTAGTTGCCATATTATTTCATCTCATTAAGCGGCTCGTTACAGGTGAATACCGTCCAATTATAGAGCAGTGTGTGGAGCTGTGGAGCGAGGAGTCTGTGGACCTGGCGCTGATGGGATGGGGCTTCCGTCATTCCTAATAAGGAGATGACAAAATTGGTTATACTAATTGAAAAGAATGGTGAAGAAGCGCTT
The DNA here is from genome assembly GCA_949091785.1 of Polymixis lichenea. Taxonomy (NCBI): domain Eukaryota; kingdom Metazoa; phylum Arthropoda; class Insecta; order Lepidoptera; family Noctuidae; genus Polymixis; species Polymixis lichenea. The sequence continues at coordinate 21,253,855 of OX420952.1, read as the reverse complement.
TGATAATTGACTTTAAGAAACTTATTGCTTACTTCGACTGCCTCGTTGGGCTAGTGGTCACACGCGCTACTGTGGAAAATGAGGTTGTGTTTTCGATTCCCGGGTCGCGCTAAGTGTTATTCGGTTTTTCCATCTGGATTTTTTCAGTAGCAGCTCGGAGTTTGGATTTGTTCCAGGTGGATGGCAATAGGGTCGCTCTCAATTATAAGGGACTTATACATAACTGGTGAAAATGCAGGAACGTTCTCAAAATACAACCATATTTTTAGTACATTCCTATCCCTAAGGGTTGTAAATTTTCGTCGTTTTTTTATGTGAGCGCAATAAGTAAATGCTGGGCTATCACCGCCACACCGATTGGTTCCGTCTCGTCACCGAGAACTGGCTTTATGGAAGTACCCTTAGGTAAGATACGTCGACACAGCTTCCAGGATGAAGTATAATCCGTAATTGTTGCGTTGTGTGAGATATAGCTATCTAACAATACTCTCCGGCTCAGGAAGCGCGCCGGATGCTGTGTAGATGCGTCCATCCATCTCCCGGCTATCTGCATACGTTTGTACTACAGTCTAGTATCTACATGGTGATTACATTATGTTTCAAATGCCTAGGAGCTAGTGCTTACGTATAAATATTAGTCTTAGCTCTACAGCTGAGACTAATATTAATTCTGTACTAGCTCCTGCCCACCACTTCGTCTACGTATCTTGGTCCCCGACCACCCCGTTGCATCGAATCGGCTGGCCGTGCGATGACTTCGTTTTCGCGACGTTTTTGCTCGGCTCCTAAGGGTCCTAAAGTGATGTTTGATAGCCTTCCTCTATAAATGAACTGTCCATCACTAAAATATTTTTTTACTTATATTAGCGCGTTCAACCAAACAAACTGATCTGCTTTATAATAGTAGGTACTAGCTTTTGCCAGCAGCTTCGCCCGCGTCGAGGTCGGTGTATCATACATATAAACCTTCCCCTTGAATCACTCTGCCTATTGATGAAAACCGCAATCAAATCCGTTGCGTAGTTTAAAAGATCGAAAAGCGACTTTGTTTTATAATAACTAGCTGACCCGGCGAACTTCGTACCGCCATATTTTATTTCTCCAGTCTCGACTGAGGCAATATAATCCTTCCGGTAAAATCACATCAGTTGGTCGATTGTTTCGTCAAAGATCTGTCAGTCTTCTGTCACATACCGTCAATCACTTTTTGTATCAGATTGTAAAAAATAATTTTGATCCCATCTATATATTTTTTATAAATTTTCTTATATACAAACCTTGTACTGACAATAAGGAACACATAAAAAAGAATCATCCAATTTGGTGTAGTCGTTCGGAAGTTATGCGCGTACATACATTTCGGCGATTCATTTTTATATATATAGATTATGTAAAGATGTATAGAATTTTAAGAGACCCCAAAAGTTTCTCAAAATTTTTGTGAACAGACTGGTGTTATAAGCACCTATGTCGTTCTGTCCGACTTTCTGTGTTAACGAAACTCTCAAACAGATTAACCGATTACAATGCGGTTTTTTTTTATTTTCTTTCAAGAAAACAATTTTCTTTCTTTGTCCCAATATATTTGTCGTCGCCGCGGCGTAGTAGGTAAGTCTGTTTCTTCCATACATCTCTATTAAGGCCCCCGGAGACAGACGTGATTTTGATGGAACGATTTCCATGAAGTTTTTATAAACATTACGTCGCGCCTGTCTGCGGGAGTCTTTAGCAGTCTTCTCAGTAGATAGTAGGTAGTTCTAACTAAAAGCAGTTTTGTCAAAATGTTCAAAGTTAAATCATTTATTTCAAATAGGCACATAAATGGAACTCTTGTACGTCAAAATTTAGATTAAAATAGAATTGATTCTAGTCGCCCCTGCCAAAAGATAGTCTCGTATGGAGAAGAATGGGCAAGAACTTCGACCGCTACTCTTTTCAAATGTTTTAAAATATTAGTACCTACATATTATTTATATGTATAACTATATTTGAAGACGATGCTCCTAGAATAAGGTCTGCGCATACGCACCTTTGCGGAAGAGAACTAGATGTTATATACAATGCCTCATGCCAGTTTTGTAGAACGATGCCACAGCAATATTCCCGGCTTATAAGTAATCTGACTGAAGATCAGTCAAATCTATAGTCCAGTTCTAAATCCAATCTAGAATAAATTTAAAGTCTTAGACCGCTTCCCACTCTCTTACAACAAACATACTTAGTTAGCACGATTCATTAATACGCGTTTGATCCGTATCGATCTGTCATGGCCGACAAGGTCTGTTTAAAAATGCATCACTATCAAAGTCGTCAGCTGCGTTCAGGCGATTTGTGAGGCTTTTCCTGAAACTTGATGATATTACAGACTCTAAGTGGTTTACTGTTATAGTGGCAGATTTTGTGAAATTAAATAGTTTTTTTTTTTTGCTTTAAGGTTATTTGATGAATGCCTCGCGGCTATAACAGTCGCACGCGTGATGGGAGGTTAGGTTAGGTGAGCCACGGGTCATAGTTGAGTGACTATCTATAACATATCAAGACCCCTCCGTGCCGCACTAAGCACGTTAAGCCGTTGGTCCCGGCTGTCATTTATAGATCTTTGACAGTCGTTACGGTAAGTCAGAAGCCCAAAAAGTCAGACAACCAGTCTTGCCAAGTGGCTTCGTGTTACCAAGTACAACGATGTGGAGTTCAGATAGGCAGGCGCTCCATTTAAAATACTGGTATTCTGATGCATCTGGTTAGACTAGAAGCCGACCCAAACATGGTTGGGAAAAGGCAGGCAGATTGTGATCGCGGCGTGGCGCGCGGTGTGGTTGTGAATGTTGTTGTTGAGTTGAGTTACAAGTACACCTTACGAAGTCTGATGTTCTAAACTGTTAGAACATCAGACTTCGTAAGGTGTACTTGCAACTCAACTCAACTTAAAGACCGAGAGTTTCACAGTTAAATCAAAACTTTGGAAGTCCATATATTTTTTTGGTACCTATGTAGGTTACATTTTGGGTCTGAGGATTCCAAAGTCCTCCTCGAGCGACCAATGATAATCTATGCGTTAGTCCAGGTAACACGATTTTTATAACTTAATTTGGTTTTATTTCATTTCGAAACGCGAGAAAAAGAAACAGCATAAACCGCTTTGCATAATTGCAAACTATCCTACTGTAATAATTATGTATTTAAAATGTGAAAGTCTGTACATTTGGAAGTTTTATACTCAATGACGCAAAAACGGCTGAATAGATTCTGATGAAATTTGGCATACAAATAGTTTATAACCTGGATTAACACATAGGATACTGTTTATTTTCATTTTTATTTCGTGTTCCCGGGGGCTTCTTTCCGCCCCCTACACGGGCGAAGCCGCGGACTAAAGTTATTTTTTGTGTGAGTGAGTGTTAGGAAGTGTCTTTGCAGACAAAATAGGAGCCTTACGGAAAACCTATATTCCCGTGAATAGTTTCCGACTAACACGCGGGCGAAAGCTAGTAATTATCATATTAAAATTATGTGCTTATTCAAAAAGCAAGGAAAACATAGAGCAGCATAATTCCTCTTTAAAAGCCATGTCAATAACAAGTGCGATAAAAATCCCCGCGTCACATAAATAGCAGCAGATGACAGATTGATGTAAAAGCGAGCTAACGAGACAATGAAGTCATTGCAGTCAATTGTGCCATCACTCGCGGCCAGTTCACTCCGTGTTAGTGGTGTTGTTTTGATGTGAGGTCTGTATAAATTGTCACCAATAATAGATAATAATGTCAAACATTAAGTACATTGATATTGACTTCCAGACGACGCTGATGGGATCAATTTGAATCTATTTTAGATGCTGACGCAGGATTCGTAATATTGAAGAACTAACTAATTGTAAAATAAATGTGCGTAGTCAGGTACATACCTACATACTTTATCTAACCCTAAGAAGAAAGACACGCGTGATGTTATGATTTTAATTTCAAAAGGTAAACGCTCCCCCTCCCGCAAACAGGCGCGACGTGCCTCTACTAGAACAATTTCTATGAAAACTTCATGGAAATTGATCTACTAGAAACTTGTTGCGCCGATCTATGGGAACCTTCATTTGGTATGATTCTCTCACTACATCAATACTATTTAAAGTACCTACCTACTTCTATTCTTATCCGCAAACTTTCAGTAAACTTAAGATCCCAACAACAACTAAGTAGGTAACTTACACAAATTACTATACGGAGTCTGGCTATGTATCTCGAATCGCCACCATCTTGCTTGCTGGCCAATGTTTCTATAACCAGCTGCATGTACTTCCATGGTGTTATTACTAAACAAGGGTTTACTATAGCTACGGTTTAAACCATGGAGCCTGTTTTTAACTAAACTTATAACTTAGTCAGGTGCAAAGTTGTCATTTTTGTATTAAGAACTTTACCCTATTTCGAAATACAGTTGGAAATGCAAAAAACTGACTCAGAGTTAGATCGCGTTATGTAAGTAATAAGACGGCAAACTCCAATTCTAAGTACTAACACCTTTACACGTACTAAACTTCCTCAATTGAAGCCAACAAAGTGTTCGTTATAAGTTCGAGATAGCGCTGGAGATGATAGCTGGGGCACTGAAGCGCTGCAGTGCTGCAAAGCTGAGCAGACATCAAAGTCGGCCTCTTGAGAGGCACGCCGTGATACAAATGTTGTGCGGATGCAATCTCGATGCTTATGGACCACGGATGTTGCAGTACTGGATTGGGCATCTTATCCGAATTATATAGACAGGTGACATAAGTCAGTTTTCTATAGAGTAAATGTTTTCGAATAAAAAAATTTAATCCTATTAATTTTAAAGTTTGTATGTTTAGATGTTTGTTACTCAATCACGTAAAAACAACAGATTTGGATGAAATTTGGCACGCAGATAGTTTATATCCTTCTACATAGGATGCTTTTTATCCCGGTAGTACGTTCACGTGGGCTCATGTCCGACCTCCACACGGGAAAAGTCGCTGACTTAAGAAAGTTCTGAAAAAAAAAAACCCTGTTACTAATTTATAAGCTGGAAACGTTACTCAAATCTGTTCGCAGACGGATAATTTGTGACCTTACTGTGGTCACTTATTACCTCAAAATTTAAAGGAAGAACGTTGACGGAGGTCATAAAGGGTGATGTCCGCTTAAAATAAAAAAACCATGAACAGAAAAAACCAAGTTGTTTGGTAATACAAAACTCGTTCAATGAGCCCTCATCCTTCAGTGGTCTTGCGCAGGTGATGCTACCTATTTATAAATAACGGAAATCCTAACCGTAACCACTCAATCACATGTCATTTCCCGTCTTCCAGTCTAAGGTCATCCCTAAGCGAATTAGCCAACATTTGACAAGCTCCTCAGTCACAACCAGACAGTGACGAAGTGTCCCACTTCCAGTCTAGATCACATGCCAAATTAAATCTAAATTATAGCGCATTTAGACGATAGTAAATACTGGCAAGCTTTTAACTTGTCATGGCGGCATTTGAAGAATGTTTATGTATCTGAATGATGGCTGGTATTTAAATGGCGTCGTTATGATATTGCGCTGGATGTAAATTGTTTATGAGGTTCGTGCCTGAATTGAGGGAAGTGATATTGAAATTTTCCGTTTTGCGTTTTATTTCATTACGTATTTCGTTAATAAATGTACCTATTGGTTTAAAAATAATAGTAGTAGAACCATTTCGAAGCAACTCTTTCAATAAAAACAAACTGTTATTTGTTTTATACTCGAGTCTTTAGTTTCCCGGGATGGAAAGTTGTACAGTAGATAGTGAAAATTGAAAAAGACCATAGGGTGTCTTTTTAAATTAACAAAAATCAGTTCAATAAATTAACTTACCGTAAAACCTAGCTATCCGACCGCCAGTCACCTCAATTTACCACCTACCTACCGTGCATACCCAACCACGCTCACCACCTAACGCCCTCGACACCCTACCACATCCAGCCTCTCTACCTCCGCGTCAGTTAGCACTCCTCTATCGCAATATCTGCAAGTGTATGCGCCGAGCAGTTTTTGGCACCGTCGGACTTGCCAACTTGCCGAGTGGCACAAACTTGGCACTCCACCAATTTATATTTAAATTCTATTAAATAAAATGCCACTTTGTACTAACATGCTTTTGATAAATTTTATTAGGGATCTATGCACACAGATGAGGCATCTGCAGTGTTGTGTGTGTGTGGGTGAAGCTATTATATCAGTAGGTAGCTTATAAATTGTTGGACGTTTGAAGTTGTTAACAAAAATTATATATTAAAAAATCATATCCTACTACTGTTTCATTTGTCGTTTCGAGATTGTTAAGTGCTGAAATAGCGCACTGCAGTGAAAGCTTAGTTCAATTCTCGCAGCAAGCGTTTCAAACCACTTCCCCAATCAAAATCTAATACAACCCAAGATATATCATTCCACAAAATTCCTTGACACAGAAACAAGTTTAACGAGAAACAAGACATTCGACAAATGACCGTCACTTCCTCCCATCAGCCACCAAGAGCCACATAATTACCGCTCATTAACAAACATCATCAATGGCCCGAATCAATGCCAAACAAAACATCAATTAGACAACTCATTGAATTGCAAAACGAAAACCTGCGCCAACGCAGCCCGCGCTCGACGCTCATTGGCCGGCAGAACTGGGCCTACCGTTCTCCCCTCCCATTGGTGGAACAGAACAATTTGGCAAACTTTCAAACGGGCGGGGCTTGAGAAAAGTTTGAAACAAATGAGTTTCTATACTCATCCGATGACAGCCGAAGTCATCTAGTGTATTATGGTTAGTGTGCACTGTCCGACGTTTATTTGTGACAGATGACATTCTCATTTATGACATGTGGTTATTTGATGATATCGGTAACGAGCCAGTAATTTTAAAAGCATTTTTTAGTGTGAAGCGTTTTATGAGATCTGTTTTCTTTGAGGAAGTAATTGATTAGTTTCATATTCAATTTTTTTTTAAACACGTTTATTAAGCGTATCCGCTACAGTAATTTCGTGGAAACAATTAGTCATGTTATAAGAAAATCTGTTACTTATTTTCCAGCCCATTATACGATAGGAAACACAATAAAACCGATCAACTTTCACTTCGAATATAAACGAACAATACAAAAAAAGTTTCTAAACTAAAAACAACATTCCTATAAACATTTTAAACGGCAATTACAATTCATTCTCATTATAAATATCTCTAAAATAAAACAATTCACCCACGCGACGAGAAAGTCGCATTTATCGGCCCTTAAAATAACCTGCGAGCAATCTCCGAGGTGCTAATTAGGTAACCCTAATCGGGAATGGTCACTCGTGAGCACCGGGCCTTATGCAGATAAGATGCTGTAGATAAAGGGCTTGCTCTTAAGTGGATGCTGCTCAAATGGGAGGTGTAGTGGCATTATAATGCTTGGTTAGTTGTTAACTGGAAAATAAAAGCTGTATAGGTTGACTGTGATGTCAAGTTAACTTTGAGTAGTGATTTCCCGATTAAATACTAACAATCAGAGGACTTTTAGAACAATTTCCATGAAGTTTTCATTGGAATTGTTCTAAGAAAATCGCGTCACGTTGTCGCGTCGCGCCTGTTTGGGCCTTTACACAATTTAAAGAAGTATCTCATTAAATCATTAGGTACATAATACCTAGCTAAAGAAAACAAGTTGGTGATCTCTGATCGCCATCAACAATTTTTGTTGTTCTACGTTGGTTAGAGGCGTACAAGTAGGTTGTTGCGATAAAAAGAGTTTACACCAAGGGTATCCTGCATGTGATAGCGGGAACTAGCTAATCCCGACGTAATATGATAAGTGTACAATTTAATCTTTTTCAAACAGGCTGGACCTAGCAGTTTTATATTTTAGTTCGATTTTCTCATTGCTATTCAAACGGAAGACTAAAATGACGCAACGAATTGTAATTTCTTAATTTCCTAAAATCATGTTTAAAAAATAAAGGATAATTTTATCTAAACGCAAAATTAAAGCAATTGTTTCTACAGTTATAAAAACAAACTCCTATTAATTATCCATAAGAAACTTCCTTCTATACACAATATACCTAATCTGAAACTAAACCGACGGGTCTATTAATATTTAAACGATCGCTTTGCTAAGAGCCTTATCGATACTCGTTCAATAAAATCGATAGATAATCAAATTATCTGAGACTTCCTAATATCGAAAGCAGATAATAATCTAATTGATGTTTCTAAATCAATGACGAGGGTTTGGATATTGTATCCGATGGCGGGGGGACCATAGACTAATATAATTGCAGATGGAACATGCTTAGGAAAAGTGGTAAAACAGGCTGCTGTCTCCCATGTATGAAGCGGTTTCTAGGCTTATAAATTGTAGCAATTCTGCTTTATAAACTACATGTGAAATTGTGGATTGTTTCTCTTGTTGCACTGTACACCGTGACATTTTAGTCGTCTTACAAAGGTGGTCCACTCAATGTATCCATCATAAAATACCTCTAGGCGCGATTAAAACATTGTTACCATTAATTAAGATAATAGGTACAAAGAAAAATAAATAATGCTTTAGAATTATGAAACACCCTCCCTGTTAATAATGAATACGTCTCAAACGGTAGAAGATATCTACCTACCTACCATAACATTTCAACATTAATTCCATCTCCATAACAGGGTATTTCCAACTACGTTATGTGTCTTAGTGAATTATATTTTCATTTTTTTTATTTAACAAATATTAAAAAATGTTTTTTTGTTTGTTAATAAATGATTAGTAGTCATTGGATACATGAAGTGGACAGCCGTTGTAAGACGACTAAAATGTCACAGTGTATACTGATTTTATCTTACAATCCTTTTTGATCGAAATATTCGTTTTACCATCGGTGAAATCAATTTAAAAAACGTTGTTTTTTTTTTAAAGAACCGCCAGTTATCAAAATAAAAACCAGCTGTTTCATAGAAAAGTGCAGTACCTACGCGGTCAAAATGTATGGAACAGCTGATTTTTGTTTTGACAACCGACGAAAAATTTCTACGCCACGGGATCTAGAATCATATGCTGAATTCATGGTCAAAGTTTGCGCACTGGTTTAAAAATGTTCCTGTATGATAGATATATGGTGCTCATATATTTACACACATTGTAAAAGTACGTATACGGTTTTCCTAAAAAAATTACAAGTAATAAGTGAGTGTGTGAGTTAAAATAATCACAGCACCCGTTCACCCTCTCCATAGGCACAAACGATTATTTCTCATTTGCAATCCTACATCCTTCTAACTCGTATACTCTTTGTCGTATCCCGGACGCCGGCTGCCTCGGGACCACCGGCGGAGATATTAGCATAAAAATGCCCGGACACGCGCCTTAATTGATCGCGACTGTACCTACAGTACCTACCTGGCTGCCTTGTTCGAGTGCAAGTATTAAATTATATTCTAAGTGGGCTTAATTGGCGCGTGTTTAGACTACGTGTAGGCATTATAGTGTTTCACTGTCTGATTTTCGTTGCTGTTTTTTTTAGTCTTTGGTTTTGATTTCTGGGTTTTATGGAGAGATAGACTTGAAGAGGATTTTTTCGATAAGTCGGGTACTTTATCATCATTTCAGCCGAAAGACGTCCACTGCTGGACATAGGCCTCCCCCATGCTCCTCTACTTCGACCGGTCTTGTGCTTCCCACATCCAGCGGGTTCCCGCGGCCTTCACAAGATCATCGGTCCACCTTGTGGGAGGCCTTCCCACTCTACGCCTTCCGGTACGCGGTCGCCACTCCAGAGCCTTTCGGCCCCATCGGCCATCTGTTCTACGAGCAATGTGCCCTGCCCAGGCAATTCTTCGGGCTATGTTGGTTACCTTGGTTCTCTTGCGGCTCTTCTCATTCCTGTCAAGTCGGGTACATTATTTACCTACAATTTAAGGAGTTTTTCAAAGAAGATTGTTTAAGGAGGATGCGCTCAGGTAATCATTTTCTTATATTTTTAGCAATTTGCAGGTCAATGCTAAATTGTATATTGATTAAAATATGATTCGCTTACCGTAACAAATATGATTTTTATTTGTTACAGTAGCGAATCATATTTTTTTGTAACCCTCTAAGCAGAAGGTAATTTTAATGATCAAATCATATTTTGTTCAACTAACGAGTTGACACTGACCTGACAATTGAAAACCGAAATAAGAAAATTAAAATTTCGCGGTATATCCTGACTTAGTTGAAGTTTGATGTCACGGCCCGTTTAGGGTCATTATGGAAGTTTATTCACCGTCTCGCCCATAATCCAATGATGCGAGTGGCCCTTATAATTGCAGAATATTGTTTTGGCAAGTCGCATCTGAGATGATGGAAGACTGGATGCAGAAGGTGGAGGATAGAGTGTTGTGGCGCAGCCTGGAAGAGGCCTATGTCCAGCTGTGGACTGCGATAGGCTGAGCTGATTGATTGATTGAAGTCGCATCTTTCCTTTGGTTGCTATAAAATTATTTACTTTCCTTACTTAGTTCTGACACGCTCTCCATGTTTTACGTAATAGGTACCTCGACAATCCCTCAAAAAGAGCATTTCCAAAACCAACGGAAGTCATGTTCGCGTGTGCATAAATCTGTGGAGCGGCGCTCGGCGACGCGGCGAGACAATTAAGAGAGCGCAGAGCACACACTCTTAATTATGCTACTGAACAGAATTACGTGGGTTTTAATAGACACTGTATTGCTTTTTTATGAATCCGAAACTCTTTCCGCAAAAGAGTTATGCTTTTCCCCAAAAAATAGCCTTAATGAAAAAGAAAGCTTTTAGCTTTTCGTTAGCACACTATCCGTGAAAACAATATTCGCTATTTATCTACCTATTACGTATTTTTCTGGAAAGATATCCTAAAAAGCTACTTACGGTTAAAGTTTACAAAAATCTATGAAAAGTCAAAACACGTGGAGGCTGTGATCAACAAAATTGCTACTAGAAATTGCTGCAAAAACTATTAACATTATTTACCTAGAAACCATTCACCTAATGAACGAATCATCCTCATCTCCTGCATATCCATAAGAATCCTAAACGGTCATATTATTGTATCTTGACTCGGCTCGCGTGGTTCAGGACATGCGGGATATGGAAGTCAGCGATCATTGTGCCGATAGTCATAGCAGCCCACGGCCTAATAGCCAAGTGCCTCCAAGTAACCAACACCTAAGGAGGTTCTCGATGGGCAGCTGGATCAAGGGCTTGATTCAGAAATCGGTACTTCTGGACACGGCTCGCATTGTTAGGAGGTTTCTCTTTCTGGAACCCTGACCGCGCGCCGGTAGCTTGGACCCTGTTCCCGATACTGATCTTAGTTTACTAATTTAGCTATGATCAGTATTGATACCAAAATCACCATCACCTACACACGCGTTAATTATAGCACTCTATGAATCCACTCCACATTACCCATGTTATATCCTAATATAGAATAATATAAATATGAAAGTTTGGATGTTTTTTAATCAATCACGCTAAAACGGCTGAATGGATTTGGATGAAATTTACCATACAGATAGTTTATAACCTGGATTAAAACATAGGATACTTTTATCCCGGTAGTACGTTTCCCTTGGATAATTTCCGACCTCCACGCGGGCGAAGCCGCGGACAAAAGCTAGTTTATCATAATAGTACGTATCTACATACATCAAAAGCTCCCCTAAACCTATGCACACTCCTTCCATTCCACCATACGTACCGATACATCCACCAAACTACATACATATGCATAATCTTCACCGCACTATGAATGTATGTAGATGAGCACCATCGGCATGTACAGACAGACCGCAAGTCAATCACAGCCTGCGGTCACATACATAACGTTATCACTACGCTAAGTACATTGATATGATTACGCGATTACATATAAATCTGTCTGTGGTGTTGTGTGTATGTCATCTGCGTACTAGTCTTGTAGTGCAATGGTAATTGAGTTTCATTTTGATGGATCGGTCATGTTGTTTCATTAGACTGATTTGTTAGTCTAGTCTTTCCCCGACTGTATTTAGGTTGACTTCCAGTCACATGGAGCGCCTGCCTATCTGACCTCCACACCCCAGTTGCTGGGTTATCGATACCCATTGGTAAGACTGGTTGTCAGACCTCCAGGCTTCTGACGACCACATATCGACTCTCAAAGATCTACGAATGACAGATGGGACTAACAGCATAAACGTGCTTTTCGGAACACGAAGCGGGCTTGGTTTGTAAAGATGATCACCCATCTACGAACCAAACGCGGCATGCGTTGCTTAACCTGATCGATCCATCCGTGCGGTTGTTATTATTTAGCCAGTACTCCTCCTCTGGCTGGCAATATATGAGCCTTAAAAACATGACTGGAAATAGTTGGATGTACTACAATACACCTGTCTGCTTACCGTTCTGGAGAAAAGAAGCGAGATTGTATGGTTAATTGAAATAAGTTGATCATATCATAAATATCCGTAATAATCTGAAACTGAAACTATGTGTCACAATCGCATGTAAAACCAAGAATTTAAGATTAAACACAGCTATGAATTCCTTCAACTTTGAAAAGCATAAACCCAATATGAAGCCATCCACAGCTGAATCCGATCAAGGCTTTGTCCCTCGAATTGATCCTTACTAAAAACACCTTCACAATAATCGACAGTTCAAAACAACAACAGATACTGTAGAGTCTCACCCAATTAGCATAGCTCCGAGCTAACTATGATAAATTAACTATAACACTTCATTACTACGCCACCCATCCTTGAACAACAATGTTGACGAGCAACCCACCCCCCCCTCTCCCCGACCCCGAACAACCCTCTGCGACCCCGTAGCAGCCACCGTGTGACATAGCACACATTGCGTGCGGATTTTGGTGCTAAGTATGTAATTATTGTTACATTGTAAGAACTGTTCTTTGAAAAGGAGGTTACAATTTACGATCTAGAAAAGGTTTGAAAGGATCCGATATAAATACACTTAGGTACATTAGGCTGGATTCACTTTGAGTAAGTGTGTAAGGGGAAACTTTTTCAATACTTGCTGGAAATAGATACGCTCAGCTAAGTTTGAAATAACAAAAATCGAAGGTGAAATACTCGTAATGCCAAAAGCAGGAAATCATCATCATCTTTTTGATAGTTTAATTCCCTTACGTATATCAACTGTTAACTCAATCATCACAAAATAGCTGAAATTAAATCTACAAACGAGAACTTCAAACTTTTTACACCAACAGAATACCGGACAAAAAATATGGCAAGGCCATAAAGAATACTGTCAACCAATAAATCAATGGACAAACATAAATTTGTCCATCAGAATGCCTGCTCATCACTTTCGGAGGGCCCCTGACTGCGGTGTGTAGCGCACGTGCGTTATCTACCCGCCATCACCCCGGGCCCCGCGGCAAGAGAGGCCCCCGCAATTTAGGGGCCCTTAATAACAAGGGACTTTCAAATAATGAATTGGGTGTCGAGATTCTTTTTGTTCAGAATTAAGGCTTGTGATATTGTGTGAATTGCTGGATTGGTTTGTGAATTGTGAATCATTATTTTACTTTGTTACTTAAAGTGCGAGAGACTGTAAGTTTCGTTGGTTTGTTTTTCAGAATAAATGTGGCAACAATTTTAAATAGATCAGCTACAGATACAGATGGTTAAACATCTGAAAAGAAGGTGCTTTTTATCTCGGGATATTAAAATGCGTTCAGGGCTACTCACAAAGCATGTAGTTACGAGCGTTTGCTATTCCGTATCATCTATGGAGATTATGATTAGTTCAGGGGCCTAACAAAGAATGAGAACACAAGATGACAGCTGTCCCAACTCCCGATGTCTTTGCCCGTACGAAAAAGTGATTTATTAATCGGGTTGTAGGGTTCACTTCACAATTTCCAACTACTTTCGGACGGGCTCGTATCATCGTTAACGGACTTAGAGAGCCATACTCTCTAAGTCGGGGGAACGGAAATACGGGCCAACCCCTGATGCTTGGTAGACGAGTAGGTAGTTACATATATTCAGCAAGATTGACAAGACTATATGCATCAGATAGCGTATGTATGATGTGTCTTTGTCGGCAATTATTAAAAAATATAGATGAACGTTCCAAACATCGAGATACGAAGACGTACGAAGGTGTTCGATATCGGAAAGCGTATTATGGAACCCAAATGGAGTTGTGCGGGACATCTGGCAATGCGCAGTGATGACAAGTGGAGAAAGGCCGTGACAGAGCGGCGTCTAAGGACTGGAAGCCGAGATGGCGGTCGTCCAGCGGCGAGAGGTGTGGTCGACATTGTTACCATCGCGGGCTATACCTGGATGAGGCCGGCACTGGAGCGTGGGGATTGGCACGAGAAAAGAGAGGCCTATGGGCAGCAGTGGGCGATGTTGGGCTATGGGTGATGACGATGATGAGAGATTAACAACTCAATGATATTTTCTTCAAAAGCAACAAAATACATATTTATCGACAAAAATAAACCAATTTTCTTTATACTAACTACATAAACATCTATCATGCTATAAAACCGCAATTTCGCATAAAAATCATACAAACACACAATTTCCGTTGGATACATCCCAATATTAATGTTTAAAGAGCTTTTTAAATTATCATTTATTAAAGTTTCACCGCTCGTTCGGACGTCATCAAAGCAATTTAAAACCGTATTCCGGAATTTTTTAAGTTGATATTTGTGTAATAAATCACGCTATAAACTTTGTAACACGAACTTGGAAATGGTGAGTGTTACGTCATATAAGGGTGGTTGTACAGTGCTGGTTGAAAAGCCGTTGTGGACAGGCGATCTTAAAATAAATGATCTAATATGTTAACTAGTAAAAACAACCTTAACAATAAATTTAAAGTAGATAATTAGAAAAGGGAACATCTTTTCATTCGGTAACTTGGGTACTATTTGGCTGCTGAATAAAATTCTTCCCCAGATAATATAAGACTGACTATCAACCTCATCAGAGTATAATCTTGACCGCTTCTTTGGTCTAATTGTCGCAAACGCTACTGCTGAATTCAGCACCTCATGGTCCTGAAAGCAATTCCCGGGTTGGGCGTAGTTCTGTTGAATTTCCATCTGAAATTCATCAGTACCATCCCGAAGTCTGGATTTATTCTCGATTGATGGCAATAGGCTCACCCTCTAGGCAATAGGCTCGCCCTCTATGCACACGAGAGACTCCTCACATGAGACTTAACATAACTGATGAAATGTGGGTGCACACCTCTACCTAACCCCGTTGGGTTAGGCAGCGGTGTTCCTATACGATATGATAGGAGGAATACAGGCGTGATGATATAAAATAATCTTGTATGAAATAAACTGAAATGCTAATGGGTAATTAAAAAGATCAATGAACAATCAAACATGTTTACGAAATACAAAACCCACAGTGCCCTTAAGGGTACCTACGCACTATGCGGTTAGCCGGAATGCGCAATCAAAAATATGTACGAGAAAGTAGTTTTTATCCGCATTGCGATGCGGCTGCCGGCTGACCGCTCCGGTCGTTCTGAGCGGTGCGGCCCCATTGACGGCCAGCCGGACGGTTGCTATACACACTACGCGGATAGTGCTAGTTAGCGGTTGCCCGCCATTGACGGTGTACGTGTTCACCGACGCTCGCGCATTTTATTGATGACAACAGATAAATTAACCATGGATTTCGATACAGAAAAAAATATTTTGAGTTACAAAATGGGCCTTACGTTTATATAACGCGAGTAAATATAATAAACAGCGGCGACTTCTTCGACGTCCATCTTGGAAATGAGTCGATCCAACCATAAATCACTACGGTTTCGTTCCGGTTGCGGTTGCGGCTACCCGCCACCCGGCTAACCGCAAGCGCAACCGCATTCCGGCTAACCGCATAGTGCGTAGATACCCTAATAGGAACAAGCATTTTCTCGGAAAACCATAAGTACCTACACATCTCGGAAAACAAAGTAGCTCAACATAAACAAACATCTTACTAATGAAGCAACAGACACGCGGACTACTCACTAATCTATCTTCAACACATAAAAATAACGTTAAAAACTGTTCGAAGCGAATGTTATGAAAGTTTTAGCTTCCGTAGAAGTCGGTCAATTTGTCTACTACGAGGAATTGTTGATGTTGATACACGGAACACTGGGCGTCGGGGATCGAACTGACTAATTGTGATTGAAAATATACGGTGCTTGGGATTGTGTGGCAGAAGGAGCCAGGCTATTGCTGAGTTTATTATGTTTTATTACTTGAAATATTATAGAGGTTGATGGCTTGAGTTCAAATATGTATATTGTATACACGTTTTACATTATAGTAGGTACTGTTTCAATCAATTCAAAATGTTTAATAATTTTGTACATTAATAAAATATCCGTAATTTTTTTTTCCAACAGTCATAAGTTTGTGAAGTCATACTCTTCACAAACTTATGACTATTGGCAAAAATGTTATTAAAATTTTATTAAAGTCACTTGAAAGAAAACAAAACAATTTAGTGGAGTCCAAATAGTACATACGAGGAGATGCCTACTGTCTCAGCTATCTTACGTACCTTCAATCGGCGGTCTGCCAATACGAGATCGTGGATTTTTGTCACGTTATCCTCCGTCGTGGCGGTACCTACATAGCTGTAGAACCAGATGGATTATTCTCAGATCGACTCAGAACTAAGCGTATGGCTATTGACTACGTAGAATAAGTCCATTTTTTTAGGAGATAGTGTTGTAAAAGAGTTTTATCTGATACTTTTATTTTATTAATAGCTAAATCGAATCATATAAAAAATGTCAACACGTTTTTCTGAATAAAATACATTTCTGACACACAAGTAATGGCACTAGGTACGTTGACCCATCGCCCACTAGATAAATCGATACGCTCCAATTTACTCAATTCCCTGAAATAAAAACAACAACTTCCGACAATCTAACTGGTTTCATTTGTCGCATTCAACAAGGAATTCAATAAAAATGAATACACGAATTTACACCGCTGAAATAACTATCTGGAGCATCGCATAGCTTTCACTCCGCCACGTCCTATATACGTCACATCGAATGGACTTAACTATGCCGTCTAAAATTCCTGTAAAGTCATTTTTCAGCGCAGAACATAACGTTGGCTGTCGTCGAGCCATGTCGTTGCCGATTAAAAAATAAAACTTCACAGAATCGCGCTATATCTGACATATCTTGCAGGGGATTAGTTGCTTTAGTATTTAGATCAACGTTGCATTTTGATGGTGTTCAAAAGAATTAGTAGCTGTTTTAAATTTAATGGATGAGTAAATTTTTTGGGTGAATTTAATAATCCGTTTTGACACTTGAAGATTTTGATGTTCGTAGATTTTTAAAAGTAAATATAAATCTTATACTTAGATGACTTGATAAACTGGTGGTTTAGATAAATACTTTTTTATAAAAGGCACTTGTTTGAAATCATTTTTTTTTTTTATGTTTTGGAGTTTAAATATTTTGCATCTCTACATGGCATTCGTTTCGTAGATCTACTATTAAACCAAAATTATACCTAGGTAATAACAATATTTTACAACACGTATTTTCGACCCCTATTATATGGGACTTAAACATAACTACCGAAATGTGGGTATACTACAGGTAGGTAGTTAGGTGCACTTCTGCTGAACCCTTCGGGAAATCCAGGCTTAAAGTTATCTGATGTTACTTTCTGTACATTTTTCTAAGAAAACCAAACCAAGGTATATCGTTGCAATGGTAGATTTTTCCAATTAATCTTTGATTACATTTTCCACAAACTGTATCGCTTGGCTTATAAATGATGAATTTAATCCACTGTGGCTTGTTGGAAATACAATAAATAAAAGACTAGCGATATTGTGGAATTGTCTCACTTATTATAAGAAGTGTCTTAATGTTTATCTTTCGTTTGTAAGGTAGTTAATTGGCTGTATCTTGGGAAGGATAATTCGTGATAGATAAGTAATAATAATGGTGTAGGCTACTATTACGGCAATAAATACCCTTCGTCCGCTGAAATCTTTGCAGAAAATCGTAACTTTGCAGATAGGTACATATTACGTACAATAATAATATTTTCTAAACTTACTTTTGCAAAGTTTTAGAACTCCAGTCTTTTATCCTGAAGTTTATCCCAGTTCTGTCTAATTTTATGAAATTTTATCGAATGTTATCTAATTGTACATAATGTTATCTACGTATACCTTATTTTGACTAATTTTATTCTATCGTTTAATCACTTTTATTTTTGTCTAATTTTATATGTAATTTAACCTTGTTCTATGTTGCTATGATTGTATGTGTAATAACTTGTATTGACCGATAACTTGTACGTGTGGTGCAAACTGTTAATGTAAATTGGTTATAAATAAATAAATAGATAAATAGATTTATTGTTTAGTGATTTACAAGTCTAGAAATAAGGAATATTCTTGGAATAATTATTGATTTTGATTGTAATTTATTGAGATTGTATACAGTTATTATAATCTTACAACATTAACGAACAAAACCAACTTCTTTAAAAATGTTAGTATATTAATTCAAATCAACAGTCTTCAGTCCAGGACACACGAATCCATGACTCCGTCTTCAATGACATTGGATGTTTGCTGCTCAGTGTTGTGTGTCTGCTCACTTTCTTTTGGAATATCGTCATCGTCTTCGTTTAAGTAGGGTTGCTTTAAGTGTTCAAACCAAAATCGACTAAATTTTGTAGAAAATCCAATAAAGTAAAAAAAAAATACTGCTAACGTAATCACCATCCAGACCCCCCATCCCCATGTCATCAAAAATAAAGAAAGCTAAGACCCCCCACCCCTGTAGTGCTTACGTAATACTTGACTGGACCCTTGATAGATGTCTTTTTTTTTGGTTCCAGGACATGCCAGTTTCCTCACGATCCTTTAGGCCTGAAACTGTGTTAAGCGGACGTCCGCATGGTTTCATACAAATGTGCTCCGTCACGGGGACCCCGCGCGGGCGTCCGTCGCAGGGTAGGCTACTTTTGGTCGCGGTTGCAAGTCCGTGGGATAATTTCCGATATCCACGGTTCGGAGCCGCGGTTAGCAGTTAGTAGTAAATAAAATGGCCTCGCGATGGGGGTCGTCACGATCCCATGTAGCCCACTCGCGTAGACACGCGACGGGAGACCGTCGCGGGCGCCTACATAACGCAGTTTCAGGCCTTACGGTTTTGAGAGCAGTGGTGATGAAAATATTCACACAAAGTAAGGTGCCTGACTGGGTCCGAAGTTTCGAACGCACGGCCTACAGTTCGTAAGTCCGGGCCGTTATATCTGGTCCACCAGTGTTAGTCGATTGAGTCACGTAAATAACTGGCTTCTATTAAAGACGACGCCTCAGCTGAAGACCACACAACCAAACTATTTAATGTCGTGTCACATAAAATTTTTAATAAATTCCTCGATCCGGAAAAAACAAATTATCGAAGACGTTCGACTGTATTTTAATTCAGATGTATGTTTTTAATTTTAGCGGAATTGATTTCTGAGAACGTTATAACGGTCGGTGGATGGCAAATGCGCGAGATCAAACCGCGCGGCATATCCGTCGTGCGGCCGGCGCGCGCGTAGCGATGCTCCGATCGAGCGGTAGGGCTGGCAATGTTGCTCTAAGACAAAAGTATTAAATCAAATGGGAATTATACAATGTTAGAACATGGTTCAAGTTATAACTGTCATATAGGGACAAAGATCTATCTAAGCTACCGTCCCGGCATTAAGGTTTCCAAAATTCACTTCATGCTTTGGCAGGAGCACCTATCTACTGCTTATTCGTTTTACTTGAAGCCAATGATTTGACTTCAGGGGAAGAGTTTTATTTTACAAAAGGGTGCTTTTCTGCGACAAGACCTGGCGGCATGTGTTTTAACTGAGAGATTTTGAATTTTGGCCCTTCCAAAAAATGATCAAAGACAATTAATGGTGTGAATATGTAAAGAAGTCCGTTAGTGGACTGCCAAAAAAGACCATAAACTATCAATTCAATCTTTTCACAATGTTGCAAGTTGCAACCCTACCTACTCAATGTAACCTGATGACGGGAAACGCACAATTAACGAGACGGGTGCGCCCGCGCAACGTTATGAGATCTGCTTCTGTGCTGGAGGATGTGTCCTGAGCTCATTATGCGTAAGAGGAATCACAAGTGATATCCGTCCAAGACGCGACTGGAAATGTCACAGGACTTGTGGTCTGATGTAGATTTTAAGAGTTCTGGTGAAGAACTGAAGAATCTTGGCGAAAACCGAATCAGATAACAATGTTAAGGCAGTCAGGCGCAGATGTATGATGGGGAAAATATTAATTGTGAAGTGGTTTAAATGCGACGACGATGCGCAGACAAAATGAAGAATAAAACTTATCTAACAAAAATGCAGAGTTACAAGTACTATATGATTCAAGAGGGTTAAAGAGTGTCCAGATAGTTAATATTTAAAACTGTTTTCCTTCTAAAATACTCGATCATCTTTGTATTGTTCGGCTTCTAATCCAATAACGTCATCCTACTTGTTAATCTTGTCACAGCTGATTCTTAACCCAACTTCAGATGCTGACAATTCAAAAATAGCTCTCAGTAATCAATAGAGATCCGACAATTCGCTACACAACAATTGTTCTCGATTGTACCCGTAGCCCGGTGGGAGCTGGGGTCGGCTAATTAACCCCGACTGTACCCGAAGTAGCCGGCAGCGCCCGATCGCACCCGACGAGGGTCCGAATATAATAGGGCTATGATCGCTATGATTATCTTGTTTAAAGGGTACAGTAATTAAAGGTGGGCCAGCTATATTGGTATTATAAAGACAGATTTTGCTAAGCAACTCAAAAAGTGCTGACCTGGTTTTTTCTACAGAGTACAGTCACAATATAAAGATGGAGTACAGTAAATGTCACAGAAGCAAGCGTGATTAATGAAAAAAAATATTACATCTGAAAGAACAAATAAGAGACTAAAATTTTTGGGAAGTTCAAAGTTCACAGCTTTTAATATTTAAAGGTAAACATTAGCTGTGCTTCAAATCATTAATTAGTCAGCAATCCACATCTAAAGACTCATCAGAGCTGAACTTTAAATCCAATTCAAATTCCATTAACACTTACAATCACCTACGCCAACGAGACTTGTTAAGTTCAAGCCACAATTCGATCCACCTACTTAGACAACAGCACACACACACAAACGCTCTAACAACATCACCACGGTCTATTTAAAATAGACACTTACTAAACCAAACGCAGAACCATTCAGGAACATCAAACAGCAATAATTGCAAAGACATACGGAACCGAAATAGCCGCGATGAATCAGAGTTCTCTGCGGCAATCAAACGCATTAGACGGACATGGAGCTCTGAAACCTATGATGTCGCATCAGAGCGGAGCCAAATTGCTCACTCCATAACGCGGTGTTAAATGCGAGGCTGTAAATCGTAGCTCTATGTCGGATAGTTTCAATGTTAAGGGGAGGAGTTGAGCTGAAAGTATTTCAGATACATACAATGATTTTATTTCAGTAAGTCTTATGTTTGTACACACACTTTAACACGTCAATCGATATAAAAACTAGATGAGCTCGGCGTTTCCTATCTGACTACTCTGAGAAGAAACGCCGGAACAAACTCAGAGGTCACAATCTTTTTTAAAGTCCAGACATAGTCTTGGTTAGATCGTGTGAAGACGATGTGGATTGATGTCTGAGAGGAAGACTTAAGGTTACAATGACATGCTTTTCTAGTTCAGCAAGATATAAACTCAAATGAATGCGACCAATTAATAAATGAGGTGCGTTAGCCTTTAGTTATTACTCGACATAGTCATTGCAATGACGTTTTTCTTGTAAGTTTCTATTGCGATGTCGACGATAATGTCGTCTAAATAGATTTAAAAACGTGACTGAGGCAGTGGTAGCGGCCGCGACTTACGGTCCACTCCCTCTCACAGAGAGGAGGCCTGTTTCCCAGCAGTGGGGGCATTACAGGCTGAGTATGATGAGGTTATATATAACTTCAATGCCTAAAAACCACTGTAATAAAATGTTATTATGGAGACAAAAATATCAAAGAGTACAACAACACGACCTTCTATTAAATTAAATAATTCGTAGTAACTTGGTATGTGCGTGTTTTCATGAGTAGCCCAAATGCCCTGTAACTGAAATATACCCGAGACTGAATCAACCCAAACCTTTCGACGTCTACCTACAAATTACAGGCGGCTCTTCGGTGCCTTGTTATTAAGCGGCTAATATGAAGCCTAGCTCGTGAATATGGATGTAGTTGGAGCGAGCTGGTAATTGTCTACAGGCACATAGACGAGGCGACGCGACGACGACGTGCCGGTACAACGATAGATAATCGTACTTGGGGCAAACGATTAACTAGAAAGGTTTGCCGTAGTTACAGCTTCGTATGTCGACGGAGGAGGTTTTTTGGATTCAATAAGTAAGCAAATGATTTCAGCGAAGATATTCAGCAATTGTGAATTTGTGACTGATGAATTTTATTTTTTATTATAGTTGGTATTTATTTTTGGAACTAATATAACATAACATCACGCCATGCTTCCTCGAAGGGTTGGGCAGTGGTGTACCGATAGTGCATCCACATTTCGTCAGTTATGTTTAAGTTCCTCGTAATAGGGGGCGAGCCTATTGCCATCTGGTACAAATCTAGACTCCGGGCTGCTACTGAGATATTCCAGATAGAAAAACCCAATAACATTTTGCCCCACCTTGGAATCCAACCCAGGATCATGCTCAGCAGTAGCGCTTGCCACCACTGGACCAACGAGGCTACTAGAAAAATGACTACGAGATTCATATCAATCCTAAACTTTCTGTAAAGTCTCAATAAAAATTGAAGTGCACCAAAAGAAAATAAAGAAAATCCTCAACTGTCGTCTCCTTAACCGCCATTTTCGAACATCGCCGTATTATTGTCGCGTACGTCATACACCGACGTGTACACCGCACTTTGATCTACTACAGAAACGACATCCACTCTTAACACCAACGCAATAAAGATCACAATCCAATGCAACAAAATTTATAGACTGGGCTCTATCATTACCATTTTAGCAAAGTTTATCGGGTTGGGTTTCAGACTTTCTGGGGTTGAACTAAGGTTGGTTTTCGTTTGGGTTGGCGCGCAGACGAGCAATACCGAGTGTGTTTGACACACGTATAATTGGCGAGAAATGGGCCGCACTCCCTTTATAAACTGTTGCTTAAAGGTTTCACTACATTAAGGCGTAACACGTGGAACGTTTGAGTGACGATTGTTGTTTTAGTTTCGTTATGCAATGGTTGTTGCATTGTTGCTGGGTTAAAAGTGGTAGAATTGTATTTCAAGGATCCACTTTTTGCTCTATTTTAACAGCAAAGCATTTAATAGTCACTTTGGGTTGCCCTCTTCTACTTATTCTGCTGGATAACAATGTTCGTCCATCGAGATTTATTTTGAAATCAATTTTATTAATCATATAAGGACATGATGACAATTTGTTTTCAAGTTGAGATCATTGTAGTAATCAGTTTTGTATTAAATATTAAGTAAGTAAATAGTTTGCAATTACTTTTCCAGCTATCGGGAAATGAATGGGCCTTTTCTATAAAAAGTGAAATGCAGTCACGTGCTTTTTTTTGGAAACATTTATTTTACTTAAATCATTAATAAAACATCCTATTTTATCCAAGGATCCCCTCACGATCATTCCTTTGCGCAACCCCCCTAGTGCGCACAGAGCCTTACGCTACCAATTTAGCTATTTTGATCAAATAACCGATTCGCAAGGAATCTGATCGTCCCTGATTATGAACTTACCCTCGTTTTGGCCATTCGTTAGCACGTTTTAATAATAATTGCTTCAATATTGCGTTTCACTCTCTCTTAACAGTTTAGTGGAAATGAGAAAGAGATAGAGAATGGATTCGGGTATTTGGGGTGAATGATGAAAGATTAGTGATGTCAGAGGATTATTATTAATGGTGGTATATAAATTGTAAAAATAGCAGTTTTTGGGTTTAATGAAGGGGTGTGGACTGTGTTAGTAGGCGGTCAGGGTATTGCACGAACGTTCTTTTTAGAAATAATTTGTTTAAGAAGTAATTTACTCACATACAACATAACATCACGAATTGTTTCCGCAAAGGGCTGGGCAGAGGTGTGCCTGTAGTAGGTACCTACAGCCACATTGCGCCAGTTATGTTTAAGGCCCACGCAATAGGGGGCCAGCCTTTGGCCATCAACCAGGCACCAATCCAGATTTGTCTGCTACTGGAATATTCCAGACAGAAAACGCCAATAACACTGCCCTGGTAATCGATCCCAGGACCTCATACTCAGCAGTAGTGGTTCGGACCACTAGACTAACGAGGCAGTCACACAATGATTACCTACTAACGAGGCAGTCACACAATGATTACTCGCATAATGATTTTAAAATTTCAGGTCAGAATTTTGTGAAATGTATCTTAAACTAACTTTTCGAGTTTTCTTTACAAATGCCGAGGAAAAGTAAACATAGATATCAAGTGGAGACTTATATGCTTTAGAATAGAAAAGAAAAGAATAGAATCACAAACAAACTGCTGCACAAAAATGTAAGCCAATAAATCATAGACACTATTGCTATTACTTGCTATTGGTATAATCGTGGTCCATTATTCCATGACACGTAATCCATTCAACCTCAATTGTAGTGAACTAACTTGTAGCAAAATAAAGTCAATTGTGGCTAAAATTGTCTAGGGATGTGACAAAGAACATAATTTTATTTTTATCAATATAAAACTTGCTTATTATTGGTAATATGATTTCAAAACTAAACTGGGCAGTAAAAATACCACCCAAGTAATAAATGTCAGTATATTAACCTCTCATTTGACCGCATACAACATTCAGAAACTTCATAAACCGATCCATATAATTTGTTCACAAAACATCCACAAAAACAAACACTTTGGCGTAACTCATCGCTCCATTGAATCTCAAATTGTCTCAAGCACATTACATTATTACTGATACATAACCAACTTAACAAAACCTCTTCCCGCCTTCTAAAATCTTTAAACTCTTGAGAAGAAAGGGGGGAATGTTCGAAAGAGCAGGGATCAAAATGTAATGGTCGTTTTAACATTCAGAATATAGTCAGCCGTAAACAATTGCCCAAGAACTGACAGTTTTATTTGAAGCACTTTATGACGTCGCCCGCTGCTTATTAAAGGACCAATTTAAACCATTATAGTGTTCATAAAAGCGTACATCATCCTGTTTTGTTGTTGTCTCGCTTGCACGCGTGTTAAAGGGGTATTTTTTGTCTCCTTTTAAGATGCTGAGTATGGTTTATGAGATTTCGAAGTGAAGAGTATTTTTGAAATTGGTAGGGATTGATGGCTGTTGACAAAGTCATTATCGATATCTGATTTAAATCTTATAGCATTATCAAAATTTGGACTGACAAAGTACAGCTTGAAATATTTACGTAGACAGCAAAACTGATAAAAACCCGTTGAGAAATATGAGAGACAAACGTGGTTGAAATCATGTCTAATAAAAATGATGCAATTTTTTACTATATTATTGCAGAGATAAAAGTAATAACTGATATTTACTTAATAACACTGATTCATTGAAAAATTGATACTAACTGTTTCAATTAGGATTATCAGTAACATTGAATCATATTTTTACAATTCTGCGATAAAATAATGACTTTACATTACCTCGTATTGTCAAGGCAGATACCAATCTTAAAATTATCGTGAGGTCATCGATCCTTAATTCTTCATGTATTCAAGATTATTTATAAATCATGATTAAGGCATGGCGAAACTATCTCATCCGTTAACATCTTCCAAATAAAATAAAACTTCACATCAAAATTCCAACAAAATCAACTTTATATCTTCGAATACAAGATTGTCTACAAATATCTAAATAATTCAATCAATCAGCCGTCTCTTACCGTAAACATCGATAAATCGTGTTTCGCACATCACTATCTACCATCGACCACTATATCTTTACCTACAACCTTCGAAATACCATTTGGAATTAAACCTTATTGATTTGTGATAAGGACTGTGACTTATTTCGTGGGGTATCAAGTTAAGGTGGTGGTTTTATAAGTGGTTGATGAATGTTCGTGGTGATTTTATTTGATTGTTTATTCGTTTGATTTGTACCTACCCTCCTCTTGGCTGTAAAGCTAGGAGCACATTCCTGCAAGCTTTAAGTGCGGACATTCCTAGTGTATTGTTAAAGATTGAGATGGTACACTCTTTGTTTTATTTGCGTGATAGTAAAATGGGGAATTTGTCAGCTGGTTCTATGCCATATAATTTATAATTCTCTGTTCCTCTTTACTTCTACAAATCTCCTAATTGTCTACGTTGAGAGTCTGATTTCTATATCTATAACATAATGACTGTGGAGCGTCACTGAGACTATGATTCTAACTTGTCTGTCCTTGATTTTACACTAAAGAATGCACCCTAATTGCGTAATCACGATCTGAATCATTTCGAAGGACATTTCTAATAATCTATTCATCCATTGCTTTATATGTTGGAAAATGTTGTCAGGTCAACAACGTAAATAACGCAATGTATATTGTTCCACTGTCAAGATGAAAGCCATTCATACAACAGTGTGTTCCGTAACTATCCCGCTGCATGAAATCATTTCCAACGCAATTCTATGTAGTAGCCAGAGTCAAAAGAAATTAAAAGTAAAACGAAAGAATCAGCAAAACTTGAACAAAAACATTCATAATTTGGCCAATTTTCGTTATCCCAAGAATTATTGCAGACATCCGCAACATTTGGAGTTTTGTACAATCCAAAGTTGACCTCCACCTACTTCTTTCTTCCGAGTCAGTTAGTTATAAGGCTGAGGCTACAGTAGGTAGCGATTTGCGATGCGACTGGAAAAGCGAAACGACATAAACATGGTATGGCTACATTATAAGCGAAAATCCGGTGTATATTCGGCGATAACGTGGCTGCAGTACACATGCTACACAACGAATTAGCACGAATTAGCAATTTCGCTGATATGTTGATGTAGCCGATGCCGTAATTACAGTAATGTTGTTCCGATCGCTTAAAGAAATCAAAGATAGCTGGTAATATTTGATGCATGGTGTAGCCATATACGTGAGCATTCATTTATTTGTTTTAATCGCTCATGTGTCGCAGGTCGCGTCGCGGTCTAATGTAGCCTCAGCCTAAGGTGTACGTGCTTGTGTTTTATATAACAATAACTTAGTTGCATATTAAGCAATGTAAGTTATATTATAATTGTTTCTTATCGCTCGGTTCCCAGTCTTCTTGTTTTATTGTTCCGAGAACAGAACCTGATACCAACTGCAAGTATAAACAAAATGTAACAAGTTGTCATAAATTGAATCCTTCGTTTATTAACTTAGGTATATTTTATAGCTTATAACATGTTTATTCAATCATTAAAAGTTAAACCTTTGCTGCCCCAAGGTATACAGGGTGGCATTGGCAGGGACATCGACGCGCAAACTGTTACCATGAATTCCGCATGCTTAGCATGACGCGTTCTATTTCGACGAAGAATAGACAATGCTTTTCCAATACGAAGTGACATTTCATTTCTCCATTTTTGACATCGCACCGTAAATATCCTTCTACAATCTGTCATTTTGTCTAGCTCCTTTTATATGTAGACTATTTCAGAAGAATATTTCTTCCCAAACTGTCAAAATCACACTGACAACAAACTTTCTACTCGACGGCCACAAAGTATATACGATTATCTACAAAATCATGATTCGTTTAGAACACATAACGGTGATAATTAATAGAAAAACATAGCTGTCTTATCCTATTGTACATCATTTAGTTAATAATCATGTCTATTCTTCCGCCGACAAATCGGTGCTCGTGCTAAGCCTGCAGCACATGAGTCTACCCTAGCCTAAAAATTGTTTGCCGGTTATTAAAAAATATCTGCTGTTTGATAGAAAAGTGCAATACCTACGGGTCAAAATGAATAATGGAACAATTTTTTTTTATAAATGAGCAACGATTTTACAAAAAAAAACATGTATCGGATCCATCGTAAAAGGTGGTACGTCGATGTCCCTGCCACTCTGTATATCATACTTCTTTAGCTTGTATTTGTTTTTGGTAGAGTTTTTAGAAATTCAAAAGCGGAGCATTAAGGACTAGACTACACCTCTGCCTAACCCTGTGTGGAATACAGGCGTAATGTGTAGTATGTTTTATGTGTAAGATAATACCTGGGATTTTTACCAGAAAACTTTATAATAACAATTTACAAACCACAACAGAACATCACCTGCCTAACCTTTTTCCAATTATGTCGGTATCGGCTTGCAGTCTTACCGGATGCAGCTGAATACCAGTATTTTTACATGATGCGACTGTCCATCTGACCGCCACAACGCCCCTTGGTAACAATGGTTGTCAGACTTTCGGACTTCTGCGTAGCGACTGTTAAAGGGAATCTAGTCGCGAGCTCGAACTCACTGGTGGGCGGGCCTGAATAAAAAGCACGAGAGATTTTACACTTCTTTTATTATTTAAACACGCCCAAAGATAGGTCAAATTTGTAAGAAAAACTAATCTTTGTTGGCTCATAACTTTTAAATGGCTTATTATTTTAGTATTCTTACATTAATAATGAGACAAACCCATACCATGATTAATTTTTGATGTACATTGTCGAACAGTGGAGTAATACACTCCCGAAGTTTGTATGGGAAAAATGTTGACTAGATTCACCTTAAAGATCCACTACAGCCGAAACTAACGGCTTAACGTGCTTTCCAAGGCATCGAGGGGTCTTCATATATAAAGACGGTCACCCATCCACGGATCAACCTCGGAAAGCGTAGCTCAACCTGATCGATCGTGCCCGTACCCGTACGGCAGTTATTATTTAGCCACACGCCCCCCAAACCATAACAGAATATAATTATAATACTTTAAATAGCTATAAACAAGAATACATCATACCTCAACATAATTCCCTAAACACGTAGATCATAATGACAAACAGCCTGTCAGCTCATTACGGTACGTTCCCGCTTCGCTGAAAACCATTCGGTAAAGATTATAAAATAAAATGACGACACTACAACCCGCAAAGCCCAGCCCAGCCAGCGCGCCAGCCCTGGATGTTTTAATAGCATTTCTAAATGTCAACAACGGGACATGGGTAACGTGACAAGTCACGCCCCAGTGAGCTATGAACAATAAATGATATTATCACAAAGCTTTTTATAAATAATCAAGGGTCGCTGGAGCCTTGAGCAATGAGGCCTGACTGAGGAATTAGGCGGTAACTTTGGAGTTTCGGTGACAGAGGCTATTTCTGCATATTCTCAGAAAATGGCCCATCTATGAATAGGTCACCTTTATGAATGTGTCGGTAAAGGCCATAATCGTTTTGTTTTAAAGGTGAATGTGCCGCCATTTTCTTGTCAATGGAGATGGGAAGGAGGTCGATATCTACACTGTGACATTTTAGTCGTCTTACAAAGGTGGTCCACTCAATGTATCTGTCATAAAATTTAATTAAAACGTTGTTACCATTAATTAAGATAATAGGTACAAAGAAAAATAAATAATGCTTTAGAATTATGAAACACCCTTCCTGTTAATAATGTTTACGTATCCAACGATAGAAGATTTCTATCTACCTACCATTACATTCATACATCATTAATTCCATCTCCATAACAGGGTGTTTCAAACTACGTCATGCGTCTTAGTGTTTTTTTATTGTGCTAATGTTCAAAAATAACACTTTTTTATAAATGATTAGTAGTCATTGGATACATGAAGTGGGCTGCCGTTGTAAGACGATTAAAATGTTGCGGTGTATATTTTATATTATATATTATCTAAACTTTATAATAATATTATTATAAAGCTGAAGAGTTTGATTGTTAATTTGGTTGAACGCGCTAATCTCAGGAACTACTGGTTCGAATTGAAATATTCTTTTAGTGTTGGATAGCCCATTTATTGAGGAAAGCTATAGGTTATATAACATCACGTTAAGTCTCTTAGGAGCCGAGCAAAGAGAAAAACGTGACGAATACGAAGTCCTCGCACGGGCAATTCGAAGCGACGACGGGGTGGTTTGGGTGAGCAAGAAATTTCACGCGGTCGAAGTAGCGGGTAGAAGCTACTTATTGTAATAATTAAATGTTCTCAGACAATTCTCAAAGAGAAAATGTGTGGAGGGTAATTGATAGTAGGTGTGCTGGAAGAGATTTCTGTAGTAATAAGCATTACCTTTGTACGTATTACGTCTTTTTCTGTCCCTTTCTTCTTGTCTGTTTATAACGTGTGTGCATCAATGGTTAAATGCATAAATAAATAAATAAATAAGTATGCATATTTTGGCGTTCCTTCTGAGAAACAATCGCTTAGGAAACGGCGTTGTTATCTTTTAGATAAGACATTTTCCACGGAAAAGTTTTATGAAAGATCTAGGACACTTAAATAAATCATCTTCATTGAGCAACAGAATTACAGAACGTCTGCCTACGGCACTTTTATATAAATAATTTGAAGATAATATAGCCTTGAACAGATTCAGAATCAGTATTTACTTTATTGCCTAGCAGTCTAGATATTTGTAACATAACAACATAGAGACTGGCATTTGGCAGAGTTGCTGTTTCACAAATTAACAATTTAACACAGATGTTGGTACCAAACTATAGTGCAAGATAATGATTGCACACTGCACAAAATGTGGTTTACCAAAGCAACATGTAGGTACCTAAGAATATTAAAGTAGTTTATTTGTGTTTTAACACAAAAAGTCACATTGACGAACTGCAGAAAACCGAACAAAAATATGCAACAAACCGACTTAACATAACAACAATATTTTTACGTCTATTAAAAACTACAAACGGACCAACATCTTTTATCTGAGCAATAACAAATCATGGACATTAAGAGATCTAAATCACGTAGTAATGCCGACCACTATAATAATAGATGGAGAATTTATATACTTGACTAAACAGAGGCTTCCCGAAATTAAATCGTTTGTTGTTTTTTCGGCGTCTCTCTTGAGCACAGATGATAAATAAATTAATTATGTTTGGTTAATAGTCGGCGCGGGCGCACGCGGTGTGTTCCCAGTTTGGGAAGATATGGTAGTGTCGTAAATTATGTGTGACTTATTTATTTAGTTTGAAAATGGAAACTTGTGGAGATGTTATTAAAGACTTACAAATTTTATGTACATATTATGTACTTATTTTAAATTAAATCGGTAGGTATTTTTTTTATCCAGTCAAGTGAAATTATACATAGAACAGATAGTAAGTTAAGAGCTGAAGAACATTTCAAAAGCGTTTAGGTTTTACCCTTTAAACAGCTACCTATCGATAATACAATTAAGCTGCCTCTGTTAGAAAGGTGTAGAGTACCGCAAAAATAATATTCAACAAATTCTTTAACTCGTTGCGAACTTGCAACTACTGCATTACATAACTAATATCGATCAAAACGAGCCAATATCGTACATTTTTAAACAAACCGGCAACAATAGTTGACCAACACAGACACAACCGAATCACCATTAGGGTTGTCTCATTTCTGTGGCCTAATGAGGCGGCGGCAAAGCGTTTGATACGCAACTCGCAGGGCTGTCGCGCGGCGATTAATGCTCGATCCATCAAAATTTAATAGCCGCCCGTCAGGCTCCCCTGGGTCAAAAAAGACGCCATTTTTTTAATTCCGACTTTTATTGATATTGATTTTTAAAAACGTCATTTGTTTTTATTAGGTTTTTCTTAATTAGATGTCGGTCGTTTGGAGTAATATTGAGGATATTTGGGTTGTTTCAATAAATAAAAGCTTGTTTATGTACTTTGTTTGATGATCGACATTTGAGTTAGGGCTGTTAACTAGTGTCAATCGAGTAAAAAAAAATTGTAACCGGTGTCCACTAGATAAAAGTAAAAAATCCATTACGTTTTCTTTTTCCGGGGAAGGCTTATTAAAACTGTTTGCTTTAAAGATAAATAATTAGAAACAAAGAAAGATAAATAGATTTATTTGTCACACGTGCATCCAAAAATGATAAGATCACATAAAACAAGAAAACAAAACAGTTTACAATTACATACATTACATGATGTCTTAATTAATTTAATTAAAATGACAAATACAACTAAATACCTTGGTATAATAATGGATAAAACACTTTCGTTCAAAAAACATATAGGAGCTTTAAATAGTAGAATTCGCAAGTTGACATTTGTTTCTAAAAAGTTAAGCTATATTGCTGATCCAAAAATAGTTAGACAAGTTTACTTTGTTTTATGTCAATCGATATTAACTTACTGTATTACCACTTGGGGTGGTGCTGGTAAAACACTGTTACCAACCATCGAGAGAGCTCAGAGGGCGATTCTGAAAGTGTCTACTTCCCGCCCTTTTCTCTTTCCTACTAACCTACTATATCTTGTGAAGTATTAACAGTTCGACAGTTATTTATAATGGGCATTGTATTAAAACAACACACAGCTTTACCTTACAGTACAGAATATACTAATAAAAGACGTAAAGATATAGTTTGTCCACAAATTATAACTAAACATGCTTTTATATCCAAATTTTACCTGTACCTCGGTCCTCTCCTCTATAATAGACTAAACTCGAAAGCATGCATTTATTCCCTGAACTACACAAATTGTAAGAGAACTCTCAATGATGCTCTCCAAAGTATGTCTTACGAAGAAACAGAGAATTTACTGTGTTAAAATAAATATTCACCTATGTTAGTATTTATCAAACTTAGAAACTAAGAGTTAAGCTACTCAACATTTATCAAATTATTTGTCTATTGTCAACTTTTGATTATTTATTAACTTGTATAGACTATTTTAGCTCTTCTTGCCTGAAACACAGGATTACCTAGTTCAGGCACGTAAGTCTTAGGAATATAATTTACATTTAAGCAAAACAGTACATATTCTTAAGCCTTGTAATTTTTTAATAAATAAATATTATTATATTATTATTTATTAATTCCGAACGAATTTGCTTCGTTCACTTATTTCATTCATATTCGTGTACTTACACATATTTTGGTAAGCAGATATGCGAGGAAATTCGAGTACTCAATAAACATGCGTTTTCCAAGACAATTACACAGTAACTCAAAAACCAAACAACAACGATATCTTAAAAGCAATAAAGACCAAATTCGTATAAACAAAATTTTTATTCACGCAAAATAATTATTTGATGGAACATCTGAAGCCAATTTCCCGTAACTTAGCAACCCTGGGTCATTCGAATTACGAATCTCATTTGAATATTATTCACGCATCATCACTAAATTAAACTTTATCAGCTTTGAATACAGTTGATTTTAGATCGGTTTAAGTATTCGTAATAAGGACTTTGTGTGTCAGCACTATTTGTAAATTGTACCTTGGTTCTGAAAAACAAGGTTGAATTTCGATTGGTTGGTGGCAACAGGTATTATAAATGGTATATTTGTTTGTATGGCAAGGTTCCGTACGATATTATAATAATACGAAATGTTGAATGTAACAGGGTTAGCGCTTTTCCGAATGGGAATTGTGTTGTATCGAATCGATGTGTGTTTTATGAAGGGATTGAATATTGATATGTTAAGGTATGTTGACGTTGGGTTATTAACCTGTTCAGAGTATTGTTTTAACAAAATTGTATTTGTGATTTTGCGGGTCTTCATGGTTTGCCTGTGTTTGTAGGTAGTTTAAGAGGTGAAGGAAAAGCTAAAAAAATATGTTTTATAGAAACTCGGTTGGTTGAATAGTGATCACATTGCCTTCATAAAATAATTCATTTAAAAAAATCTGTGTTGGAAATCATACCTATACGTAAGTATTGTAAGTGTTCGCGACCGCGACGAAGCGTCACAAAATAGTGTATTAAGATTTTTCTGACAATAACTTTAATTTATGAGGGCTATATAGCCATAATGTATACCTAGTTTTATAGTGCGTCCAGGTAACCTAGACCGAGACCTAACCTTTTTTTTTTTTTTTTTTGATTACGGGGGGAAATCCTCATGGATGTCCTCCGCCCCGGGGAGGGCGGAGGGGTCTGTCAGACTCT
The DNA here is from genome assembly GCA_949091785.1 of Polymixis lichenea. Classification (NCBI taxonomy): domain Eukaryota; kingdom Metazoa; phylum Arthropoda; class Insecta; order Lepidoptera; family Noctuidae; genus Polymixis; species Polymixis lichenea. The sequence goes on along the minus strand of OX420952.1, from coordinate 21,219,678 downwards.
TACTGACTAAAACCACCCCGGTGTTCCGTCTCTCACTTGCACCGGGGATCACGGGAACTGATGTGACTTCCGCGATCCCCGGCTAGTGCCGGCCCGCCTCTGCGGGCCACGTCGCGATAGGGGGGGAGTGAGGTGTTAAACTCCCCCCTTACGTCATAGAGAGGCGCGCGTGGAACACTACGCGCCGCCATCTCGGGTCCAAACAAGTAGAGGGCGACAGATTTCCCCGGATCTGTCGCCCCTGGACCCATTTAGGGGGGCTGGAAGAGGGCGTTATCCGCCCTCCGCCGACGCCCGGTGCGTCTGCTGCGGATCGGGTTAGCGGAAGCAATCTCCCGCTCCCTCTCCGCAGCCTCCTTCTGCGACATGACTGTTTCGCAGAAGGATACCACCGCGTCCCAGGACTCCTCGCTGCCGACCATCGAGTCGACAACGGCCGGCAGCGACAGGTCACTGCCTACTCCTGAGATGAGGGCACGGCGCGGCTCCTCCCAAGCGGCACACTCTGCCAGCGTGTGCCACGCCGTGTCCTCCCGACAGTCGACGCAGTGGTGACACCGAGCGTCCGGCTCCCTGTTTATGCGACACCGAGACCTAACCTAACCTAACTTTTAATGATCTAGACTTAAGATAAAGCCCACTTCATTGACTTTGTATGTCGTATTACTCTAGATAGTAATTTTTAATATTTATGTTTTTGCCAATCTACTTTTCAGGGCGCGTGGCACCCTGAAAATCATAATTGAAAAGTTATAAATATCAGATTGTTTTAGGTCTATGAACCAGCCTGAGATATCTATAATTAGATTTGAAATCGATTCAGTAGTTTTCGAGGAAATCAACATATAAAGTAATTTTTATTAAATTTTTGGTAATTTTTCAGTTTTCCTTGAAGTGTTCTTTCGGTATGGAAAGATATAGCTAAAATAAGGAGATAGGGAATTTTACAGAGAATACAATGTTATGTGATATGCCTTATGTATTTTAACAAATTGATATGTTATAAGCATAAACGTAATGTAACTGTTATGAAATATACTTCAAAAAACTTTAAAACAGGAAGCAATTAGCGGTTCTCGTTAAAGTAAAGTTTGCTGGTACGTAAGCTAACATGTAACTTAGCGTAATTCGTAGTCATCGGCAAGGTTCTTAACTTCTAATTTAAATCTTTATACAAAGTGAATTTTTAGTCACCCCGGTAACTAAAAACGGTGCACCGTTTAAATTTTTCAGGGTGATAGTACCCGTGAAAATGAACAACTTTCTCCAAAGAACAAGGGTCGAAATATGAAAAAAAAATCGGACCTCGCAAATCGATCAGCTGACTATCGATTTTGCTTGGGAGGCTCGATTTTTTTTCTCATTTCTCGAACTCCGTTAACGAAAATACGGGGCCGTCCGAAAATAGTAAGAAAAATCAAAGTGACTTCTACAGCTAGTTAATTAACTTTTTTAGGGAGTAGGGACAACTGAAAATCGTGTAGTAATTCATTCTTAGTTTGGGCCCCCAACTAATCATAGGTCCGTGAGTGATACGAATTAGGATACGCCCGTAACTTCGGCCGTCATTACGGATTTCGTTCTAAGACAGTAGGTCCCGTGATACGGAGCAGGAATCGCCCGAAAAAACGGACTTCGAGCTTAGGGAATAGGCCCCTTGAAATCGCCATAGAAACGCATAAAGACAAACTTAGTATATCTCTCTGTGTTAAAGCCTACATTCTACAATCCTACTTTCCCCTCAAAACCGAGTCATCATAATCCACGGTTTATGAATCATAAACTACATAGCGTTGTCTCCGCGGGGTTAATGGCTGCGCGGCAATTAGTGATGTTTACCTGCCTACCTACTGAGCACCGACAGACTGACAGTCGTAACGAGCGGGATTAACCGACGCAGCAGAGGAAGTAGCTGTGTTTGGTTAAGATTATTTCGTAAATTAATGGGTTTTTGGCGGAAGTTTATTAGTTAGCGTTGGCAATTGAATTGAGTGATGGTGTTATAACAAATACCTGAGTACTTTTATATATGGTTGGGATTTTCACTTCCAATCCCTAAAGGGATGTTTGTAACAAATTAAATGGCAAACCTTCCCAAAATAATTCCAAGACTAACAGTTGCCTGAGTAATTTATTTTGTGTAACAATCCCTACTTATAATATTATAATTGCGAAAGTAATTCTGTCTGTATGTCTGTCTGTTACGATTTCACACCTAAACCGCTGAACCAATCGTCATTAAATTTGGCAGAGATATAGCCTGGGATGTGGAGAAGGACATAAGTTACTTTTTTAAGCGATAAGTGACTTCCACCCGGGCGGAGCCGCGGGCAAAAACTAGTTAAACATAAACCGACTTCTGCCTGAACATCTAATCCCAAGTGAATAAAACAGACAACTATTCCCTAAGTTCGGCAACACATACATCACCTAATTATGAACCACTTAAAGCCTAATTTGAGCACGTTGATCTGCGCAGGAGTGCCGGGGCGGGGGACTACAAAAAAGCGCCGCTTCTAACGCATGACATATGGCGTCAATGAGTTTATACAGGGCGGTTTACAAAAAAATATTAAGCATGTTTATTTTTGACACCCGACCATCCTGATACTTTAAATGTTTTTTTTTACAAGAGTTCACTCTGTAGGAAAAAATATGTTTTTATCATGGGAGTGCTTATTTTTGTGGCATAAGCAGATGTTCCAGAGGTGCTACTGGGAAAATGGTTTGTGATGAAACCACTTAAAATTCCAAGCAGACAAATCTATGATATTTATGTATAACACCTTGCCAGTTGTACCTACTTCATATCTTGAGGAAATTTCAAGAAGCACTTGTTTTAAGCTCAAACCCAAATCTATTAGGTTACCAAGTAGGTACATATTACTAGACCAGACAAAGAAACCATAGTCTTGACAAAAAGGCAATGATCAATAATCAAACTTGTACTCCAAAACCAAACCATGGAAGTTCCATAGCTGGACTTGACCATTTTATCCCAACGAAAAATAAAAAATATCCAAATAATAGAATAATTAAAAAAGCCGACTTCCGAAAACACAACAAAGTGAAAAATAACTTTAATTTCGGAAGTCGGTGACTTTGAATATGTATTGAATTTTTTTGTTAGAAAAAGTTTTTATTTTTCATTTTTTAGTTATAGTAAGTACCTTTCAGTAAATTTCATCATCCTTGGGGTCAAAACAATGCATATTTATGTGATAGCAATCGCGGATGATTTGCTCTCATTTTTTGAAGAGTTCCGGTATCTGGGTCCGAAATGCATCATCAGATCTATATAAATGGAACCGTTTCGGAATAAACCCCTTTCGAACAAAAAAAGAATTTTGCAAATCCGCTTATATATGACGGAGTTATGCCTGAACATACATAAAAGAAAAGGTTGTACCTTCCTTCATCTGCTCAGCGTCATGAAGTGATAATGACCATACGCAAATGTCTCAATAGCTTTAGAAAATATATGAAAAACATTGTTAATACCTAAAACATTTGAGGGTTGCCCTCAATTTCCCTGTGATTCCATCATCAGATCCTGACTTGGTGCCAATGCGACCAACTCAGGAGTATACTCTTTCAAATAAAAAAAGAATTTTGAGAATCGGTCCACAAATGGGGGAGAAATCGGTAAACATATATAAAAAATACGTACAGTTGAACATATAACCTCCTCCTTTTTTGAAGTCAGTTAAAAAGCTACGTTTTTTCGTTTAGAACTACAAAGTTAGCTAACGACTTCCATACAAAATATCAAACTTAACAATTATTCAACTTAAAAACCGGATCGCCAGGAACCCATATGAAGTAAAGCACATCTCTTCTCTATTATTAGAGCAGTTCTTGGTACAAGTTCTGTGGGAGCTGACGAGTGCTTCGTAAATCGTAAACATGAACTAAACAGTAAACAGGAACTTCAAAGTCGCCCGTCAAATGTACTGGAGGTAGGTAGTAAATACTAGGTATTGAGAGAATTTGGAGTAGATTAGTTAAGGAGCAGAATCACTTAAACATGATGGCGCCATTTAGCTAAGACAATTTTCCCTTTTTCCTTCGCAACTATTTTTACTTCGTAGTAAAAGTCTAAGCTTAGAAAGTATTATCTTTATGCATACTGAATCACGCAAAAACTCCATGTTTATCTTAGCATTAAATCCCACAGCAACATACATCTACATTCCACTCACAAATCCCACAATGTGCAGTCCCTCTTACGCGAAGAGGATCATAAAACAAAACACCCTGTATTCTCGGAACCTTCGTTCTGCGAAAAATGCTAAATGCGAAAAACCTACAAAAAATACAGTTCCGCTTTTAAATCCCCCTGTATACTCGAATCCCTGCGGACTGCATAGATCAATAGTACAGTCGCGCACACAATTCAAAACGAATTTTATTTCTTGTGTGATAGGGGTTATTTTTGCTTAGTGACTTAGTTATTTAGTGAGTAAAACTGGATCGTCAATTAGTGTGTCTGTTTAAGAGCGAGCCACTCTTGTTACAGCGAGAGACACGTGTCGCAGTGCAATTTGTTGAGATAATATTATAATAATGATCATAAAAATGTGCTGCGGAACAATTGTGGGAATGTATGAATGAGATTTGGTTTGAATAGTAAAAGTTGAGTGTATTTAAAAAATGCTGAGTTACATAATAAACGTTTATAAATACGGCATATAAATGCCTACAAAAGAACTTTCACTGAGTGATCTGAAGTTTGGAATAGCAATAGGTGGGCTAATTTCAATCTTCCATTAATCAGTATGGGCGTGAACTCACACATAGTTCGACCTTTTGCTTAGTTATAGGAATTCTAGGTATTACTTACAACGGTTTATACTCTACGCTGCTTGTTATACTAAAAAACTACTTTGCTTTTCCACGGAAACTTCATTAAAAATCCATAATTTTAAATGTTGTAAGAATCAAAAGTCTCTGTTATCCCGGTAGCTATTTCTACGAAACCTATTTCGTCATAATCAAATGAATCAGCTAAAAAAAAACACAATTTGGTGGGCTAGCTCCCGTGACCCGCTCCAAGAAATCGGATCCCCAATTTTTTTATCGTCTTTTTTGGTTCGTTTTTGCCTTGCCATCTCGTTAACGACGACATTAGGGGATAATAGACTTCCTATGCGACACGTGGGGATAGTCGTTATCCCGATGAAGACCCCGGAGTGAATTAATTATCTTTTTGGACCTTTTTAAGTAATAAAGTGTCTATTGGCTTAAATTATCGTTAAGTTGATTTGAAGGGCAGTCATTTTTGTATAAGATTTTTTTAGCACGATTTGCTACTTATTTTATGTGTAAATGAAAAACTTACGTATTTAATTCTCATGGAACCTAACCATTATTTACTAAATGTGTACATAGGTACACCTCTGTCTAACCCTTCGGGTCTTACAGGCGTGTTGTTATGTTATGTGTAGTTATTATAAGTAGGAACAAAAGAAAAAACTATTTTCGATTATCCAACGCACCCTTCGAAAATTACTTATTTCACAGATTCTTTGTAACGAAAAACAAGCAGGTATGACTATTTGATTGCCTATTCCAAACCTAAAATCTCGTATAAAATCCAAACTATTCATCACAGAATTTCATCAAAACAGACCATCCGAAATGACGTGTCGTCTCGAGCCGGGCCGGCCGTCACCGAGCATAGTTTTAATTACTGGCACCATATGTGACGGCTCACGCCGCTCACGTCGCGGGGGCCCTCCATCCATCTGCCCTGCCACCTTGGTGATAGTATAATTATCTAAGAACGTTTAATGTAATGGTGTGAGCGATGGGCGAAGATATATTGAGATTCGTTCATGGTTGGGAAAAAGCTTTGTGTTGATAGTTTATTATTAGCAAGCTAGGTTGAAGAGAGTCATTAAAGAAATTAATTTCGTTTAACTAATTAACTCATAAAAAGTCTCAAGAATATGTAAGTTTGAACAGTTTTTACTGATAAATTATTATGAAAAGTAAATTCACGTGGCTATAGAAAATAAAACTGCAAGACATTGTCTCTCTGTGCAAATCAAAGCTTACACACAATTGCACAAGACGACAAAGTAAGTATAACGAAATATTTGCATCCTCAGAAGAATAGTTATTTAGGTTTATTAGTAACTGAAACTTTCTTACTCAACTCGCTCTTAACTTACCCCACACAACGAACAACGCGACAACGTGTGGGTTACATTCGAAAACGTTTAAATTCAGAGATTTCGTGGAACGCCCGACAGAGGCCGCATTAAGTGATTTGTACAATAATAATTATGTATGTATTACTTAACGAAACACTGTTGTGCATAGCTGCACATTTATTTTGAATGAATGAAATGTTCGTCAATAAAGTACCTAATGTTACTTTGGCTACAGTTTTGGTGAAAATTAATGCATAAAAATATGAAGAATCGCACTGAAGGATCCCTTTACGACTGTGCGATTTGTCATACATTGCGAAATGACTTCGTTCTTTTATTCCATTATTTCTGATTCAGAACTAGATTTGAACTGAAACACTTTAATGATACCCTGTCAAAGATATACACGGCGAAAAAGGAGCACCTCTTTTTAACCGACTGAAACCGAAACATAAAAGAAGGGTACCTACTTAATGATTACATGACCATTTAAATATCAACCAGAACTAACCTGTGTTTCAGTAACATTCAGTAACTTGGCCATGTCAGCCCGTTCCCCAGACGACAAGTACTTCTTCACCTCGAACAATTTCTCCAGCTCGAAGATCTGTCTCCCCGTGAAGGTGGTCCTGGCCTTCTTCCGTCTCCCGACTCCTGTGTCCTCTCCTTCCTCGCTGGTTAGGGAACCTTCTCCTCCGAGGGGTGATCGGACGTCTTCTGTTGACTTCTTTCGTTTTATCAACTTGGATGGATCTGGAATTAGAGGTGATTTCGGAGTGAGTGGATTGAAAGAGGTCTGAAGAAGGTATTCGATGACACTACATGAAGTTGGCAATACAATTAGAAATGTGGAGAGATACGGGATGTATAACAGAAAAGAAAAATAATACCTATGTCTCATTGGTCATGTGAGCGCAAGCACTAGTACTGCGCATGAGGTTCTGGGTTCGATTCTCGGATCGGGCAAAGTGTTATTGGCTTTTTATATCTGAAATTTCTCAGTAGCAGTGGGAAAAATCATAAATGAACATAATTTTAAGGAAAATAGTTAAAAAGAAAAGAATACATACTCTATATAATTTTGTACACCATAAACATTACGAATATGAATAATTGTAGAAATTTTATAAGTGGTGACCAAACGGGCAGAACGGTAGGGAAGTTGAAATACCAGTTGCTTCTTTTAAAATGTTATGAATACGGTTTTATGGATATTGAAAACCCTTAAAAGTCACATAGTCGTGTGCTTGCATTAATTGGGCCGGTACCCCTCACGAATACAAACTCCAAAAAAACATGGTGGGGTGACCAATTTATTATTACATCCGTCCGTCCACACAGTAGCCATTTTTCAAACACAAAAAATTGTTCACCTGTTTAACAACACAAGAAAAAGCACTCTCAAATAATAACTTCAACAATCTATTAACCCGCCGTCTGCGCCCGCGCATCACTCGACCTCAACGCGACCAATAAAAGAGCCCATTACGGCTTCAATTAGATGCCTACTGTAAATCAAAGGGGACGGCCATTAATTGCTCCGTGTAAATCTGCCAGACGCTAACATTAGCGTTTAGGAATACCGATTTATAATGGCTATTGCTGTGAGCTACAGTAGCATCATATAATATGGAGATACATCATGTAAAACCTTATCCTCCTTGGTACAGGACAGCAGTGATTACCAATTTTCCTACGAAGTTTGATAATTTGGCAATGATTAGAGATTGGCTTTTATTTTCAGGCATAATTTACTCCCTATTATGAAAAGAAGTTCAAGTGGGGCTCGTGGCTAAGTAATTACAGCCGCACTGGTCGATAGATCCTACTTTTGCCGCTGTTGGTCTGTGGATGTTTATATACCACAAGAACCCTCCTTGTCTAGGCCGTGCCTCCGTTAAGCCCGGCTATCATTCCTGGATCTTTGACGTCAGTCGTCAGAACCCAGTCAACTACTCTTACTAGGGATATCGTATCACCCAATAACTGTGGAGTTTGGACTGTGGATTGTGGAGGTCAGATAGGCAGTCGCTCCATGTGAAATACTGGTCTTCAACTGTATCTGATTAGACTGGAAGCCAACCGCAACATAGTTGGGAAAAGGGTAGGGAGATGATAGCGAAGAGAAGCACAAGTGGAAAAGAAAATTCCCTTATTATTGACGAGAAAGGCAATGAGTTATTTGGCAGCCCCCTTCTGGGGCACTGGGTTCAAGCACAAGTGCGTGTGCCCGGTCCCAGAGGGCGGCAAATACTTAAATTAATTTCCTAATTTTAAATGATAACATAGTTTTAAATCGTTCTACCAACAATATGTATGGGCCAAATATGCCTGAAATAAAAAGATTTTTTTTATTTTACTTGCAAAAGTAGAGCATAATAACTAACAAGGGAGGTGTCAATAAAAGTGTAATTTTTTCACAACAGTGTATTCAGGACCTGTTTTCAGTTTCCGGCGAAGCTCTTTCCACCAGATAAGTTTTCAGGAGCACCACTTGTTCCAAATTATTTGCCAGAAAACCAACTTAACCGGCCTGGTGAACAGCGCGGTAGTTGTGTAACACACTAACTGTAGCAATGGCTTTCATTTTGACAGTTCAATAACATTTATGGCGTTATGTACGTTGTTGAGCAGGCTTTATGAAGCAATGGATGAGCAAAATCCTTCAAAATGATTCTGATTGACATTATGTTACGCTAATTAAGGTGCAGATCGTCAGTCAATCTTTCAATGTTCCCATCTTTTATATCAACTTTATAATCATTTATAACAAGAATGATCTGTCACAGATCGCAGAGAGCAAATCAAGCGAGTATTTTAATTGCCGCGGACGGCTCGAGGGTGAATCGATTGCGGCTGCTTATTCAACTCAAATGGCGAAAGACTTGACGATCCTTTCTTTCTTTTATTACAATATTATGTAGACAGAGTTAAGATTTGTACAATTAATATTAGCGTCACTAATTGGTAGAATAATCCTAACTTATTCATATTATGTAAAATTATAAATGCGAAAGTGAGTTTGTTTCTTACGCTTTGACGCTGTAACGGCTGAACGGATTTGGATGAAAAGCTCATGGGTTGACCATGATGTGAACAAGGACGTGGGCTAGGTTTCAATCTGGACTGTAAGGGACCACGACTTTGTTTACAATCAGGATTGAAACCTAGCCTAGTTATTTATAAAAAGGATCGACAAATTGTTTTACGGGAAAGTAACTTTTCTGGTGTACCTAATTAACTTTATCAGCTTGTTTCCATTCTATTTCTTACAAAAAGGTTGCCTTTGTTTGTATAAACTAATTCACAGTCCAATTTAATAATAGTTAAGTATCCTTTTTACGAAAGGAAAAAGGTAGAATCGCAGATTCGAATAATAAATAAAATAAAAACAACTGGAAAGTTCTGCTTTTCTTTTTACTGAAAAACAAATTTATACTTTACTACCTAACAAGTGCTAACTGCTACCCACATACTTAGACATACATTAGGTACTGGAAATAACTTTCAAATTGAGTCTTAAAATAGTCACAAAGTATCGTTTATAACTGTCCCGGACATCGCCGAGTATTGAGTGAAATATCGAATGTTTACAATGTTGGTACAGTTAATTCAGCAATTTATATCGAGACGTCGTCGCTTGTTCTCGGTACTGCCACGGAATAAATGGATACAGAATGCCAGCCGTATATTGAGCAAAAACACACGCACACATAGACACACCTCAAGTACAGCGAGGGCAATGTGGGTGCACATCATGGTCAGCCTATAACGTGCCCACTGCTGGGACACAGGCTTCCTCTCTGTGAGAGGGAGTGGGCTGTAACCCACCACGCGGGCCCAGTGCGGGTTGGTAGATGTCACACGTCTTCGATTTTTTGTTCCCTCACGATGTTTTCCTTCACAGTTTTGAGAGCAGTGGTGAAGAAATAATTTACACATAGTAAACCGCCTGTCTGAGTTCGAACCTACGACCTACAAGTTGTAAGTCGCGGTCGTTAAACTGAGTCATCATAGCCCTGCAGGTGCACTCGCGACTGGCATTCGTTTGACATAGTTTGAGATCGCCTTACGCGACTTACGGGTTATACACGGTTAATTTTAGGTCGTTCTGGAACCGAAAGCCATGAACTCAATCATCGAACTCGAATCGATTGGGACTATTTTTTTCAATAAATAACAATAAAAAAAATCACGAAAACTTAAATTTATTGATTTTTTTGTGAAATAATGAGAACTCGAAGTAACGCTTCCTTGCCATCAATGAATTTATGCGTGTGTAATGTGTGTAAAAATATGAAAAGCGAATTCAGACTTTATTTCTTAACAGTAAAGGGTAAAAATATAAATTACACCAAACTAGGTAAGTAGGTCCGCAGTTTACTAAAATTATTCTTAGAAACCTATTGTCTCGTGTTCGACCGGCTTTTACAAGAATGCACAACCGAATTTCGCGGTTAAAATTATAGAAATAAGATCTTAATTCGGTTCAATATTTTCATAGAAAAGGGCACCTCCAACTAATAATGAACTCTATGTAACAGATTTAACGATTCATTTTTCTGTTTGAATTGCCTGCCTTTGTGAAGCCGCCGCAAGCAATGTCGCATAAAAAATATTTTAGGCATATTTAGTATTTATCATATGGTTGTTTTTTTTTCGGGTTGGGAAATCATCAAATGACTTCTCCCGCTCTGGGTGGAGCGGTAGGGCTGTCATAGGTAGGTATGTCAGACTTTTACTGACTAAAACCCACCCGTGTTCCCTCAGTTGTCTGTGTGCCAGGGGCCGCGGCATCTCTTTCGAACAACCCGCACCCCTGGCAGGCATCGGCACTTGCGGGCCCCATCTGGTGCTGCTGTCATCTCTTTGAGGTGCGCGTGGAACACAACGCGCCGTCCGTCGACCCGGGCTTGGTCCTTACCGGACAGCGAGCTACCCATTACTCGCCGTCCGCAAGCCCGCGCCTACGGTGGCCGGGAATCAGCCTGGGATCCCCAACACCCAGGGCGTCTCCAGCGAAGGCTGCAGCCACGAGGGCACATGTACTGCCTCTCCCTCACGTGCGCCGCCTCCCTCTTTGCGAGCATCACTGCTTCGCTGAAGGAGGTGACGGCTAACCATGTACTCTCGCTCCGTACCATGGCCTGGACCAGGGCCGGACGCGAGAGATCGCCGCCGCCGATCGCCTCCACGAGGACAAGGCGGTGGTCCGCCCAAGCCGGGCAGACCTCGATCGTATGCTCCACCGTGTCCTCAGGGCCATCTTCGCAATGGAAACACCCGAGCGTTTCCTCCCGCCTTATGCGAAACAGGAACCTCCCGAAACAGCCGTGTCCGGTGAGGACCTGTATCAGGCGGAAGGTTCCCGTGTTATGATGATTTCTGATAAAATTACTATGTTAATTTGCACGATATTTTGCTCGTTTCTTGTTGAATAGACAAGTACTTACCTAATCTAACAGCAGTATTTTTTTGGGAATCCTACTGAACATTTGCATAATATTTAAACTCAAACTTCATATCGCGCGGAGGTCAAAGGCCGTTTTGTGCACTCGAACATTCAAAGATCTTTTAAAAATAGTTTTGTTGTGAAATATACCTAGAATTTTCTTTAATTATGAGTACGATTTCTGTACATACCATTAAATACACCAGGATACACTTAAATCACTGTGAAACACTCAACACAATCAAACTTCACGTAACAATGACGTCACTGAGCAACGGTTTGTTTACGTAACACTTTTTATCGAAAAAACAGTTTTTATGATGCTATTTGATGCAAATATTATCTAAAACAATGTAATAACTACTTATAAATGAATATTTATCCACTTCACGTCGAATATGCACAAAAAATAAGAAAAAACACTAAATAACTAGAGCGCCTAACAAGATAACGCTCTGTCGACGCGCGCGTTCGAAGCCTCACTGTCAACTATTTTTATAAATGCCACAGAACTTTTACGCGTTTGAATGATGTAGTTCACGAAAGAGTGGCTATCGGCTCATAGAGTTAAATCATCGCAGACGAGATTAAACCTTATTTATGTGACGTATTAAGATAAAAACCGCTTGCTTCTGGGTGGTACGATATCGTACCAGCCGGGCTTGAAGGGTGCTCGACTTACTGTTACGATATCGTAGCAGCCGGACGATAGCGGTAAAATACAACTCCCAAGCCTACTCGTCGTGTCTAGTTGAATAGGTACGAGTACCTACTAGGTGATGCGAGAGTGGTGAATTAAATGTTAATTAATTTCTCACGTTTACGAGATGTGATAGTGGTAAACACCGTGCCGTGCTTTCGATACGAGATTATGGAGGTAAATGAACTTACACCAACCTAAATCGTACCTGAAATGAAATACCTACTTGTAGGTACACATGGCTACACCTCAAGTTATAAATTTCCAGTATAAGCTGTTCTCACATTGAATAGGATTTCCGTACAGTGCAAGATCAGCGTAAACTGGAACTGAATAGCTTGATGTGTAGCCGTGCGTACCTACTTACTTGCAGCCGATTATTCGTCCGACGTCCGTTGACCCACCGCGGGCGCGCTGAACTGACGCACACGCACAGCTGTGCCGCGCTACGTCATCACCGAGCAGATCGCGTACGATCTTGCGTTTATGAATGAAATAGTGGAAGCGCTACTAAAATTTAACTCGAATGACAGAAAAAAAGTGATAAATTTCTAACTTCTTTATTAGATGTCTTAAAACAAAAATAACAATGCCAATAGTGACTGTTACTCGTCTGGAGTTACTGTGTTTCGGCTCCAGAACGATGTAAAAATAAACGTGTATAAGTCGTGTGTTCGAGCTCAATCTTTGTGTAATTTATTTTATCACCACAGATCTCAAAACAGTGAAGGAAAACATAGTTACTGATTATGTACTGACGTGTCTATTTCCCAGGTATAGTGTTATTGAGTTTGTCTATCTGGAATTTCTCAATCTTTCGGGATAACAAGGCGTGACTTTATGTGTTACGTGTCTTTGTGTGGTTGCGCCTGTTTTCGCTCGTTGCATAGAGCTGGCCTTCTGTACCTATTTATTCCGTGGTAATGGTACTGGTCGGAGGGACACAGTATCAATGTTCTTTGTTTTGAACTGTCACATTTTAGAAGATTATGTGGGCGTTGAAGTCTCATGTAGCAAATAATATTTGTGGGTGAGTCATGTTTTGATTTTGGCAAGTTTTCGCAGTACGAAATGGAATGGCAATTTGTTTTATAGAGATGTTTTCATCGTCTAAATTGAAACAACTTCTACTTTCTCAAACAATCAAGGTTGTTGCAACTAGCAATCTTTGAAAGTTATTCACAATTATCTTATCTTGTCTTATTCTATTTATAGAAATATATTGAAAAGTGTTATCACACGAAAGAAACGTTATTTATGGAACTAATGGATATGGCCTGCACTTAAACTGCGGAATAATTAGATAACTCACATAAAATGTCATTTTCTTTCATTTTGACAGATCAGTTCAGCCGCATTCATTGCGTTGCGTTATTTACGTTGTCGAACAAACGAGTTTACTAAACCTACGAAACAATTGATTAGAAATATCCTTAAATACTCTCGGATTGTGAATGAAACTGTTTTTGCAATTAGGCTGCTGGTGACCATAATAAGTCAAGTCAGATGACAAAGTAAATGAGCACTTACACGTGCACATTTTTTTTGCAAAATTAAACAGCTTTTTTCTTTTGCCTTCCAAAAATCTAGCTTTTCTTCAGGTGACGATATATTTCGATTATTTATATCCCTAATATCCTATCCCATTTCTTCCCGTGGATGTCGTAGAAGGCGACTCAGGGACTTACTAGAGAACGGGCAGCACCGTTCTTTATGCATTTGACCACCATACTGCGATCGTCAACGTGCAACGTCAAGCGTGGCGATTATGGCAAATCCCCCTTTTGGGGGAGGCTTATGTCCAGCAGTGGACGTCTTTCGGCTGATATGATGATGATGATGATATCCCTAATTACTAGTTGCGAGTACCATGTGAGTCCGATTTATGATTTGTAAGTCGTGAGTTCGAACTCAGGCTGGCACTTTAGTTTGTGTATTTAATTTCATCACTACTGCTCTCTCAAAACGGTGATGGAAAATATCGTGAGACCAGCTTATCCTAGAACCAAAAATTCGAAGACTTGGGCACACTGGGCCCGCGTAGTGGATTACCGCCCACTCCTTCTCACAGAGACGAGGCTTGCGTCCCAGCAGTGGGAACGTTACAGGCTGATTAGAAAGAAAGAAAAAATGTTTATTCTGCGCAAACAAAACGCACATTACAAAAAATTTAATAAACTAAGAAACATAAAAAGCACACATACAATGTGGACAAAAGCCCGGTATTCAAGTCGAAAAAGTTACACAATATTGTCCATTGACTATTAATGTCAGTCAAGCTCAGGAAAAGAAGCAGTCAAGGCTTGGGACCATAGACAATATAAATGGATCTGCGTTACGGCGCCGCCAAATAGATAACATCCACCAAAACAATAACAAAATGCCGATAGCTGATGAGATAGAGATACCTAATTTAAGTTTGTGGGATTGTAAGTAACTATTCATCATAAACAAAGCAGTCAATACGGGAGCAACTATTCAAAAATAACCACATAAATATTCAGCATGTCATAATTTACCGCTGAACATTCTGATACACATAGAATTGAAACTGAAATCTGAAACATATTTCAGTCGCGTTAGCACCGCTCTATAATAATGTGGGTGAAATATTATGAGCTATAAATTCAGCGTTTAAAGGCATATTAAATGGTGTTCCATGATCGTTGTAGTTTAACTGATTGGGGGAACTGAGAATATGATTGTGTTGACTTTGTTTTAAATAATTCCTCTCTTATGTCGTGCTGTTGGAAATGAAATGAAATGTTTATTTATGTAAGTAGATCGACACTTTTACACGTCAATATTTTGTTGGTCAATATTTAATAAACTAGATGGCGCCGGCATTTCCTAGCTAACTGTTTCCTGAGAAGAAAAACCGAAACCTAATCAGAGGTCATGGTCTCTTTTAAAGTCAAAACATTATATAATTTGAATTTTATGTGAGTCTAACAATGCAGGGCAATGTCTGGAAGGGCCTTTTGAAGAAAAAGCCATTGCAGCTTTGAGCTGACCTGTCCCAACAGACGGCATGTTTGTATCAGTGACCGTGTAGCTCAACCCATTTTAGGGAGCTCAACCACCCGTCACAAGACGCTACCAGATTTGCAGAAGTAGCTTCATTTAGTATTTAAGAGAACTTCTGGCTGAATGGTGTAGCTAGGAGATCATTTTCATATAAATGAATCTGCCTAGCCAGTCTAACTGGATGCAGCCCAATACTAGAATTTACCTGGAGCGACTGTCTATCTGACCTCCACAACCCAGTTACTGGGTAATACGATACCCCTTGGTAAGACTGGCTGACAGACTTTCGGGCTTCTGACGACCTGTAAAGACTGTCAAAGATCCACGAATGAGAGCCAAGACCACCGGCTTAACGTGCTTTCCGAGGCACGGAGGGGTCTTGGTATTTAAAGATAATCACCCATCCACGGATCAGCCGCGGGAAGCGTAGCTTAACCTGATCGATCGACCCATGTGACTGTGCAAGCATAAAGTATAACTAGTAAAAGTATAAAGTAAATAAGTAGAATTTAAAGAACTGGTAGTAGAGTAGCTCAGACGAACTTGCAAATGTATAATGTTAAACAGTTCGTCTATTACGAAATAATCCATTGCAGCATTTTGCAGAGCTTTAAATAACAAACAATATTCCTATTCACTACACTACATAAGTAAGTTAAAAAAATGATCTCATTGCTCTACAAAACTTTGATTAATTTCTAAGACAAACTCGTTTCTTAATTCTCGCCACATTAATTACCAAATGAAACAATTACCTACATCGTAGACGATGATTGATATATTGACAATCTTCTGACGATTAACACAAGTGAAGTCGGGAGCAAAAACCTTACGTAAGAAGTAATGTAATAAGAAGACATGATAGGATCCACCCGCTTTAATGAGTAGGAAGGGGCGATGGATGAATGAAAGGCATAGGAAGTGAACGGACATTTGGGACACTCTAGCCCCATAGCTAAGCTGAAATTGGGAAATCCCGTAGGTAACATTAGCCCCTTCCGTATCAAAAAGACCTAAAAGCAAATGGTCCTTGTAGCAAAACTACACTTTAGCTGAATGTCCAATTAACAAGTCAACTTACAATACATCTAACATAATACCGTTGTGAGTAATACAAGGCCCACAAGGTGGACCGATGACCTGGTGAAGGTCGCAGGAATACGTTGGATACGGCTTTCCGTATCCAACGTATTCCTGCGACCTTCACCGAATCGGTCGCAGTGGCGGTGCTTGGGGTAGACATATGTCCAGCAGTGAACGTCTTTCGGCTGAAATGACGAGTAATCCATAACAGCACATCAAATATTTTTTTCATGACCCTCCAAGCCAAGGTCGCTCCTTTCACCAGACGTAGTATAACAAACCAGTAATCTGATCAATGCCTTTATAAATAGCAGTTATGCAACAGTTTGCCACCTACGTGTGTCATTACGTGAGAAAGTTCGTCAGAGCGACGTATGCGCACCTCTTACTAAGATAAGGTTGGGATCATGTTGTGGCTATAGTGAGCTCAATTAGAGATTTGCATTTTTATTCTCGCTTAAATTATGGGAAAATTTTGTAAAACATAATTTCTTCAAACCAATAAAGGCCAAAAAGATTTTTTTTTACACATCGCAAAGCATCCGCTTTGCGATGTGTAAAAAAAATCTTTTTGCACAGCCCTGATAATGGAATAATTTTCGGAAATATCCGCCACTAATCCTAGTGGCGGATATTTCCGAAAATTATTCCAGGGCTGTTATGCTGTTTGCTAAAGCTTGGGCATCAAAATAAATCTTGGGCATCAAAGTATATCACACCCGCTTTCCGCTCCGCTCATCACCAACCCCGCCTAACACAAAGACCGCTGACACACCACTGAGTCATGGCACGTCATATCGGTTACAAGACTACCTGGAACTGCATTATGTTAGCTGGTACATGTGTAACAGTTGCAATTGCTAATTGTTATAAGTGGGCCGAGATGACAATTGTTTTGCGAATGAGTTCTGGCGACGTGATTGGATTAGGAATATTTATTTTATTCATTAAAGATTGAGAGGTTGGTTTTGCGAAACAAACCCAATTTGTATTGTATTATAGGATATTCGTTCTTGTGACTCTTTCTGCAGATTACCGCGTTTTGTTGTGTCACTCAATAACTGAAATGTCCTCAAACTCAAAGCATTCATTTCAATTTAACCATTTACAGGCACTTTTAACAGTCAAAAAGTCAGTCAGAAAGTTGAAGCTAGTTGCCTATTCCAGATGTCTATGGAGAAGAGCGGGCAAGAAACTCCAAGGACACTCTTTTAACCAAGATATTGCAAAATCCCGGGTACATTATTCTTGTTGCTTCTGTAGGTGGTGGTCAGATAGGCTATAGTTCCTGTAAAACACTGGTATTTAACTGCGTCAAGGCCGTCAAGTTACACTGGAAGCCACACATTGTGAAAAGACGTTTCCGATTGCAATTTCATGGAGGATACCTAAGGCTTTGATTAAACAGCTGGGCTTTAAATAATTGTCAACATGCCTTTCCTAACTAAGTCCTCCATAGATTGTATACTCATAAACAACACTTAGCGGCCTAGTAAAACTTAAAAGGTCATCATTGCAACGTTAATTCTTCATCCATACTGCTCAATATCCCACTGGATACATTCACTTCAAGCTTATAATCTGCAGATGTGATTACCACGTATTGACACAAATGTTAATCGGACAAGTCTGAATGAAGTGATCTGACATCTGACTCACGCGTCCGTTACTTACAGACGGATATCATTACTCATCCAGTATTACATTCCGATATACCGTGATATAATGTAATGTGACAGTTCAGAAATTGTCGGAGGGATTGCTATTAAGTATATACGTATAAGTGCAAAGCGCTAACAGAGTGCTCAGGGGACTGTGGACCGTGCAGTTACTAGCAGCTTTTTAACCAGTTGTTTTTAACCTAAACCCAATTTATACGAAACTTTCCAGTAGAGGACTTGCACTAATTACAAAGCAATAAATCACAGCACATAATTTTTCTGAGCGATGGCCGTTTTTCATATCTAGATGTGACGCATTATTTACCCATAAGTTGATATTTTTTGTTTGTTTTTATTTGGAGACATGTTTTACCGAAACTAAACGTATCCTTCATTGTTTCTTAGCTTCTTCAGCTACATTTAACTTAAATAAGAATGTACTTACTAGGGACATGTAAATAAAACATAAACAAGGCTAGATCTATTTCGGCCCACATTCTCATCACTAAATCATAATAGCGGCAGGAGTCTATATTTTGTTCCATTTTCTTAAAAGCTATAGAGTATCGCTAAAGCAGCTGTCTGGTACCTATGGATAAGTCCCGCAGCTCCGGAAAACCTCACAATCACGTGAAACAAAGTCACAACAGTCGAAAACCACGTGAAAAAAGACATCTTGAGGAACTCTCAATAAAACTGTTTCAAAATCAAATAAAGCACCGCTGTCGTAAACATGGCGAAAGAACCGCGTCATAAAACATGTCTGTTTGTCTGACAGACAGACGGGAAAGCGTAAATCTGTGTTATTGAAGCGCAGGATGCGAGACACCTGGGAATTAATAGATGGGTTTGTGAAATTAGGTGAGTTGTGATTGACTTTCTTGTAATGTTGACGAGAAGACGAGTTTTATGTATTAGAAGGATTGAGAGACTGTAAAGAATGAGGAAAGAGATAACTACGAGAGGATTATTAGTAGCCCATCTGAATTTGAAAAAGATCTTTTTACATAAATCGCCGATTCCTGTAGCCTATATATAACCTTCCTCAAAAATTGGGCTATCAAATTTAACAAAATATATTTCTTAATCCGACTGGCCTGAGATTACCGCGTTCACACAAACAAACACTCCAGTTTATTATTATTAGTAAGTATAGATAGACGACATTCATTTGCATCTACGTACTTTGTTTTATCTATGCAGTTAGTTTTGAAGCCTATACGGCGAACAGACAAGTAGAACTACCTATATCTTAGAAAGAAAGCTAAGCTTTACATGAGAGGAACGGAAATTAGATATAAATTCTCCATTATGGTCTAAGCTAATCGTGCCTAGAAACGGACCAGCTGCTTGACTTCAATAGTTCAACAGTAGGAGGCAGTAAATCACTCACAGATGTACGTCGTGTGCCTCTAATGATTTACAACGGAGTGTTTACTAAGGAATAAATTAACTATTCCGCTTATTTTCATTGATGTTAATAATATGGAGTTTTTAACGGTAGTATTTCGACATTTCCTTTGGTTCGTAATTTCAAGGAAAAGGTGGTTGCAGTTAACTTGAGGTGGAGATAAAATAATCTGTACATTTTCAGTGAAATACGCAACTGTAAGAATCGAAACGAGTGTGTGTGTGTGTGTGTATTACAAAAAAAAACCTACGTTGAATAAATAGCTGTAACTTTTAAAGTAAGCTTCTTGCATAATTGGTATGTCATGAATAAAATAGCATTTTATTTGTTTACAAGCAGCGGGCCCGATGGGATTTCCCATCAGCAAAATCAACGATGCTGATGAATTTAAAAAAATCTTTTTTCAGTAACCTTGTTATAAAACGAACTCTTGAGCATATCAAGTTTTTGATGTAAGTTTGTAATTTTTATTTTCATTTGAAAATATTCACATCAGAAACCCCAACAAAGACGTACCACCTTTTCAAATACCACATTCCTCATCTTCATCAAACCACAGGAAACTTGCCATAATAACCATCCCCAAACCACCACTTAACCTATCCTAGTGGGACTGGCCGATAATAGGCCACTTATAGGCCGGTAATAGGCCATAAATTAACGGCGACTGTAAACTGGAAGTGATCTTTTGAAGTTTGAAGTTAATTTATGGTACAAAGAGTTGTGGTTGTATGTCACCCTGGAGATTGTTGTTTTTATTGTTATTATGGAGTTGGCATGCGGCCGGCCTCGGTAGCTGATGCTGGTTGGGATCCTTTGTTTTGTATTTTATGTGATCAGTTGACACATTGTAACGATTATGGGCGATTGACACATTTTTCCCGCACAAATGCTAATAACTTAGAAAGTGATTACGGTCGCCTAAAAACATGAACGTCGATACAAACTATGGTTTCAGATTTCAATTAGATTTGTTTCCGTTAGCTGTAACAGACATAGGTAACCATATCTAAAAAGACGGGTAACAAAAAAAAAACAGGAAAAGGCGCTTTCATAAGAAAAACTCGAACTTAAGATTTTTACAGATTTTGTTGACTTTGACTACAATTACGAATACAAATTAAAATATTGTCAGGATCCTAAAATAGAATTTCTGACGGTTTATCTACACACAAATAAGTAAGATTCGAGAAATAAAAGATAATTATCATTAATGAATTTATAAAAACTGTTAAATTAAATTACAGCATCTCTGCCTTCCCACTACACGAAGCCAATCACTTCCAACGAACGCTGGAAGTGATTGGCTTGATTCGTTCGCAATACTATCATCATAGTATCGAACACCAATGCTTCCATTAAGCCCACATAATCGATTAGGCGCCGCACTTGCAAAACAACCGCTATCTAATTTATCGATTCAATTTAACGATCATTTTATATCGATTAACCGTTATTGGATAACGATATTTATTAACATCATTACGGCTCATCGCTTTGATGGTTAACACAACAATGAGAACCAAACCTTATGTCTTAATTTACTAAGGTTAATTTCCATTGGCGTTGTGACTATACATAGATCATAATTATAATATAGGTTTTTGACTAGATAGCGCAGTGATCTTTGCAAACATTATTGTCGATTAATAACTCCGGTTATTTGTGTCGGGACGACTTTGTTGAGCGTTTTATTAACTGATGGTTATGTGATGAAATGTTTAACGTATCATTATAATAGGCTCTGTGATAGGTTAGTGGTCTATTGCGAAAATAGGACTCTATTTATGTTGACCGGTGTGCAGAATGGTGGATGTTAGACACACTTTCTTGTCCATTCATCGTTCAATTTGTATCAGACGGTATAATAATGAGGTAGCCATTTACATCACCATTATGTAATGTTCAATGAACATACATGTGTTCTTTATACCGTTCCATATATATATATCTTTATATCATTACTTACTATGTATCTGTACACAATTATGATTGATGCTGGTTAAATATAAAGGCTTCTTCAGACAAGCGCGACGCGACTGCGCGACGCGATGTCCGTAGAACAATTTCCATGAAGTTTTCATAGAAATTGTTCTACAAGAGTCGAGAAAATAAGTGGAGCCTAAAAAAAAACTTTAAAAATAAGGCAGTTTTTAACCGACTTCAGAAAGGAGGAGGGTCTCAATTTGTCTTTATGTATGTTTTTTCTTTGTATGTAAGTTCGGCGATATCTCCGGCAATTGTGGGACGATCCTCAGCGGTTTCATAAACTCCTAAATTTCATTAACTTTGCTTGGGTTGTTTTTGCGTTAGTTTCGACAGTACTTATGTTTTTAATCCACTTTTTGTTTCTTGATGATGTTCTAATAGTTCCTGTCACTATTGTTTACAAAGCAAGTACCTAGTGGTATATGGTGTGGCGCAGGTACCATGACTTTTAGTGTTTTGTTTTGAAAGTAGGTTGATTTTTTGCAAGGAGTTAATAGATGGAGATGTAGATTCACAAGGATGTAGATTCTGCCTACCCCATGAGAATAAGGCGTGAGTTTTTTCTATGTATTGTATTTGGTTTGCAATATTTTTACTTTTGCTGGACGCTAGCCCTGAAAATGATAAAAATTATGTTAAGTCGGGGAAATTTATTGTTAAGCAAAATACTACCAAAAATTTACTACCAACGTAAATTCGTCCCATATTCAAATCTAAGCTGTCTTTCTGCGACAGTTGTATGAAATGTCAAATTGACGTCAGGTTTGCAAAACATCTTTTACAAATAACTTAGCAAACACTTTCACTTACACGTCTACTCCAGCCTAAATCCAAAAACAATGAAGTTAGAAACTCATCGATGCCCAGCAGAACCGAGTCACGCCGCACGCAACCATGTCACTTGTACCTCAACTTACTTGATTCAAGTCTCGTCTAAGTTACAGACAACCCTAAGTACTAGCTATTAGTTACTAGATTGATAGGATCTTCTAACGTCGAGAGATTTTAAGCAACACTACATCTAGTGTTATATTCTGTATTCATTTAAAAGTGTCTATAAAAATGATTGCCAAATGTGGCGTAAAAGAATCGAAACTTATTGGATGATCGATACCATAGTTAGTAGTTACATAATGAATTTAACTAATTTAGTGAACTGTATAAATAAATAGAGGACAACAGGTGGTATTTGGATAAATCATGAAAACATTATTAAATTAACGGAATACGAAATGCTTAAAAAATTACGTTGTAAGATTACAATTAATCTTCACTACATAGTATATAACAAAGTCGCTTTCTCTGTCCCTATATCCCTATGTATGCTTAAATCTTTAAAACTCCGCAACGGATTTTGATGTGGGTTTTTGTAATAGATAGAGTGATTCAAGAGGAAGGGTTATATGTATAATACACCGACCTCCACGCGGGCGAAGCCGCTGGCAAAAGCTAGTATACTATAATAATAAAAACTATTTATCAAACAGGATTCCACTCCCATAATAGCGATACTATAAAAAGCTCATTAATTAAAGTTATTCGGCGTTTGAAAGTATGAACAAAGACCAGAGAAAAGTAGTCAGGGTCGTCGGATATAGTCTAATTTTAGTAAGAAACCGATAGGTGTTTTCGAATGAAACTCAATTTGATAAATGAAATGTTTGTTTGCTATTACTCCAATTAAATTTTATGCGAAAAAAATCATCGGTTTCTTGCTAAACTTCAACTATATCCGACGACTATAGTTACTTATCGCTTTTGGTGACTGTACACGGCTAAGCTTTGAATGAAACTTGATGTTCCTAATACAAAATAAATACAAAACATTCTCGCGCTTTCCGCCATGGTTAGGTATCTATAAAATAAACAATAGTTTAAAAAACTAAAAAACACGCTTTAAAAACCAAGCTAAAAAAGTAGGAAATAATTTAATTCTATTAAAAAGCGTGGGGTGCTTTTTGAGGTATTTTTATACTTAATCAATTAATATCAAGCACCCCACGCTTTTTAATAGAATTAAATTATTTCCTACTTTTTTAGCTTGGTTTTTAAAGCGTGTTTTTTAGTTTTTTAAACTATTATTTATTTTCTATTTTTTAGTTCTGCTAACTACAAAAACCGTGATTTTTCAGTTATTTTTTTTTTATTATTGAATTGTCAACGGTCCTCGATAAGCCTACAAAGTTTAAATGAAATCTGACCGTTTGAAGTGGGTCAAAACCAAGTTCAAAGGAGTCGGTTACAAACAAACAAACATGCTTACAAACATACAGGTGAAGCTAATAAAAGCGTAGCAAAAAGGATAATTATATCAGTCTCAGAAGCGCTGGTAATATAATATTCGACCTACGTTATACTTATAACATGTACTAATTGGCTTCGATTCGATAGCGTAGCTAATGTAATCTCGTTAGTAAATACATGGTGACTTTAATTACTGACTACAAAACTGATGTCATAAATCATTATATAATTATTTTGAAATTATATTTGTTGTAGAGTTTCTTTAACTATAGACGTGCCAGTTAGCACCCGTTATTAGAATGGCGTATGTGAAACAGTAGACCGTCGATGATAATAGTTTAGTTTATCTACCTAATATGAAGAAAACACAATTTTCTTGCTAATACTTTTTAATTGTACAACTTTACTCTTTCACAATCCAACAACGACCGACTTTGCACTAGAAATTCAAAATGACTTTACCATTTTAAAATGACGTAGCTCACTCAGAAATAACGATAATATCATAAACTTTATTTCAAAGTGTTGCCAAAGTTGAACAATATATTCAGTTGCCATAATGAAAATACGACATATTTTTAAAAGTTTGTTACAGTATTATTGAATTTTACTTTGACAGTGTTGCCTCAGTGGATATTATATTTCGGTATTAAAAAATACATATTTTTAAATTAAATCAAAGGAATGATAATCAAAGTGCAAACTTAAGTGAAGGAACAGCCAAAAAAGTAATGGAATATTTGTGCACTTAATTACATAGACCTAATTGCACAAATATGTATCTAAATTCCTCCCTACAACACTTCTATCCTTCAACTCTGAGACAGATGAATTAAACTAATAATGCCGTGATACTGCTACAGCTGTGAGCTCACCCATGATTTATGTTCCTGCCGACGCCGCACACGTACCAGCGTGAAGATTAAAGCGACCTACCCCCATGGGACAAGGGAGGAATTCAATTTAATTTAGAAGACTGTCTGTCTGTGGGTATTTTTGTACGCAGTTTTGATCATTTCTGGGGTGATAATTATGGAAAGCGTGGGTAAATTATAACGATGTTAAGTCTGAGTTTAACCTACTTGATGTCTGCGATGTGTTGTATCTGTCTGTAAAAACCTTAAACGAACCTAACCTCAGAGAATTAACTATTGTTTTTTAATATATTTCACCGTAGTAATTAATAAGTAGCTACTACTGTTGCATTTTCAGTGCCTGCAATTTCAACTAATTTAAAAACGATTTCTAGCTCTTTTTTTATTAAATAACAACGTTGGACAGTTTCAGTCTTCATTAACAAATTAATTTATGTTTTACTTACATAAACTTCATTATTAATTTAAAATAACCATATTTTTTTATCAAATAAAAATAGAACAGATCCAAAATTATTCAACGAATACAAAATTCCAACCCAATCTTATAATAACACAAACAACATCAATACAGTCATTTCTAAAGGACAAAATCAAGTGGTAATGGCCTATCATCAGCTTTGTTCTATTTGCGGGGAGACGCGGCGCAAAACGATGCGCCTGCGCTTATTTTGACATGCCTTCATTATCGATGGGGCATGTTAGGTACGCGAGTTTAGAAAGCGATGCTCGAGATTTTGTTTGCGATAGCTTTAGGCCAACAGAAAGCGTAAAATTTACGAATATAATAAAATTATGGAACGCAGTTTAGATTATTTTTCAAAAAATTAACTAAGTAATGAAAACTACCTTACGGAAATAGAAATGAATACCTTCATATCGCATTCACTGTCATGGGTGACTGGGTGCTCGTAATAGGAGCATTTACAGATAAATAAATATATTTCTTGCATAACATAGCATCATGCCCGTAATCCCTCATGGGTTAGGCAGAGGTGTAGGTTACCTATACAAGGCACATACTTGCAATCTATCAGCAAATTGTACTATTTTTGTGAAAATAACGCATAAGCACGAAAAAAACATGATTATATTTAGAATTAACATACAACAAACAATTTAAACTTAAATGAATACTACAACTTCAATTAATTCGCATAGCATTCAAACCGCATTGTGCTCCAACCCTTAATACAGTGCAGCATCGAACTGCGCTAGTCTAAACAAGGGGGCGGCGAGTGCTACAAATTGAACTATCGCAACTCGCGCCAGTAACTGGCACGTCAGGGCTGCCACTCGTGAGTTAAATTATGATGTATTTATGACACACTTAGAATGGAGTTCGGAGACAAAAGAAGGTTGTAAGTGTTCTGCATTCAAAATTGGATTGCTGGCATCAGGGCTAGGAATGGCGTGCAATATGAGTTATTACTGGGCTCAGAAAGCTGTGCTGGAATTCGTAAGAGTAACTGTTTTGCAAGGATGGGAGGACGATGCATGTGGAGGATGCAAGGACATTTGGAGGTTGAGAAACAAAATCAACAAAAAAAAAACACCTAAAATTATATTGCCCTTACGTAGAAGGTATTTTAATATTTAAGTATGGTAATTAGATAAAAGTTTGTAGAAATTTATAATTTATTGCATTATTCGCTAGAATCTACAGTTCTAATCTCATCCCGTGGCTTAACATCGTCATATTCCTTTTAGACATTACGGAGCGGTATTAAAATTGAACCAACAGCTCATATCCACTAATCTGACCACCGACAAATGACAGCCTAAACCACACATTAACATAGATAAATCGTAGCACCAACAAACTGACGATTGACGCAATAAAACCCCGTTAGTATTGCCATCATTAATCCATATAAATTTCCTTGCTAAAAATAAATTGGCAACCCTAAGAGACACAGCTGCAACGGCCAATAGCTTATTGCTTGGACGTTCTACGTTTGAATTACATCTTGCAAACTTATTTGCACACTCAGATAAATAACATATCTTCCTTCTACTTGAATAATAAGGTTTAAATTCGTGTGGGATTTACTGTTTGGTCAGTAAATGGATATGTTTAAGTATTCGTCTCGATTAAAACGATAGAAATGCAACGGCAATTCAATATTAGTTATAGGGAACGTGTGTGAGAGCGAGTGCTCGCAGGAATGCTAAGAATATATCGGGATGCCGATTGACAAATTGTGATCGTTTGGGATGTACTGCAGAGCTGTACTTGCGCTTGTTGGACGAATTTACTTTGAAGATTGGAAGATAAAGAGCAAGTAGTGTACCCGACCCGAGTTCAAATTATTATTATTTCTTAAACTCGTTGGTTTCTAAATAATTATAAATGCATAGGGCGCTCAAATGGTTTGAAAGAAAGCTTTTTCGCAATTTTCTCATGGGATGAAAGTTAAAAAAAAAATTGTTCATTCTGCACAAACAAAACGCACGTTACAAAAAAAGACAAAATACACACATACCTACTAAGTAGCTAGTAGCCACGTATTTAACCAACTAAAGTTTTTTGTGATATACGTACGTACTAAGTATGATTATGTAACTTATATGAAATTCTCTGAAATAAATAAGTAGGTAGTAACAATATTAAAGATTCAAGCTTCACATATAACGAATGACCCATTGAAAATATACGAGGAACTGTTAAAACAATCATCATTGTAATCATTTATCTCATTGTCCCAAACAGCACAAATGAAGAAGATAAGATATATTTTACAACAACTGAAACCACACACCAAGACTCAATAAACTAGCACTAACTACACAATAAAGAGCCAAACACTACAATATTAAACGAACTTTTAACGCATCAATTAAAGTCCACCATAACCCTTTACATAAAAGTTAAGTGCATCAGTTTGTGAGCATGAGCAAAAAAACAAACAAACAGGACTGAGAGATAAAAACACAATAGGACGAGTGATGAGTAAGGAATAAGAGCGAGCGCACACTGAGCGCTGCCGAGCTATGACATGTGTTTTGTCGTAAATTGTTTCAAATTATAGTTCCTTGTGCGGTAACAGAATTGACTATCAACTGCGATTACTTAAATTTAAAGAAATACACTGTGTTTCCTAAATATTAAGGTTCTGTTTTGTCAAAACACTGCTTAATCAATTATTACAGTTTTTTATTAAAACACAACGATTATGTCGTAACAATCCCAAAAGAACGAGAGTGAGAGAGTTGCTAAATATCATGTTTTGCCTATTACAGTTGATTTCCAGTCAATTTTGAATTAAAAATAAATTCTCTACGATGCGATGCGAAAATGCCCGTTTAGACCAAGAGTATTGAGTACAAAGCAGCTGTTAGACCTGCTATGCTGTAGGTATGGCTCGGAATGAGCCCATGAAAAATTCTGACACACAGAGACTGCATGTCAGTGGAATGAACATGGCTCCGCTGGTCTGGAGGAGTTACCCGCCTCGATAAAGTGTGAAATGAGTTCATCCGGGGTTCATTTAAGATCGCTGATATTAGCCAAAAGCTCCGAGAATATACGTTACTGCCTATGTTGGTACGGCCTTGTGATGCGTCTTGAAGAGGACCATGTGACCCGCAAAGTGATGGCCATTGAAGAGGGCAAGAGAGGCAGAGGACGCCCCCTAAATACCTGGTTTCAAACCATAACGGAGGACATGAAGACTTTGGGTATAAGTACGCTCAGAAACAGCTCAGCACCTGGCGAAATTGTATTAACGGGGTCGACCCCGTTTTTGGACATGGCAATGAGAGAAGAAGAAGAGTGTTTTTTTTAATACGGCTTTTTATATACAAAATTCAAAGAAACCTGACATCTATTAATGATTTTATGGCCAATTTCCCACCAGAAAATTTCTTGTTGATAGGCCTACACTGTCTTTCCTCTCTTAGATAAATGATTAACAATGTAATTTGAAAACATTGTAAAAATAATTACTTTTAAAAGAGTAACCATAGAGTTTCTTGCCGGCTCTTCTCCATAGGTTTCGACAATAGATTATCGGAACCGTGCACCTAGCTTCTGACGTTTCTTACCGTTTCTTACCTACTTAAGTAGATACCCATATAGATTTATGTTAAATAAAATATTTAATCATTAAAAATATCTGATAAATAAATGTTTATTAGATACAGTACTGTCACAGCACGGCAGCGCGACTCTCCGACTTGCGTCACAAACTGCGCACAGAACAATATTACTTACTCCGGTTTTGTAATTCGTAGAAATTGTTTAAATTGCAATAGATTGGTAAACGGTCCATTTAACACGTATTGCATTTATATTAATTAATATTTATTGCTGTTTAATGCATAACTTGAGAGGCGATAAATATGTTACTTAAGTAAGTGGATTGTGAAAAAATATATAATTGTAATAGGTATTAAATAAACATTTACAATGTAAAGTAGGTGCACTTTATTACACACTTTTTGAAGTAGCTAAGGTTTTCCAATGTAAAAATTTATCTAACCCTTGCTCCTCCCAAACCAAAACATGGATTATGTTAAATAAACATACTACCGTACGGCCCTAATAAATGCTCACATTAGTGGAACCTATCAACAAATTTAATTACACACATTCATGCACGAGGCCGCGACACACTCAACTCATACAAACATACTTCCATATTTGACAATCCAACTAGCTTCCACATTTAGAATTGCTTTAACGCAGATTTTCTTGCTAACTGAACATCAATCTGACAAAGTCCATAAAAGGACACTAAACTGTTTTAAGTAGTTTCTTTCACAGCAGTCCGTAACTAAAATAAACTAAATGAACAGTTGAAATGTAAACTTTTCATAAAAAAATCTAACAAAACGATTGTTCAACATAAAATCAGCAATGTGCGCAAACCCTTAAAAAAACAATGCGCCCATCTGTGTCCATTGGCGTGTACTAAAAATTATTACCCTACCCAAATCGAGAGCACATTCTAAAGAGCGAGCCTGACTAATTGACTGTGATTTACAACTCGGCCGGGTTATATTATATAACCTCGTGAACTTCGGAGAATCTTATGTGTTTATTTGGCAGCGTGTGTGGTATCCTAATGGATCGCTTTAGTGACCGGTTACATAGAAGTTTTGGTGTTACTTAGTTCAAAGAGAATGGGTATGGTAATTGGTTGGAAGTTATTGGGTCAGGATGGGTTATAATTGACTTAATAGTTGAACAATGTTGATTGACTGGACAAACAAAGTAAGCGGTGAGGAGTCGATTAAAGAAAATGAATTTAGTTGCTTGCATAGCGTGAGAACAGTTTCACTTACAAGTTTAGATGTAAACAGGAAATTCTTAAAGGTAAACTAAGCCATGAATAAAAAATAATAAGCATAATTCATGCTAATAGAGACACTAAACAAAGTTAACGACATAAAAATAAGGTTGCCAGAAGGACACATTCACAATGAGTCAACAGTTTTATTAGTTTCAATTCAATTAGGCCGTGAATTTAAATGCCGTCGGAGCCACCCCCTAAAGCTCCTAATTCAAACATTACGGCGGTGTATTCAAATTGCGTTTTCATTGCATTTAATTGGAGGGGCTGAAAGCAACGTAACACAATATAAAAAATAAAGTAACATTGATAAAGTTGACTCTGAAACATATTCATAACATGGAAACAATAAAGGGATTTTGCGACCGATATTTCGAACCGAAACAATTCCGAGAATATTAAATCGAGCACTGGAACTCAATTTAGAAAGACAACATTCAAATAGAGACTCAATTCAGCGAAAACGTAACCGATTTTATTAGTGTAGATATGTAGTACTACGAAATTACAACTATAAATAGATAGTAACTCACCTTTCCCGATTCTTTCGTCTTCCGCCCACCCCGGTGAATCCTTAGACTTTGGCACTGACAGGTTCAGAGGCTGCTCCTCGCATTTATAATAAAGCACTTTATCAAACTCACTGTCACTAGTTCTTACACTTTTCTGCAGCAACTGTTCTTGCAATTTATTCTTATGAATACTTATTAAGTTCCTATCACTTTCCGAAACCTGCACACTCTTCTCTTGATACCCGAAAGTTTTTTTCACATCGAAGTTTATTTTCACATTCATCAGTTGACTCACTGTTGACTTTTTAGTTTCGCTACTTTTATCTACATTTGAAAGACCTAAAATATAATCTATAGTGTGTAGCGTGGGTTTTTTCGGTGGTTTCCCGTAGACATGCGGATGCCATGATGGCTCCGACACTTCTGTATCTTTCTTCTCTTCCGTAGCTTTGATTTCTTCATCTCTACTTTCGAAGCTGTCTATATTAACATCTGAAGCGTCTCTAGACTCATCTATGACTAAATCTTCTTTGTCATCTTCTACATTTATCTTTTCGTTGGGACTTAACCTGTCGTCTGCACATTGGTAGAAATTAGTATCGTTGGTAAAGTTCTGTACATCTATGAGCGTGTTGTCTTCCTGGTGTGGTGTGTATGAAGATACTACAGTTTGCATTTCTTGTTCTTTACTGTCGTCACTCATGTGTTAAGCTTTCAATATGTACGGAAATAATACATGTTTGTTTTTATGATTGGATTAGTGTGTTGGTGCTGGTGTGGGCGTCGTGTCGTTTGATGTTCTCTTTGATGTCGGCGTGAGGTTGTCGCTCGCTTCCTGCAACAAACATACAGTTGGTATTATTGAGTGTTTGATTGAAGCGAATTAAGCGGGCGTTTAAGTGGATGATGTATTGGTATTTTTATCTTGTGATGATTGAATGAGTTTACATCTGACGAGGCTGAAATAAATGTAGTTTGTTTTAATCGGTAAGAATTTAAAATTTTATGGTGGCGTGTCATTTTATGGAATTATGTTTAACGTTTAGTTTGATCGTAGCCGTTGTTAGATGAGTAGTCTTAAGTTTGCCTTCCAGTTTCCAACAACTTGGTACATGTACTAAACACCTAAGCTCAGAAAAACCTTTATCTAGCTCTAATAAACAATTCCCAGGTCTACACCGTTGCCTAATAGTCCAGTTGTGATCCCATTCAGCTCACAAAACTCTAATAAACATGGGTACATCAACAGTAGCCACAAAATGAATTAAACGATACACTAACAGCCCAATAAACGGTTCGTGCTCTATCTGCGCGGCCAGGTCGCCTCGCCCCCCGGCGCCCGCCCCCGCCGCCCCGGGCTCCACCCGCACCCCACACGCACACCGAAACACGGGATCAACTGATCGGTAAGCGCTGATTGATTTTTATTGGAATCACATATCAGGGTTGTCGCGAATTATTTGTTTTTGTTTTATTTTTTCGCTACGTAAATGTTGCCCTAAACAGTATTTGACTATTTTTTCCTGACAGTTAATTAACTTGTACTAATTTAATTTAATCATTCCAATTAATCAGTAATTTAGGACAATCATTATCACAATTAGATCGAGGCGAAAGATATTATCAAACGGATAATCAATAATGTACTAATCTTGTTTATTTGTGACCGAATAGTTTATTAATTAAACTAGTACACTATTTATCTATAATTTAATTTAATTTGTAAAGTTACATATCGATATCGGAAACAACGCAATTAAAAACTTTGTGGATAAGTACCTATTGTAAAGTGCATAGTGGCTAAATCACATGTTTTCTCTAAACTCGCTTCTTTAACTTACACTTTATAAACTCTCTTAAAAACCGAAACAAATTAAATAGCTTACTATTTATTATGCTAATACAAATATATTATATGTAGAACGACAACATTCAACAGTTGTCGATTATTTATTAACTACAAAAAAATACAAAAAAGAACAGAAAAGTTATGCCCATGGCAAATGGCAGCAGCCCTGCGAGGTGAAACTGAAACAAAGCGGCGACTGGAAAACACGACGACACGACACTACGACACAAAGCGCCTCGCAACGTTTTGGTACAATACCTAACGATTCGGTACGATTCGCAACCACCCCGAATATTTGTGGCAGTTGCTTGCTGCTGGTGCATTTATATTGTATTTTAGTGGATTATTTTTACGGTTGACAATTTTATTCGAATGAGTTTTTATGAAACAAAGAAACTTATACTTTCACGTATAAGTTTTAAATTGTTTCAACGTGAAATAGTCTTTTCTTTCTCACTAGCTGACCCAACAATCCGTGTTGTCCTGCCCAAATTTCAAAAGTTCATACAAAAATCCCATAGAAACAAGAACGTTCTGTTTTTCCGGGAATCTTTTCCAATATTTCTTCCCATGAAAACCTAACTTGAACCAATCATCAACATCTTCATCATCATATCAGCCGAAAGACGTCCACTGCTGGACATAAGCCTCCCCAAAAAGGGAAATTTGCCATAATTGCCACGCTTGGCAGGCGGGTTGGCGATCACAGTATGGTGGTCAAATGCATAGAGAACACTGCTGCCCATTCTCTAGTAAGTCCCTTAGTCGCCTTCTACAACACCCATGACTTGAACCAATACAAACATTTAAAACAAAAAGGAATGGTAAATCGTTCCAGCCGTTCTCAAGTGATGCACTTACCAACAAACAGCATTTCATTTTCAATTATACAGGCACGCCTAATAAAGTCAGGCAACACAGCAAGTTGATGTAGTGTTGGAATCAACAATTAATTATTTATTTTATTTATTATTTATTTAACCATTTATGTACACACATATATAAACAGACAAGAAGATTAGAACAGAAAAATAGGTACAGAGGTGATGCTTATTTCTAAAGAAATCTCTTCCAGCATACCTGCGATAGGAGAGAAGATAAAGAAATGTAGACAGCGTGTGAAAGGGTAAATAAGAAAATAAACTACATTGATTTACGATCAAAAACAATAATACACTAAACAAATTAAACAACTAATATGGGAATATACTTACATACATAATTACAAACATACATACATACATATTTCTAAAATAAATATCACTAAAATATTAATAATAATAATGTAAATAAAATAATATATACACAACTATGACGAAAAAAAAAAAAAATTAAAAATTAATTAATTTCACGGACGGTACATATTTTTTTACTCGTATTTATTCACTCGTTTTCATTACAATATTATAACAAGACGGTTGTTGAAAGACGCACCCTAATAAAACCGATACTAAACGAGGGAAGAACAGTTTCCTCACGAACACTCACGGCCGCCCCACACTTCGCTAAAGTTCCCCTCATATTCACCTGATTTCCACAACTGTAGGGCAAGTTTTCCTTCTTTTAACTTCACTTCCGACGCTGTCGATTTGTTCGACTCTCACTTTAAGGAGACGCGTATCAATGTCACAGTTACGATTGTTTTTTCCATAAGTAATATAAAATAAGGTTCTTTTTACAAAACCTTTTTATTAATATCAGTAAAACAATGTTTAAGTCCATCTCTTGGAAACCCTATAGCGATTTTCTTCGCACGATTATTTTAAGAAACATGCCTTTTACTTACCTACAATTATAAATGTCACACAAATAAATCACACTATTTGAAGACTAGAACTATAATAACCACTATAAACAATTAATTTATATTTATTTCTTATCCATTATTACCCCGACTCACGTGACTCGTGAATAGACAGTAGAACGAATAGCCGTGCGAATGCTCGCCTAGACTAGTGACGTGACGCAAAAACATAACGTGTGTGATAGTATTGAAACATGACGAAACTGGCCTGTGGCTGATTATTTCGTAGTAAAGTCTTTTATTATTTTATTTAAAAGTTTTATTAGAGTTCAAGTTTTGGAACGAAGTTCTTTAACGCAGATTGCGGTGGGAGTAAAATTGTAAAAATCGTCACGAAACGAAAAAGCGTAATTGCCCCCTCTATGCGATTTTTTATTATTTATAATAGAATGAGAAAGAGAGAGAGTGAGATCGTTTTCTTGGTTTTCGAAGGTGCTGAGGCCAAAATAAAAATCCAAGATG
Source organism: Polymixis lichenea (assembly GCA_949091785.1). Classification (NCBI taxonomy): domain Eukaryota; kingdom Metazoa; phylum Arthropoda; class Insecta; order Lepidoptera; family Noctuidae; genus Polymixis; species Polymixis lichenea. The sequence goes on along the minus strand of OX420952.1, from coordinate 21,185,154 downwards.
GCGGCTACGAAAATTTTCTAAGATTTTTATCATGGGTGTTCTTTTCATGGTTTTATAGGGTGTTGAAGCGTATACTGAAGTCAACGTTTGAGTATTTTAAAGATAGAGTAAACGACGTTACATTCTGACTTAAAGAAAAAGCGTACGGAACTTTGTTCTTATTTACAAGACTAAAGAGGTTTTATTAGGTTTTTGGTTGTGGTTTTTTCTAACGATCTAAAGGAATCAATTGAGAATTAAGTCCGCACCCTGAAATGGAAAGATAAATTTAACTTTCTGACCCACTGACCGTCTCCTTGACCGTTCAAAAGTACCCTGAACATAACAACACAACACGACATCACGCTTGTAATCCCCCAAGAGTAAGGCAGAGGTGTACCTATGGGTAGTTCACTCACATTACGCCACATGTTTAAGACCACAGAAGTGCACTGTAAATGATTTAGGTAATTGACATAAATACATTGAGTTTTACATCCTTTAAGTTAACACAAACATAACATATCATCACGCCTTGTTTTGCCGAAGGGTGAAGAGGTGTACCATCTATAGACACCCACATTTCGCATCCTTTAAGTTACAGGAACAAAATAACTTAAAAGTAGGTTTACAGTTCATATCAAATATTTGTTTTGCATTCTGAACAGTAGCATAAGTACGTATACTACAGAAAAAGTTAAATTTTCTGATAATAGACAACGGCGCCCCGGCGGTGTCCAATCCGCGATCACCAATCCCTTTTTTTCAAAGCGTTGTTCTTAGAGCAATTTCTTATATGAGCGGCTCATTTTCCGCAATGTCTATCCTTTATGTTCTAATATCATTAGGTATCATTTCACACGATATTAATGTGCGTTAGAAAAAGCTATCAATAGTTTATAACATTAAACCTATCACCGGTAGCCCATTACAAACGACTGAGCTCAATTAAATTATGAGATATAGTACTACTTGGAATAGCCGACATAGCCCACGATAGATAAATGTGTACCTTGTAACTTGTATCATAAGGAGAGAATACACTGGCAAATACAGGTGTTATTTTATTTGTGCAGAAAACTTACTGCTAGGGTACCGATAGTCCTGCCAGGGTCGCGGATTTATTCGAAACAGTTACCGTGCCCCTGGCACAGGCAACAGAACGAACAGGGGTTGTATTTAGTCAGTAAAAGTCTGACACGAAGCAGGCCAGCAGGGAATGACATTACCTGCGGAAAGATTACGTCGTGTCCTTTCCGCTTTCCCATACATTTTGGCGTAGTGTTTGGCGTGAACACTAACAGAAATGTGTTTTGTCTCAGGGCCCAGAGCGGAAGAAGTCATTTGATAATTTCCCAACCAAAAGAAAATGGTACCGATAGTTAAACATAGGTAAGTGAAGGATGGCCAATTATACGTTTTCACTGGTAAAGCTAAAATAGGACAAGAGACTGTGGACCGGCGAGGAATAGCAAAAGTACCTACCCGGAGAGATTTTTGAGTAGACTGAACACTTATTAATTTACGGAGGTGCTCGTGGCTAAATAATAACGTTAAGCTGCGCTTGTCGTGGTCGTCAGTCCGTGGATGGGGGACCATCCATTACACATCGAGATCTCTCCGTGCGTCGGGAAGCAAGTTAAACCGTTGGTCCCAGCTGTCATTCATAGATTTTTGACAGTCGGTACGGGGAAATTAGAAGCCCAAAAAAGTCTGACAACCAGTCTTTTCAAGGGGATGCCATGTTACCCAGGTTACGGAGGTTAGATAGGCAGTCGCGGCATGTAGTACACTGATATTCAGCTACTTCTGGTCCGATTAGACTGGAAGCCGACCCCAACACAGTTGGGACAAGGCTAGGCAGTTGAAAGAATATAAGTTCAACTAAAGTACCAAATGATTTTTGGAGTCCCCTAAGGCTTTATGTGGCATATTATGGTTTCACCTGCGCCCTGCATTGGAACAGACAAAATAATACATACTTATTAGTTTTAGACCCCCTTGTTTAAAAGTCGTTTGTGAAGGGCCACTCATTCCTTACCCTATCTTTGGGTGTCGACTATCGTACAGGTAAATAATTAACTACTTGTTGCTAGAAAATGGTAAATTATTAGTGCTTCCTCAGTGCAGCAAACTGATATCAATAGTATTTCTACCAATAGTTACAAACATAGCAAAACATCACGCCTGTATTCCCTAAAGTGTCAGCGAGAGGTGTACCTATAGTAGGTACACCGACATTTCACCCGTTATGTTTAAACCCCACGTAATAGAGGGCGAGCCTATTGCCATCAACCGGGCACAAATCCAGATTCCGGGCTGCTACTAAGAAATCCTTGACGGGATAACCCAATAACACTTCGCCCGACCTGGGAATCGAACCCTCACGAAGAATCGAAGCTCAGCAGTAGCGGCTGTAGAGCGATGACGACCTCCAACAATAATATCTAATATATAAAATTCTCGTGTCACAGTTTTCGTTGCCATACTCCTCCGAAACGGCTTGACCGATTTTGATGAAATTTAATATATAAAATTCTCGTGTCACAGTTTTCGTTGCCATACTCCTCCGAAACGGCTTGACCGATTTTGATGAAATTTTTTGTGCTTATCCGGTATCTATGAGAATCGGCCAACATCTATTTTTCTTCCCCCTAAATTTTAGGGGTAGTCCACCCCTAAATAATTTCTAAGGCAAAACAACGTTTGCTGGGTCAGCTAGTAATATAATAATATCAACATCTGCTGTGGCTACATTTAGGTACTTACACTTAATTCTAATACTCACCTACGATTATTTATTAATAGATAACATAGATCGTAATTTCATCACATTAATACCATCTAATGGACATTCTCCTTAAGGCGTCCTTAATGCACATCAATTAAATTATTACAATATGCTTACATACACACAAGGTTCTGCATTGACGTCAATCGGCGTCGCTCAACATAAGCACACGTAATTTAACGTAACACACAACAAGGCAATATCACCCTTAACAGCTTAAAACAAGGTGGATAGTACCGTGAGATGATATTACCGGTTCTGCGAACAGTCAAGTGTAGGATTTCAAGAAAATGAAGCGAATTATTACTTTATTTATGAATTAAAAAAAATATCGTAGTACCTACTTAGTACCTTCAGATACGTGAGAAAGAAGCGTTTCTCTATTGTGTGATGGTATGCAAGCGTAGGGGATTTTCTACATTTTTTAAGTTCTCCTAAGATTTGATATCAATAAATCAAAAGTCATTTATTCAAACTAGGCTGACAGTCAACATCTTTTGCACGCCAAAATTACATAAGACGGTCCCCCAAAACGCCCGCCCATCACCATTTCGTAGTGCTTTACCTGAGAAGAAGTGTCGCAACAAACTCCCCAACAGTACAGCTGTCTGTTCAGTTACATATATAAAGGTACTTACTAGGCAGATTTTATCCAATCGCTGAATCGATTGATGATGATATGATTTGACGTCGATTAATTGCAATTGCAATATTCAACAAGATGTGAATGGATTTGGATCATCATCATATCTTTAACATACAGCAGGATGCTACCGGCCATCGTTTTCACAAATCCGGAGTCTAGTTTAAAAACCAAGAGTAGGGTGAAGGCATATTTCGTGTTGGAAACCTCAAGTCTTTGTAAAACCGTCAAGCTACCCAAAGTTCTGCCTACCCCACACACAGTAATATTGGTATGACCTACAAATAGTTATTCCGGGTCTGGCTGTTTGTGTATGTGAGTTTAAATGTTTGTAAACGCACCCACAATACAGGAGTAATTCCTAGTGTGGGGCAACGTTTTTTTGTTTAAATAAAAAAGTAAACTAACGATCTCCTCTAATTCCATCTTTCATTGACATAGTTCTCACTTATCAAATTAACACAACGTTTGGGGACGTCAAAGAAATCAAAAGAGCCATCTGGTGTTTTTATTAAAAACAAATCCACGGCTTTCATCAAAAACATATGAAAATGCAATAAATTAATTTGGAATATCAAAGGAGATCAAATGGAAGATAGTTGAGGAAATGTTCCACAATTAACACAAACGGTTTAAGAAGATAACTGTCATACCCATCCGCTGTGTTTTGCAGACTACATGCTTCTGAACGAAGGTTATATTATGTGGAGTGTAACGTCGGCTTTGAAATTCTTTTATTTTTTTTAGTTTACTTTAGTAGAAGAATGATTTCAAATCAGACATCGAATCGAAACCTTAGTCAAGCTGGAGAAAGTTATAGCAAGACCTATTAGCGGAATCCCATTCCTTAGTGATCTATCCAATAAGAACGGTCCGACAATGCTAGTTCCATGAGAAGTGGTATATTTTGATACTTCTTTTAACTGAGAACTAAGTACTTTATTACCGATGCTTATTATAGATCATATCGTAAGCATGCAGCCTAAAATACGCATAGTAGGTATATAGTTGCACAAAAGCGTGCTAATTCGCATGCGAACAGATGCTACTTTAGCATGTGTCTACGAAAAGAGTACGATTATTTAACACACACGGAGATCAAGCTTGCACACGCTTGCTTTCTAAAGGCATGAGTGTATTTCTAATTTAATCGGCATTTATCGTTCCCACTGCTGATACACAAGCCACCTCTCTGTGAAAGAAAGCAGGCCGCAATCCACCACGCGGGACTGTCTTCGGTTCTAGGAAATGCCGCATGCATCAAAGCTCACGCTGTAGTTGAACTATTAGCTCATGCTAACCACCAACTGCTGCGGGTTTTTAGGGTGCGCCTGTGCTACAGTCTACCGCTCAACAGTGGATACAATATCCCATGAACAAATGCCTTTATGTCGTAGCAGTAAGGGCGATTATTGTAGAGTTAGTGTTATTATTTAAGCACGTTCACTCCATATTTTAATGTGATGTGCATAAAAACAATTGACGATGCTTTACTTTGATAAAGGCTATATAATGCACACCATTTCGATAAAAAAGTAAAATTTCCATTAAATATAATCTATAATCTGACCCAATCCGTCTGTAATCTAAGATAGGATACTTATTTTATTGTATTTCGTCAATTATTGCAATTATCTGATTCTTATTGCATATTGGAAGTCGGTAGGTATAATAAACTTATAAAACAGGTAAGGCACTTCAATAAGATATCACTGAAGTAATATTGTAAATAATTATTTTATCTGCAATTGATCCAGCTTTAAGTGCCAAGTGATTCTATCTCCGTGTGGTCTTATGGCCGATTCCTATAATTTACGGACCGTTATTGGTTAAAATGAAGACTCTTGTATCTTCACCGTTCATGAAGCAAAAACCTCATAGCTTCGCATAGTAGACCCTCCCATAAAGAAGTAGCTATCACAGGTAAAATTAGCTTATGAATCTATTCATATGCCCAGTTTGGCAATAAAAAATGCTACCATTGGTAAGCAAAACAACTCGTTTTTGTATATAGGAATCAGCAGGCAGGTCCACTGTCTTGGTCAATGAGAAGATCTGTTAGCCTATAGCTAGTTTTAAGTTGACAGTAAAGAGTGCGAAATACAAATTCAGAAGACAAGACCCACCTTTCCAGACATTGCTTAGAAAACTCTAACAAAACTTAGCCTCATGGGATCGAAACAACTACTTTCAGCAGCCGAGCTTCCAACCACTAAACAAAAATGAGGGAAATATCTCAAAATATTATCCCTCTTCAAAAATCATCGACATAATTTAAACTAATATCCGAGCACGATTCACGATCAAAGTGGTCTTCCGATCAACATGGACACACACGGCCTGCTTCTCTGCCCGTGACATCAAACAGGCCACACACGTCGTCACACTTCCGCGACTTTGACAGCGCCGGCGACTAATGTCATAATCCTTATTTGTAATTGGAAGGAACTAGCCGCCATTTTGATACTTTAATAATGCAGGTTACAAAGGAGGGTTCTCTAAAAAAGTTTTTATTAGCTGTACACTTGTAGTGATAGTTTTTAATTTTAAGCTGTTTATATTAAAGCTAAAATGCATTAATATGGTTTTAGAAACATGTCGATGTAAACGAGAAACCATTAATTTTTGAAGCGAATTTATTGGACAACGAAATAAATAGAATATCATACAGTCGGTGAGTAGTATTAATTATATTTTAACAGTTTCTGTCCGCGGCTCCGCACGCGTGGATAACGGAAATTATCCTACGGGATCGTGTACTACCAGGAAAAAAAGCCTATGTCCTTCCCCAGGATGCTGTCTATCGCCTTGCCAAATATCAAAGTCCGTTCAATGGTTTGAAAAGGTAAGATACAGACACCGTAACTTTCGAATTTATAATATTATGTATGGTTTATGGTTACAAGTCAAAGACGAATTTCCTTTTAAACTTATTGGAGCTATGCAAGTGAATAGTTACAAGCTAGAAATGAATACCGACAGGACGTCTTTAATACAATACAGGTATTCTCCTTGGGTAATCTTTTATCGAAATAAACGTGTGCAATGCGATATTTACTCCTCCCCATGATTCCTGATTTGATATGATCATTTATCTGCCTGGCTTTTTCAAACTGAGTTCGGCTTCCGGTATAACCGGATGTAGCCGAATACTGCCAGCTGAATTGTGGAGGTCAGAAAGTCGCTCCGTGTTAAATACTGATTTTACATTTAGAGACTGCCTATGTTACACAATCTAGTTACTGGGTAATACATTACCTCATGGTAAGATCGGACTTTTCAGCTACAGACTACCCGTAACGACTGTCTGTAGAAATGACCCTGCTTACCGAACCAGGAAGGGGTTTCGATATGCAATGGGTGATCGGCCAACCACGATCCGACTTCGGCTAGCAGAGCATAACCTTCGATCGACCCGTACGGCTGGTTTTATTAGGCAACGAGCCCCTCCTTGTGTTTGATATGATGTCAGAGCCTATTAATTTCAAGTCTGAACATATTGGAATATATTGGATTTTACCTCCGTAGTTTTATATTTCACAAGCAAGTGGACTCAATTATTTACGTCGTTGAATAAATTATTACGATTTTATTAATAAAGAATTAAAGCAGTCCATGGAATATGTATCGGACTTGTTTAAATTTCAATTAATACAGGCAAAATATTTAGTCTTTCATGGGTAAACCCGGATTTTTGTCTCATCTAGTATGGAGGTGTTTACAGATACACATACCCGGATCCGGAACAACAATCTAAAACCCACAAATAATTCCTAAGTGCGGTAATAGAAACCCCGACCCATAGCCCAAAAGCCCTACCTAGCTACAAACACTGCGCCTACGCCTCTCTTAACGCTAATTAAGCCACCAAAGAAGTAAGTAAATATCAGTGCTCTGATAATTACTTATTATAATGTAAAAAGTATATTATAATGTAAAACTTTATCCTTAGTTCCGCAAATACAATAAGAGTACCTACCTAAGTAAGTTCGTTTCCTAGGAGCCAGAAAAGTGCCTTCATATAATTTTCCTTGTGGATATTACTGAAATAAAAGTCAAAAGCATAGTTTTATATTTATATAAAACTTCTCACAATCCATACAATAAATTGTTTGATTGTGTCATTAGCACAATTTGGGTTTGTTTGGCAAAATACTACTTTTAGGGCTAATTCTATAGTTCTATTTAGTTTTTTCTTTTTCTCTCTCTGTTCCGTGTGGTGCCGGACGTAAAAGAATTGCACCATTCGATTTCTGCCCATGAGTGTCGCAGAAGGCGACTTAGGGACTTACTAGGGAATGGGCAGCAGCGTTCTCTATGCATTTTACAACCATACTGCGATCGCCAACCCGCCTGCCAAGCGTGGCGATTATGGCAATACCCCCCTTTTGGGGGAGACCTATGTCCAGCAGTGGATGTCTTTCGGCTGAAGTGAATGATATTTTTCTACTGTTCTACTTTTACTCGATCTGTTTCAAACCATAATACATTGGACATCAATCAAATGGCTCTCAATATTCCTAATTCGTGGGCCCTAATTACCTAAAACACTAACAATCAGAACTTGAATCAGTTTTAGTGTTCCGTAGCCAAATGGCAAAAAACGGAACCCTTATGGATTCGTCATGTATTTTTGTCTGTCTGTCCGTCCGTATGTCACAGCCACTTTTCTTCGAAACTATAAGAACTATGCTGTTGAAACTTGGTGAGTAGATGTATTCTGTGAACCGCATTTCACACAAAAATAGAAAAAAAAAAAAAAATTTAAGAAGTGAAACACAAAAAAAAATCTTCAAATTCATACGTGTGGGGGGGGGGTATCTATGGATAGGTCTTCAAAAATGATATTGAGGTTTCTAATATCATTTTTTTTTCTAAACTGAATAGTTTGCGCAAGAGACACTTCCAAAGTGGTAAAATGTATGTCCCGCCCCCTGTAACTTCTGAATAAAAGAATGATAAAACTAAAAAAAAATTATGATGTACATTACCATGTCAACTTCCACCGAAAATTAGTTTTGAACGAGATCTAGTAAGTAGTATTTTTTTAATACGTCATAAATCGTAAACCGCAATTTAGCTTTCATTCAATCAACTCAAATATAAAATTAAATAAAAAAACATTTAATTTCATAAACATAAACCTTATGCATAAACCGTGAACCATTATTTTCTAATAATAAATCTGTAATAGGTGCCTAAGAAAATAATAATTATAATTCGCGCGTTACTTGCTGCTACGGAACCCTTCATGGGTGAGTCCGACTCGCACTTGGCCGCTTAGGATATTAATTGCTTCACATGTTTGTAAGATGTGTCTGCTCATCAATGTTAATTACGCAATGAATGTTGTTGAACTTTCAAAATGAAAGCCATTGCTACCGGTAGTGTGTTACACAACTATCCCTCTGTTTAGCTAATACCACTATTCCATCAAAACCAGTAACAATCATCCTATCTAATGACCCATCGTACAGATTACAGACCTCGTCAGCACTACACAATCATTATAATTATTAATTAGCTAAGTACCAATTTAATCAAAACAACAAACAGTTAAACAATTGAAAGTCGCCACATTGACGATAGACACGTTATTATTTCTGTAATGACGATTAATTTATTACGATAGGTTTAGCACTTAATCTATGTATCTACATAGATTAAGTGCTAAACCTATCGTAATAAATTAATCAAATATTTAATAAAATTAATATTATTTAATAAATATATATATAATAATATTAATTATTATTCAATAAAGTAATTAATTAAATAATATATAATATAATATAATAAATATAAAAAAATAAAATAATAAAGATACAGATTTATTAATCTGCTAGCTTTTTCCCATAAAGAAACTACAGATTTATTAATCTGCTAGCTTTTTCCCATATTGAAACCTTCTTTTAAATCCAGCCGTTCAAAATATTTTTTTTTTAATATATGTTTAAGTTATAATGTCTGCATGTTGTTTTAGTTTTTACTGTAATACATTTCGACACAATGTAAAAATTGTTAATGAAATAAATAAATACTGCTGAATACCTTCCAGTATTTTACATGGAGTGACTATCTGACGTCCACAACCCAGTTACTGGGTTACACGCAACGATACCCCTTGCCAAGACTGGTTATAAGACTTTCGGGCTGCTGACTACTCGACACGATTGTTAAAGATCTATGAATAACAGACTGGACCTTTTTTCATTACTCCGTGGCCGGGACCATCGGCTTAACGTCCTACCGAGGCAATCTATGAAAAGATCAAGGTAAAAATATTTTACTGAATACCGATTTGCTATTGTCAGCCACTTCGTTGACATATTTCAACTAGTCATTAGTTATGATAAGAATGAGCGAGTTTCCATTATTTAGTCATGAATTAAAAAGGGAATGCCATCACTTTGTAACTTTATCAATAGAAGACAAAGGTCTCAGCTTGTATAGAGAGATATCGAGCTTCTACCATGGAGAGAAACCATAAGGTCCACAAAAATGTTAGAATTCACTACCGCCTAGTCATGACCAAAACTAATTTAGAAAACATACCGATAGAAATTGAGAAATCGCTCGTATACCTATATCAAATAGTGTTCTAGTATTACAAATCCGCTCAACATGTCTCTAGGGAGTGATGTTAGACGGATTAAGAGGCAGCCAATCAGCCAACTTGCATAAGTTATACATACTATAACTAGCTTCTGTTCGCATCTTTGTCGGCATGAAATATCTTTTGTTTTACATACATTTTATGATAACTTTCTTTAATTGCCTTGTGGTCTAGTGGTCTAATGGTCTAATGGTCTAATGTTCTAGTGGTCAATTGGTCTAGTGGTCTAATGGTCTAGTGGTCAGGGGTCTAGTGGTCTAAAGGTCTAGTGGTCTAATGGTCTAGTGGTCAATGGTCTAGTGGTCAATTGGTCTAGTGGTCTAATGGTCTAGTGGTCAGGGGTCTAGTGGTCTAAAGGTCTAGTGGTCTAATGGTCTAGTGGTCAATGGTCTAGTGGTCTAATGGTCTAGTGATCTAGTGGTCTAGTGGTCGTGTCCGCTACTGATGAGCATAAGGTTCTGGGTTTGAAGTGTTATTGGGTTTTTATATATGGAATTTCTGGACTCTGGATTTGTGCCCGGTTGATGGCAATATAGGCTCGCTCCCTATTACATGGGACTTAAACATAACAGGCGAAAAGTGTGTACTATACGGGGTTAAATTTTAACCAGTGCGCAAACTGTAACCATGAATTCAGCGCAGAAATTTTACGTCGGTTATACAAAAAAAAACAGCTGTTTCATAGAAAAGTGCAATACCTACGTGGTCAAAATGTATGGAGCAGCAGATTTTTTTAATCACCGACTATATCTTTCTACGCTAGGGGGTCTAGAATGATATGCTGAATTCATGGTTTCAGTTTGCGCACTAGTTAAAATTGTACCCCATATAGGTACACCTCTGCCCAACCCTTCGGGGAAGCAAGCCGTAATGTTATGTTATATATGACACTCGGCAATACTATAGCTTTCCATTAGTGAAATAATTTTTGGAATCGGATCAGAACTTCCGAAAATAACCTTCTACATACAGGCTCACAAATATGTATTACCTCTTTATAATAATAGTTACTAATATGTTTGAGTTCCAATATTCCTGTGTCAACAAATCAAGGACCAGATGGAAATGGACAATTTACTGACATACATCTAATACAACAACTGAACAGAATGTAAAAATTATGTGAAAATAAACCCATTATGCTTGTCCGTTGAACTGTAAGTGTCTCGAGTATGGATGGCAAAATATTTCTTTTGTAACATCCCTTCGTTTCATCGGTCATATTCATGAATTTCTGCTATCGGAAGGGTTTTGTGAACAGTGAATATTGGCTCTTTTTACCTGACTATCGAGTTTGATGAAAGGGTTGTGAATATCATAGATTTTATTTCCCACTATTATAATAGTAGAGTGGTTTTCAAATATTTCTGCTGTTTCGTCAAGTATTTTTGTACTAGCAATATACCATTATAATCTATCGATTTCAAATCTGAATCTTGTTTACTTATGTTTGATACTAATTTGCGGGATTTGAAAAAGTGTATGTTACTACCAGCCAACGTAAATTGTCCGTATATTCTCATCACTATGCCATTCTTTGACTATTGTACGAAACGGTTATAACACGCTAAATTGACGTAGATTGCCGATTTGCTAAACAATTAATTTCCCTGGCTTTACACAGAACATTTATTAAAAAAGACATAGGTTCATCGAGTAAGGTATATATTGATATAATCAGGACACGATGAGGAAAATTAAGCAGCAACACTACAAAGCTTTAGAAAAACGTTAAACATTTTCCTCAAAATCTTCTAAGACAGTTGTCGTCGACCAAACACTGCATCAGACATTTAAATTACATACAACAGTAACATAGCAACATGCACAATTTGTACCCGCGTCTACTTCTCAGAAACTAGCAGACAATTGATACAAAACAAATCAATTGATATTGAGTTACAGAATACTGTCGCTAGTGCACACTGAACGGTTCAAAGAAAGAGCTTTAAGTATTCACGTAACAGGTCTGTTGTTTTCAAACAGTAGTAGGTAGTTTGTTTGTATTTTTGATATCTCTGTGTGTTGTACCTTATTATCTCCAATAGCTTCTGTTCGCGAATTCGTTCACATGAAATTTAATTCAAATTATCGTACGTTTTTTCGCAAATCGCAGGTCAGTGTAATGCTGTGTGTTGAAGAAAATATAATTTGCAACCGTAACACGTATGTATTAACAGAATTAAAATCATCAATACAATCCTCGGTTTATTCCGAACCTGACCCGAAATCCTAACCCGGTAGCGGGTTAGGTTAGGAACTTCAAAAAAATTATAATATTTGTTCCGAACGTAATCCTATTTCTAACCTGCCCCGACGTATCGTTCCTATCATAACTCGAATTACGTTATACAGTATAATTTTTTATCCAGCGCACAAACTGTAACCATTAATTTAGCATATTATTCTAGACCCCTAGCGTATAAATTTTTCGTCAGTCATAAAAAAAAATAATCAGCTGTTTCATAGAAAAATACAATACCTAAGTGGTTAAAATCGGTTTATTCCGAACCTGACCCGAAATCCTAGCCCGGTCGCGGGTTAGGTTAGGAACATGAAAAAAATTATATTATTTGTTCCGAACGTAACCCTATTCCTAACCTGACCCTCAAGCCTCAAGATCGTTTTATCGCATTGAATGTTTGATTCATGAAATAAGTAGTCATTTAATAGGATTAAATGAACTTAGAGGGTTTTTTGATTGATGATTTTAGTTTATTCTGTAAAGCCATTTTTATTACGGTCGCGAATCATATTTCAACCAAAATACAACCTGACACAGACCTGCAAATTGGAAAAAACCCTTAAGGAGTAAACGAAGAACCTTAAGAAAGAAGACCCTTAAACATAAAATATCCCATGACACTCGGCAATGTCGTAGCTTTCCATTTGTGAATGAATTTTCGGAATCGGATCAGCAGTTCCGAAGATTACCCCTATATGTAAACTCACTAATGTTATCTCTTTATTATTAAAGTGAAAACAATTTAAGGGTTAATATTAGTGTTTGAAACTAAGTATATTCAAAGTCAACAGTCATTTAAAAAGTTAGCAGCCCGTTCTAATAAAAATATATTCTTTTCGTGGTGATTAGAGGTTAAAAAATCGCAAGTTACGTACTCTTCATCAAGTCATTCCGATGCATATGGTAAAAATATGTGACAGCAATGTTAAAAGGTGTTAGATATGTACTAAAGGCTCTACTAAAGGTTTAAAGTGCCGACAGTTAAAATTAAATGATGTTATATTTAATTTCAGATTAATCATTTTTTAAGGAAACCCCTTCTAAATTAATTATTCGATAATTAATTTTGCAGGGGTTTCCCTAAAAAACTTTAACAAATAAACCTTTAATACATAGGTAACTATGATAATAAAGATAACGAATTAATAATCCCACAAAAGACTTAATAAATAAGGTAAACCAATGTGATTATCCTTTCAGTTGGAATCGCAAATGGCAATTAGTGAAAATTTCCAGGGTTTTTCCGATTAGCTGCCACAGGCAAGAAATAGGTTAATTATTAAAAAAATAAGTGATATGATAACATTATCACTTTTTTTTATAATTAACTTAATAACGTACAAAATACATTGAACAATGGAACATATTTTTGTCTCTCTCAATGCCTATTCTGTATAGTCTATGTGGGCTTACCTATTATTAACGTCGTTCAAACTGCCTGTATTTCATACAAAAAATACTTTAATCCCTTCTTACGTAACTTACTCAAATTAAATAAAAGTACTTTAAACGTTTTCTAGGCGGCGGCCACCGACGGTGTCCATTACCAACAATAACAATAATTTCCACTTAACTATTACTAAACAAATTAAACCTCAAAATATCCACCTCACTACTTACAGTTGTACTTAAGTACAGTTACACAATGTACTCATTTGTTTTAAACAATTCAGATTGGCCATGCGTCAGTGGCTGGAATATTTAAAAAGGCATATTGCTTGTTTTTGATAAGCATAATCTTGCCCAATTATTGTTTTATCGCATAATCTTAATACTACAAGGAGACTAATCGATAGCAATTTTCGAATAGTTTGCTAAACATTACGCGAATGGATTAGTAACTCATTATTCTAATATTGTTTGCTTAACGGATTTGTGAGACTGAAAACTGATTTTTTTTTAATAGCTCTCGGGTTTTAATACTGCTAAATGCTGAATAAACGGCTGAACTTCTTGTTGTAGCCTTAAAAAGGTCAAAGGCTATCTAGCACTTTAGTTGCGTAGCTCACTATCAATCATAATCTGAATAATTTAGAAAAATATTGCTAATCCATTGCTTCAAAAATGTGTGTACTCAACAACGTAAATGTGTTATTTAAGTTGTTAAGTACACAAATCTAGGTGCACGGCAGTGTCACCGCCAAGACGAGCCAAGCGGAGCGCAAGGGCACTGCCTACCTTTTCTCAAAGCGCTTCGTCGTTTTTTGAACCCTTATAACTTGGGTTTGGATTATACCAGATAAACAATATTCTCGGCATCTGTTGTCAATAGCGGACTTATTAAACATGTAAAGTTTTAATTGCATAGCTCTTATACTTTAGATGTTATTGATATCTAAAAAACCCTGATTTCGTCACTGACTCACTGATGATCATCAAAATTCTTAGGGTACTTTTCCTAATGTTCTAGAAAGCTGAAGTTTGGTATGTAATTAGTACAAAAACATCAAAAAAGTTCTAAAACTTGGAAATTTTATCCCCCAGCCCCTTAAACTAGGGGATGGAAGTTTGTATGAGACTTCCGCAATTTTAACGCTAGAGGTCTGAAAATTGATATAGGGACTCCTTATTATAAATAATAATAAAAATTTAATAAAATAAAAAAATTAAAATTCGTTACTACAAGAACTATGTACAACAGAAAAGTAATGAACAGTGGATACATTTTTCACCTTACGCCCATGTGAATGTAGCGGAATGGCCAAGCCACATATTTTTACTAAGGTATAGAGTTTGTGAAGTTAGGCCTTGTAGAGTTAGAAGCTTGGCTCTACATGAGATCTGATAACTTTTTGACAGTGTGAGTCATGTGGTCTCGTCTTGGCAACATTTTACATGAAAATGTTTTTGGTGGGATTATAATTACGCTAAGAATGTCGAATTTTGTTGAATTGTCAAAATGAAAGCGATTGCTACTAATCGTGTGATACTCAATTATCCCGCTGTTTGACATGTATTTAGAAAACTCGTTACTGGATAGCAAACAATATTTGCATTCTTATGAAAACAATGCAATATTCTTTGACATTTGACAGATCATAAGTACTTACATTTATTACTACCCATCTTTTCTCATTCGCCAGAGAAGAAGAAGAAGAAACATCGTAGTCTAATTATACAAAGGCAGTAATCAAGCTAATTATTTTTGGTTTCATGTAAAAGTTACAATAAGAAAGTCTACTAAATACGTGAAAATTTATTTCCTGTCACGTACTTGTTTAAAAAGATCAATATTAGGAATCTGTTAACGATGACTTATCTTCAATCTTTGTAATTAATAATTTAAGATTAAAATAAAGCAGTAGTAAACCAGATTCCAGATTCCCTTCCTTAAACAATCTACTATTTATTTGCACAACCTGTTTCAGGATAGCTCCTGCCATGGTACAATAAATGTTAGTCAGTAGGACGGAAAAAAGATTCCACGCTGAAATGACGATGACGACAATAAAGGTGATAGCAAGATCGATAGCCCAAGATGCGCCGGATGTCAATCTTATAGACTATACAAATTAATACATTCTAGTAAGGACGTGTAAATGGTCCCTTGATTAGTCAGGCGACGGAGTCGGAACCTGTCAATGCTCAGTGCAATTAAACGATGATTCATTAATCAATTAAGTTCTGAACCAATCTTGTAATGATGTCAATCGTATCAAGTAGTGTTTCCGGCGCTAATTTGTACTTAGCATAACCCTTCTCTCGCCTTCGATAAATATATGTTTATTTTATTAGGTAATTAATTAAAAGTTTAAGCATGTAATGAACACCTAGCTGAGGTACTGTTAATGATACCCGTAGATATTATACGTAACGTTTTGTATTTTTAATGTTATTCTTTGTCCTTGTTTTATGAATTGCCCATGTTTTCGTAGAACAAATTTTGTTTACCTTCTTGTTGTCGTCGTCGTAATTAATAAAAAGGTAAATAATGAATTAATGGCCTTGTATAACATCAAAACATTTGCCATCTCTTCATTACATTGTATTGTAAGAACATAGAAATGAACTTTATATGTAAACAGTGCAAACAAGAATACTTCATTCAAGAGCTGTTTATTTTATGGGCATTATACGTTGTGTTCGTTAAATTTCAACAACATCGTACATAGTTTAGATTCCTATAGGTAAATAAATACTGATACCTACTCGCTTGGTAAAAACTGGCTAAAATAATTATCTCAAAATGTTTTTTAAGAATCGAAAAGGGTTTTATTAACTGTTAACTGAAACTTCTGAAAAACAATTTAGAAAGCAAGTCAAACAAGTTTTTAATTCAAAACAAAAACTTTTAAGCCAGCTTAATTGCTAACCACACAAAAACAAACTTCAACTAAATAAAAAAAATACAAACTCACCTTATACAAGTTATCCGTGCAACAAAACACAACACTCAATAAAAAAAAACACAAAACAGTCACAGATCATAAATGTCAAACGTCAGTTACACTTCCGATAATCAGCGCATAGTGGCGGGAACGGAACTAAACGAGAAAACGAAACGTGTGCGGGCCGACGTGACGTTGTACTGGCGGCTCGCGACTCGCGAAGCCTGGCCGAGTGTGGGTGAGGCGAGCGGACACGTCGCGGCTGTGTGCGTGTGCGAGGAAGATAGCTAGCGGGCTGTTAACTCGGCGATCCTCACAGTTAGACTAACTCACATCCAAATCGCTTAATTTTATGAGTTGTTGCCTTCTCCACCCCCTCGCTGGGGACAGGCGCAGTGACTTTGGAGAAGCGTCTCGCGGGATTTAAGTTTTGAGAATGCGGTTTGTGGATGTTTGTTTTGAATTAAATAAATACCCACAAGTAAGATGTTGCGATAATTGCGATTACTAAGAGAGCGCAAAAAATCTTAATCGTTTATTTATTAGCTGCTCCAATAGCATGGCTTTAAATTATTTTTAATGGGTCTTATAAAAAACAAACTCGAATGAAACTAAGAAAAATGAATAAAAATAAAGCTAGTTACAAGCTTTGCGGAATAGTTAAAGCGCTGTTTAAGAACAAATAAACTTATAAAAGTAGGTACTGATACAAATATCTCACAACATGCTTGTATTTTCAGTTATATTTTATTCTAAGTTCAGATAAAATAAATTATCGAAACACAAAACTAAGCTCACCTGCCGTTCTAGCTTTTAGGTATAATTAAAAAAATACTATTGGCGTCATAAAATTATTAAAATCATTTACGATAACACAGTTATCATACTACATACAGTAATTTCACCTATCAAAATTGATAAAAATATTTTTGCTTGATCATAATACTTAAATAACATGTAAAAATATTCGATTAACCCTTTAAATGTATCATTAAAGATGCCAGATAATGACGATTACTGGTAATCGTTTACTTATCATTCGTATATCGCGATAAATGGGAATTTGATTGCTGCTATAATTAAAAATTAGTGTAAGATAGCAGAGGAAATTATTTATCGTTATATAAAGACAGCAGAAACCAATTAACTAAGGAAAGAATACTTTTGGGTTACAAAATTATACAAGAAAAAACATTTAAATTGATTTGTTAATTAAACGTACTTAACCTTGCAAGATTGTAGGTACTTGATCATGAAAAACGATATAATACGACCTTTTATATTTTTTGTCTTTATTTTTCATAAGTTTACATAAAGCTTTCAAATAATACGATTCATCACGGCACAATCCAAACCAAAAATCTATTCAAATATCCTTTATCAAGTTATAAATCAACAAAAGAAAAAAGCGCCCACCCCATAACAAGGTCATAGCAAGCAAAGCATTTAGCGCCGGTACAGTAGCAATAACTCAGCACAGGAAATCACGTCATCGCTCTATTACAGTGCGCACACACGTGCGAGCACGCACACAGGCGCACGTGTCGGGTGTACGGGAGGCGTGCGCGACTGAGCACGGTGGAGGCTTTGACTCGATGAATTGGGGAAGGTTTTTGAAAATATTTTTTAATTTTTTGTAAGGTAATCTGTGATGATTGCGTGTTAAAAGTTCTTTTTGTAGGTAGTAACAATAATATGAACTTGGAGGTTTTGTGATACTTTTACATGTCAAGCATTGATAACTAATGAGACACAATTAGGTACTTAATTTAATCTGTTGTTGCAAATCTCCTAAGAGTCGCCTTCTAAATAGAGTTGCAAAATTTAGTTGAAAAAAAATCAAGAATACACATATGTTTTAGTTAGCCTTACGTAAAAATAAGTCCTTGTAAGTTTAAGGTTTTTGATTAGACAAAAAAAATAGAGCAGAATTTGACGTTACGAGCCATTACGTACTGTCGACTGGTCGCCGGCGACTCGAGCGATGGCGACTGTGAGTTACTATAGTTTAAATAGGTGCTTACGCACTTGGTCGTCGGTCCCCCGGGTGACTCCACGACTCGCCGCGTAGTGGCGACGCACAAGCGACTGCCGGTCGCCGCCGACCAGTCGACAATGCGTAATAACTCTTAATCTTTCCGTCTGTCCGTGGTGATGAAGCTTACTATGCACAAGGGCGCTGAATAAAAAAAATGTAAGTTCAAAAACTAAAGCCCGACTGAAAAATCACGCTCTAAAAAGTATGAAACAAGAAATTACGCTCGTATACCACTTTCCCCTAAAGCTTATGATCGCTTCCTACTGTTAGAATGTATTGTTTTGTTAGGGTAGGTGGCCTCCAGATGAGAATACTATCTTGTTCATACGTTTGAGAACGCGATTTTTCAGTAAGTGGGATTTAGCTTTTGAACTCACTTTTCATTTAAATGTTTTGGGATTAGCTAACACTACCTACTTTTTTTGACGTGCTCTTATTAAGGCCTTTAATTGTTTTTTAAAATGTTAATTACTATGTTCTCTAGAAGGCGCTATTCAATTTAATGTGACCTCACATAGCCATCACCACCTATAACCAGAAGACGATCGTGACCCTTCCAGCGATACCTCATTTGTCAAATCATGATAAGTAGTTTAGAAGTTAGGAGAGAACAGATGAACACACATACATACCGTTCAAAATGATAACCCTCCTTTTCGCTTCGCCGTAGTCGGATAAAAAAGAGCAATTGTTTTGCCTTGCCCAATATTTCTCAAAACTAAAAACAACTTAATAATAAAACTTCTAAGCCCGCACCATATTTCGCCGAACGCGGAACTCCACCTAATTGTGCCCGCCATCACATCGCATTGTTATTACTATGTATCCATTTGAAATATTAACGGCACATGCTACATTACAGCCTGTTATACTGTTATATTACGCGTGCTATATAACGCGCTATATAACACGTTAACAGTAATTACGCGACAGTTGTGTGCTCAAGTGACGCACAGTGTTTTGTTAGGCGATGTTTAATTAGTTTAGGAGTTAATTTAATTTTGCTCTGTAAGCTTGAGGTGGTATGGGAATTGAGTAATGAGAGTGTGTCTAGCTTTCTTATTATGTAAGTTACGTTATGCTTATACAAATAAAATATTATTGTAATCGTCGTAGTGTTAGGCAGAGATCACATTTCACCAGTTATGTTAAGTCCAATGTTATAGAAGACGAGCCTATACCATATTATATTATAATCGGGCACAAATCCACATTCCAAGCTACACAAACTTACCACAGTCTATTCCATACCCGACCATATTTCTAAACAATATTTAAATGTATCGTTACTGTTAGCCCGCATCTTCCCTTTGCTGGGCAAAGGCGTCTCCTCATGACTTCCAGTTCTTTAGATCCAGGGCTAAAGAAAGACCACTGGTCGTTTGTTTTGTCCAGTTCGTCCCGCCATTTCAAGTTAAGCGTAATCAAGTATATATTTATTTATTCTAATATATTTTATCTATAATTATTATTTTGAAATAATTAACTTGTGAAGTTAAAATATTCAAATAAGGCACAATTCTTAACCCTTAAATGCCCGATTAAAAGTCAATCAACGACAATCGTTTATCAAAATCTAATCGGGAAAGTGATCAGCCTAACTTTATGGTTCAATTTATAATCAATGTTACTTTATTAACTATTAATAGTATTAATCGCTGGAATAATAATGAACCACCGACAATTTCCTACAATAACGGAAGTACTTACTTAACTTTACCGGTTTATCAGCAGTAATGTGTTTATAAGAAGTATGGGAAGCCTTTCGCTTTTTTTAAAACAGGTTTTGTAATAGTTCAATTAGTTTTAGATTTATTTATTATGTATGTCAATGATGATTAATTTGAATTTTTTTATTAATATGAAAGTTAACGTGTCAGCAACATCAGTGGTTAATTTAAAAGTGACGATGTTTATTGTAATGACTTGTATTAATTCCTTAGCAATAAATGATTATAACTAAGATCAAAGTAGCCATAGCTGCATAGTCCTTTTTAGCAGACCAAGGCATGTGCAATAGTAGCCATCGGCCTCGATTCGTTGTTCGCCACCTAAACTAAAATAAGACTTGGCTATCTCTTACTGACAGACCCTGAAAGAAAAATACAAGTAACAGTTTGGAACTGTCAAACTAAATTAAGTCTCGATAGCCATGAATTTAGCATGATTTTAAGCATGATTAATTTAGTTCGTTGTAGTTTCGTCGAAGAAAGTTTAAGTTCAACTAAATTTGACAGCTCTTATTTATAACCTTCTCATTTTTTCTCATGGAAAAAGATAGCAATAGTCTGAATTAAATTTAGTTGGTGCACAACAGAATCATCACCATTATCTGACCTACATTAACAAACTTTTTATGTCGATGTGTTAATTATTGAAAATATACTAAAGTTAACCATGGATTATGCAATATCGTTGGCGCATATACCTACCTACCTACCTACCCTTCCAGATGAGTGGCGGGAGAAATAGATGACGTGGTATCGCTTGCCTAGACAATCTCTTTACAAGTAGCTATAGTACAAATCGTTTAGATCAGTTTAGGGGAAATAGAGCGTACAAAAAAGTACATTTCATGTAGTAACAACAATTTCTAAGAATTAATAGTGACAAGGCAACGGATCTTCAACAAGATACAATAAACTACTTTATCGTATAGATACTCTATCTATGAATCATTTAAACTTTTCGATCGTTTCCTAATCACATAATTATTTTATTTGTTTATTGATGTTATCAATGTATCCGTTATTATATATAACCCAGTGGGGCTTCTAATTACTATTACGTTTATTGGATATTGCATTTATCACTATACTTGGAAGATTTGTAATCACATTATATTGTTATTAGCAGATAGGTCGTCTGATACCCACTCTCCGGCCATGTTTTATTTTATGAAAATAAAATATCACACTACTGCGCCAATAAGATTAAAATATTTTAACTTAAGTACACCAACAAATCGAGGTCTAAACAAGCATTGAATAATTCAATTGAATCACAAACACATACCTCATAAGTCGCTATAAACCAATTTAATTGTTTCCATAAATTGTATTCGCAAACGTCAGAGCGCACACAGGGTTAGCGACTAGCGTATTTACAAACCTGTCTACGTGGCTACGTCATGCGAGATTACTGTCTACGGCGTAGCGCTACGGCTGTATGGCTACGGGCTACGAGCGCTCACTAAATGTAGTATTATTTTATTATGTAACAATGGGGAGGTTTAGTTTGTTTTTCAAATGAAAGAGTGACTGTACCAGTGTAATGTATTTCTTAAGTAATTAATAATCTTATAATTAATTACTTAACAAACACATTACACTGGTTACATGAAGGAAGGTGTTGAAAATTTGATGAAGCTGCGTTTAATGAAATTTTTAATGGAATTTCCCAAATTGTGTCTCATAAAACTAGTAATTTAAATAATGCAAGAATATTATGAAAATAAACTGTTGTGTGTGTATTATTGCCACATTCAATGTAGCATTAAATTAATAGTATAACCGCAACGATTATTAAGTACCGATTATTTTTTAAGCATCAAGTGTTATTGTTTGTTTTCTTTTGTTATTCAAATTGCCCGAATAGTTCAATAATGTTTGATAAACAAAATAAGCAAGAGTATCAAGTGCTTTTTATCGAAAATTGGATCCATCATAGTTGGGACTTTGCACGACACAGTACCGTATACGTTTACCCAAAATTTCATAGAATAGCCGATTCCTACAATTTACGGACAGTTGTACGTTAAAATTTAGACTCTTGTTTGACCTTAAATGAAGCAAATGCTTCAAAGCTTTGCAGAGTAGACCGTCCTATATAGAAGTAGCTATCACAGGTAAAATTAGTTGACGACACGATTTGTTTGCCCAGTTTGGCAATAAAAAATGCCACTGTTGGTAAACAAAACGATCTGTTTTTGTTTATAGGGACCGAGCAGAGAGTTATCATTTGTCAAAACCAAGGGCAATTCGAGTCTATGCCTGCAGGCGAGCCGATGCCGCGGCTGGTGCAATGACGTTGAGAACTGACGAGCTGTGCTATGCAGACGATCCATAAAAATGTAAACGTTATTCTTATCCAAATAATGTTCCTATTCGTATGAAACGGCTGGTTTACTTAGCAAAGTACAAGTGCAGTTCTGTGAATCTCGCCCTAACACTAGCTACTATAACACCTGCTTCCTGGAGCAGTCGTGCTGAAATAATTCGCACAAAGTGAAGTACATGCCTGCCTGGGTTCGAACCCACAACTAGTAAATGCCGGGACCGTCACCACTGGGCCAGCATTGCTCCTCATTTAGTAAAACCAACACAATAACACTATGCCCGACCTGGGAAGCGACCCTGCAATCGAATTGTTCACAAAATGCTGACGAAATAGGACCGTTCTTGGTATCGACCATACAGCTGGTTGATGTTTGTTGGTCCTTAACACGTTCGACGCCGCGTCGGACAATGATGGTTGACATCCCATTTTCATCTGGAGCCAGACAAAAAATAATGTTTCTGTCAAATTTCATTAGTGAATGGGTTTAAGGGATATATTTGACGTTATAAAATATGGTTTAATTCTCACAAGCAACACTTTATGCCTATTTTAAGTGTTAATAAGCGTCACCCACCATTGACCGACACGGCGCCGAACGTGTTAAGGTGTGCGCATGCGCAGGTGAGTCCACATATTTCTATTTTTCTTTAGTTTCAGCAAATTGCAGCTCTCTTTTACGTCGTATGTTGATCAACATGCGAATCGCAACTGAAGGAATGATATATCTACTGAATAATAATCATCAATTCATATCAATCGTCCAACTTTAGATATTTGTGCCACCTAAGAATTTTCATATGAAATATTAATTGCAAAAAACCCATTTGAATTTTATGATCTCATGCTGCGCATTCTTTCAACACACCGGAAATTTAACAAAAAATATATCCACTTACCATACGAAGTTCAAAAAAATGCTACACATGTCATGTGCATAAAGTACACTTCGGGCCAAGTTGAACTTTATTTCAATTGGTTTTATGTTCGTACTAGCTTCTATTTGTCACTTCGTCCACGTGAAACTTCTTGTTCCCCCGCCCCACCGCATCGTATCACCTGCCGCACTATTACTCCGTGCTTAGCTCCTAAAGGTCCTAGCGTGAAGTTGAGCCCATAGCCTTCTTCAAGAATTGGGCTTATTATACTTAGCGCATTGTAACAATTACTTTTTAGTCATCTTTTAAATTGAATCTGGGTGCTTTTAGGGATCCGAATTTCAAACGGAAAAACCCGGTACCCCTATAGGATCACTTCGTTGTCTGTGCGTCCGTCTGTCTGTTTTCTCAGGAGGTATAATTTATTTTTTTACTAGGTAAAACAAACTCACACCAAACCGCACCACACTACACTGCACTACACCACCACACCACACCACACCACACCACACCACACCACACCACACCACACCACACCACACCACACCACACCACGCCACACTACACCACGCCACACCACACCACGCTACATTACACTATACTACACCACACTACACAAACACACAAATAACTAATTACTATTTATTTATTTCTTCTTTTGTTTGTATCTTTTTTACTTCTTTGTTTTAGTTTCGCTAATGTTTCCTACCAAAGGTCAAAAAATATATAATATCTTTAAGATTTAAGTTATACTCATACACTGTTTTTGGGGGGGGGCTGGTGATCTGTATGACAGGTTTTCCTAGTGCAGATACCAGTCTCTCACAAAGGATTTATTTAGATATTGTAATCTTCATATATTTAAGGCGCCTTTGTGAAAAAGAAAATAAATGTTTATTTATTTAAAAAAATGACTTATTATACACTATACAGGGTCTCCGTTAATTAATGGATAACCTTGAAATGGTTCATGGTAGAACTAATGGCCATTCAGAAAAACATTTTTTTTGTATTTTTTTTTTTGTAAAAAACAATTCCAAAAACAATACAACCGGCTTCTGAAAAAACACTACAAAGTGAAAATAACTTTAATTTCTGAAGGCGATAACAAAAAATTAAAATAGATATCCAAAGACACCGACTTCCAAAATTAAAGTTATTTTTCACTTTGTAGTGTTTTTCGGAGGTCGGTTGCTTTTTTTTAATTTTTTTTATAGCAAAATTACAAATGAAAAGTGTTTTTTTCTGAATAGCCATTAGTTCTACCATGAACCATTTCAAGGTTATCCATTAATTACCGGACATCCTGTAACCTGTATATTACATCTAAGATTACAAAATCATCGGTAGTGGTGTAGTGGGTAAATGTACAATCCACGACGCTGACGTTTCCGCAGATTATCTAGGCTAAGGAAGTGAAGACACACTATTCAAGGTACAAAAAGAAGGAAAGAAAGAAAATACATTTATTTAGCACAGACTAAAAAAGCACACAATATACAGCAATAAAAATAAACAAAAGTAAACATTTTTTTCAGCCGTGCACTAGATCATTGGTATTTTCAAGTTTGTATGCTATTTTTTTACAGTTATTTTGGTATTTACTTATAAAAATCGACATACCATTAATTATTTTCTATTTGGATTACTTAGTGCGATTAAATGTATTTATTAAAGAGTAAACATCAAAAATTATTATAAATACCAACGATCTAGTGCTTGGCTGAAAAAAAAAATAGTACTTTAAACAAAAGTATTTTTTTGTCGTATTTCATGAAATAATCATGAAAAAGTACTGTAAATGCGTTGTTGCCAGCCCGCTTGGAATGAATGCTCTTAAATAAAAATAAAAATCAACAAAAAGTGTAAAGTGCGATGTCAGAAACTAGCATTAAAGTGTACCTCATGGCTGCGCTAAAAAGGCCCAGTTCAGCAAAAATCCCAGACAACTTATGTCTGACGCTGGTTTTCAACTGGACCTGTAAAAACACAAAGAAGAAAGAGAAAAAGAAGAAGTACTTCTCTTGAACTAAAACAAATTTAGGTCAGAAGGTTGAGCTGTTGTAGAGAAATACTAACTGTGTATTTCTCTACAACAACGTAACTTGAGAGACTCATGAAATTAATATCAATTACGTAAAGAAGACGTTCTTTACGTAATTGATATAACCATACCCAAAGACCAAAGAGCTCTAAAAAAATTCTGCGACATATTTTGACCATCGCAAAAAATCAAAACCTATAGAGTACTTCCCGTTGACCGAGAATCATGAAATTTGTGATAGTAAGAAGCAAAGTCTAACAGCCTACAAGTAAAGGAGAAAGTCCGAAAACTGATAATTTGTGGTATTATCACATATTAGTATTATTATCATCACTATCAGTATTATCATATTATTATTCTTTGCGATTAAAAACTTACAGTTGCAGTTGGAGAATTGACTGTAACGTATTTCGTTGCTACGGAACCCATCATTGTGCTTGGTACGACCCGCACTTGGTCGGTTTATTATAAACAGAATACCAATGTCTTCGATAAAAATAATACAAATGTATAATGACATCACGTTTGTCATTTTATGATCAAATATCCCAAACTTTAATCGACCATAAGGTTTTTACAAACACTCGCCGTTAACTAAATCCCATATGATTCCACAAAAACACATAAATTATGGTTTAGGAAGTCATTACTGAATAAATAACTTTATGTGAGTCGATCCGTATGTTTGAGAACAGTTTCGAGACACTAAATATATTGTTTGTGTGAGCTTTCAAATGGAGCGTAAATGTTACGCGACCCCAGAAGCGAAGCTGCAAGATCCCATGTGCTACCAGCGCTGCTTAGGAGCGAAAAAAGGAAAAATTAAGGATTTAAGATCAAATAATTATTTATATAAAAACCGACGTTTTTCGGCCGAATACGAGACGGTTGAAAAATTGACCCTACGACCATTAAAAGTCACTTTTAAGTGCACTTCTCTCTCTGCTTACACCCATCAAAAAGATAATCCGTGAAGCAATCTCAGCGCTCGCTTACGAAGACAAGTGGCATCTACATACTACAGATATTATGCTTTATTGATCTGCGGTATCATTCCGTAACACTTACAGTAGGAACGGCTTCAATTTTGACAGTTCATTGCGTTATATAATGTGAATTTTTAGTCACCGTTTAAATTTTCCAGGTTGCTAATACCCGTGAAATTGAACAGCTCTCTCCAAAGAACATGGATTGAAATACGAAAAAAAATCGGACCTCACATACAAAATCGACCAGCTGTCTATCGATTATGCATGAGGTCCATTTTTTTTGTATGACGGTATTTTACTATGGGGATGGACTGCAGATATTGAGTCTACTTTTATTCTGCAGAAAAGAGCCATCAGAGCGATATATGGCCTCCGTAGATGCGTAGACAGGATTATCTAAGGGAACTGTTCAAAGTTATTAATATCTTGACGGTACCTTGTCAATATATCTATGAGAACATCATGTACGTCAGGAAAAATTTAAATCTTTTCAGTAAAAGCGGTGAAAGACAGCCCATTAGGACTAGAAATAGGTACCAATTAGTTCAACCAGGCTTCAGACTGGCTAAAGTAGACTCATCCTGCATGGGGTACTGTTTAAAATGTTACAATAAAATACCTCCCCACATATGGAATAAAACACAATTTAAATCTTGTATAAAAAGCACACTATGCAGTCAAGCATATTATAAGTTTCGCGATTACATCGCTGACAAGAATGCCTGGTTATACACAGCTTGTCCTGCTCCACAAAGTCACTAAAAACGAATTTGATCAGCATTCGAAAATATTGTTGCAGCTGCTGAAGATTGTAAAACTAGATATCTTTGAATTGTATAAACTCAATGTTTTAGTATTTTATAATTGCATAGCATATGTGTGAGCACTATGTTCCTACTATAAAGCTACCATTTACTGGGTACGTCTTTCATTACTATAAAGCTACCATTTACTGGGTACGTCTTTCATTGACTTTAATGTACCCTGGCAACTGAGAGTTTGTCCTGCTCACTCAAATGTCTCGCTGGTGATGGCGTGTGTGTTGGATCATTAAGTTCCCTTCAAAATAGTTGAGCTGAGTGGTACTGATCCATACGTCATGTTCGTGAACGGGCGCCACCAGTAGGGACTGGTCATCTCTTAGCTGCCACAGCCTATTTTAATTTCTAAATTGTCATTTGATTTAAGTTTTTAATTACGGACGCTTTTAATGTGCACGTGTTTTTACATCGTTCTCACATTAATAATTTGAAAATAAATGATGTAACCAACTTTCTGTAACAAATTGTTAATAACAATCATGATTTTAAAAGAGTCCATGTGAGAGTGTCCATGGAGTTTCATGCCCGTTCTTCTCCATAGGTACCTACTACACTTTCGAATGGGCAACTAGCTTCATCTTTCCGACTCTTCAAAAGTACCTGTAATTGGTTTATTTGTAATAAATGCTTTGAGTTTGAGTTGAGTTTATTCATAGCAGTATCTAATCGTGACACATTTTAAACCTTGGATTATAGTTCACCAAAGATACTACAAAATTCAACCTTACGATCCTTTTGGCAATTGATCCATGCGTTTTAAAATTCAATATTATTCCCGATTCCAGTAGCTCGTACCGTATAATAAACCACTCAAGTAGACAAGTAGTCACAAAGTTTCCTAGAAAGGGTCCGGACAAGTTAACGATCGAATAAAATGCGACATAAAAGATAACTTATAATACTTAATAAGTTAATAGTGTTGTCGATAAGTTGCTGTGTTTGTACGCCATGTACAGGGTGTGGTTATTTTGATTAGTTTTAATTAACGTTGATTGAAGTTAGTAAGACCACAGCATTCACTTTTCAGATTTATTTTATGTATGCCGCGACTGCTGAGCGTGGGGTCCAGGGATCGGTCCCCAGATCCGCAAAAGTGTTATAGGGATTTTCAGGATTTGTACATACCTGACGAAATAAAGTTGTGTTGATTTCAGATCTTTAAGGCTTAGTCAAGACATGAAATAACAATTTTTTATGAAAATCGTGATGGTAGTTAAAAAAATAAAATACTAAGGATCGCTTTTAGCAATAAGACGGCCCATTGTGTCACCCAATACGAAATTTATAAATTTATATCTTTAATTTATATGACGTACATTTAAAGGGTATTCTCTTATATTCTACGTTATTATATGTATGAATAAAACTGGCACATAAGATTACCAACTGTAGACCTTAATAATAAAATCCAACAGCCTGTATAATGGCGTGACAATAAAAAGGGCTCTATTAAACGGAAAGCATTTAGATTGAGAGGCCCTCACAGTAATATAACACGCAGTGACATTAAGAATTACATTATAACTCACATAAAAGTTGGAGCATACTGTGGATGGGTGGGTTCAATGCTATACGTACGAAGTTATGGAAAATCAAAGTATTCCTTCATAATGATAAATACCGTGTAATGTACATAAGTAGTGCATATCACACGTTGATTTTCGATCACATAAACGCATAAAATCACGCTTGTAAGCCCTGAAGGAATAGGCAGAGGTGTAGCTGTAGTATTCCCACATTCCGCAAGTTATGTTTAAGTCCCATGGAATTGAGGACGAGCCTATTGCCATCAAACGGGTACAAATCCAGACTCCGGGCTGCTACTGAGAAATCCCTGATGGAAAAACCCAATAACACTTTGCCCGACCTGGGAATCGAACCAGGGACCCATACACTTAGCAGTAGGGCTTACGACCAACTTACTAGACCAACGAAGACGTCATTTCAATCAAAATCCGTTATAAAATCAATGATCAGGATTAGCTTCAAAGTTGTCAGATAGACTCTAAAATTCGTTTCGAAATCGTCACCAAAACCAATTTGACAATCACACACACACACACAAAAAAACGCATTTACCCAAATCAGATAATCCCTCCATAAACACGTCAATCAAATATCCATGGATGGCATTCCCTTAGAAACCTCATAAAGAGCCCCTTTAAACAATTAAGAAGGGGCAATTAAGACAACCATTTTGTTAATCGTCTCGAAGTAAAAAAAAATCCAATAAAAAGCCCTTTAAAATGTGTCCATCGCGTGTTTTTGTGAGCACCCGTGTTTCAAATACCATGGCTTCATAAAATTAGGGGTTACGCTTATAGGCTGTTGCTTTTATTGAATGCAGATACGTGCGATTTGTATGTATAAATAATACCTCATTTTTCTCTAGAAGGTGTACGTTTTTTGTTAATTGTTTATAATTTTTATACACATATCGAATAATTTGCAGGCTAAGTAATAATAATAACAGCCACGCGGATCGATTAAGGTTAAGATACGCTTGCCGCGATCCCTCCGTGGATGGGTGACCAGCTTTACATACCGAGAGCCCGCCGTGCCTCGGAATTGGTCCCAGCTGTCTTCTTTGGATCTTTGACAGTCGTTACGGGTCATCAGACGTCCGAAAGTCTGACAACCAGTCTTACCAAGGGATATCGTGTTACTCAGTAACTGAGTTGTGGAGGTCAGATGCCTATCTCAGTTAGGCTATGGTGGTTACATAGTATCTAACCTCCATAACCTAGCTGAGTGACTGCCTAATCGCTCCACGTAAAATACTAGTATTGAGCTGCATCAGGTTAGACTGGAAGCCGACCACAAAAATAACTGGGAAAAGACTAGGCAGATGATGATCATTTGCAGACAGAATGTTATTTTTGTTTTTCTGTAAAGATTCACTAGTTTTCTTTCTGAATACATGATCAATTCAATTAATTAACGCTTTTTTAATTCAGTCAAAATAAGCTTTATTTGCATAAACACGGCCAATGGAGTCGAAAGTGCAATGACAATTGCACATGAGTATCAAAAGACCTTTTTCAACACACTTACGAGAAAAGTACTTTTTGCTATTTAAATAATTATCATAAAACTTACATAATATATAGGCTAACAGACTTCAATTAATGTGTATAGAAAAAGAGGGAAAAGAATCACAGGGCATCAAAAATACGAGAACATAAATATGTTAGAGCATTGCTACGTCGAAAAACACACCACATTTCAGAGAAAACAGTACATTCCTACACAAAAAACGTATTCCACGACATAAAACAAAACTCTAAATCACTGACAACTTTATAATGGATAGTTCATAAAAAACATAACAAACATATTTTAGCAGTAGCAACACTAAAAACATCATAATTAAAAACAAAAGGACATCATTAACTTCACAATAGACGAAACGAAACGTGAGATAGAATCAGAACCACATTCTCCTTACCTAAGGTTCAAATTCCTTTACATAATAGTTATGGAAACTTATTATTTATTAATGTCTCGTTTGGTTTATGGTTTACGAGCCTCTCAGGTAGCTGTGGGCTATAAAAATTAGTGGGACCCTTTTATAAGTAGGGTTCCGTAAAAACAGAGTCAAAGCTACGGTTGGAGCAACAGATGAATAAAGACTACAACATTAATTGGCCACAATCAAGTTTGGCGAGTTTAGTTTTATGGCCGAATTAGGTACATCGATCCAGTATTTCAATCTAGTAACATGGGATCGCATTGGCGGCTGCTCTATTATAATCCCCAATCTAAGATAACAGTTGCTGAACTGGACATGCCCCATTAAACGTAATAAATGTGCCACGAGTGCTATACTATAAAATTAATGACTAAGTAGAAAAAACAGTTTTTTTTAAATTAAGTATAGGTACGTGATACATTGAGATTTTAAAAATAATCATCATCATTTCAGCCGAAGGCGTCCACTGCTGGATATAGGCCTCCACCAAGCATTTTGGAGGGGGTTTGCCATAATCGCCATGCTTGGCAGCGGATTGGCGATCGCAGTATGGTAGTAGAACACATAGACAACGCTATTGCCCATTCTCTAGTGAGGCGACTAAGGGATAGTCGCCTTTTACGACACCCACTGGAAGAAATGGGATGGTGGTATTTTTTACGTCCGGCGTCACGCGGAAGGATACGAAAAAATAATAACTTACAGCAAATTAGCCCTTGACATAAATGCCCTAATGCCCTTGGCATTTTGACGTTCAAAAAGTGCTGACTCTCAGCCTAGTTTGAATAAATAACTTTTGATTTTGATTTTGTTAAAATATACAACATAAAACATAGATCTACCGATTACGAATCAATTCGAGTTTTATACATTAATTTATCTCTGCACGACTAACATAGGTTTTAACATAATGTAGTACATACTAACAAAATATGGGCATTTAAATAGTCTGAATTAAACGAATGTTGTTGTTATTTATTTTATTTAAATTATTTTTAACAAAACCTAATAAAACCCAAAAATATAAAAACAAAAATATTAAATTAAGTAAACTAGCCCAGATATTACCTGAACGATTAGTGAACTCGTGGTATTGGGTCAATCTATCTTTGCATAATGGTATCGATTGCATTTATTATTTACCTTCGCGTCCCGCGTGTGTGATGGCCAATATTGACCGAAGCCGTTTAGTCACAGATTAATAATAGTTTAGATTAATCTGTGACTGATGGTCATTGGTTGTAGCCTATTAATCTGCCCAGCATTCTGGGACCAGTATTTTACATAGAGCGAAAAGTGTGACTGATATGACCAGTAACTGGTTAACACGAGACCCGTTGGCAAGACTAGTTGTCAGACTTTTGGTTTATGCCTGTAACTACTGTCAAAGATCTACGGATGATAGCTGGGACCAACATTTTAACGCGCTTTCCGGTCTCAGAAAAAAACATCTGCTGTTCTATACATTTTACGAGATATGCAAACATAAATGTATCGAGCATACGATTTTTTAAAATGCCTTTTCGGGTTTTCAGTTATTTTAATTACGGGTTATACATAGCCTTTAAGGCGCATATTTCTGGAAAACGCTCAAAAAGGTGGTTTTTTAAACCTGTGTATCTCTTTAACCGTAAATAATTTTGAAAGCAAAAAAAAAATATGATATATTCAAGTCTTTTTGAATATATCTCAAAACATAATAAAACATACTATAATGCATCAAAAAAATCATCAAAGTCACCTCTTAATTATCTTTAAAATCGGTTTATCCCTTCAATAACAGTTATAAACATAATTAAAAATATACCATAAAATTTCAAATGCCAAACTGCATCCAGTGATGGATTATTTATTATTAAATAGTTAATATCTAATTTTATACGATTTTATTTGCATTTTTACGACATACGCTTGCTCATTTGTTATTCGAATTTAATACAACAGATTTTAACCCGTAACAGATTGCAATAAGAACGATTATCGCTCATAACGACTATATTTAAAGTTACCAGGACCTTAAATTAAACAAACAGGACCCACCTCACTCTAAAAGGTACGTGTACGGCCAATCATTAATGCCTATGTGTAATCTTGCAAGTCTCTCTCGACGCAATTAGCGACACACATTAACATTTTATTGTTATTGACTGATATTGTTTAATAACACGCGTAATTATTATATTCCGGTCGATTTAGATCCCTTCATTATATCCTTTGAAGGAACGAATGTTAAAGTACGACGCAGTTATGATAAATTATATTTATTTAATTAGTTCAAAACACGTTTATAAGTCACAAATAAATTATGTTTTAAAACCAACGGAGTTATTGCGTACACCACTAACAGTAGGACTGGCTTTGATTTTGACAGTTCAACAATATTCATTGCGTTATTTACGTTGTGGAACAGACAAATTTCACGAATAGATAAAGCAATGGATTAGCAATAACCGGCAAAATGATTCATATTCTAATTAAAAGTGTATTACCCAATTAAAGTGCAAATAAGGTCGTTATTCCTACCCGACTACTCTGACAAGAAACATCGAAACAAACTCAGAGAATCTTGGTCAGATCATATGTACGACAGACGATGTAGATCAGTATCTGAGATGGTCTTTTGAGGAAAGAACCACACAGATTTGAGTGCACCTGTCCAGTCAGTGCCCATAAACCTAAAACGTCGCATGTTCGAGCAATGTGTCCTCCAGTCATGACGTGGGCTGAAACTTGGACGCTCACCAAACACACTATCCACCGCATGCAAGTCACCCAGAGAGCTATGGAAGGAGCCATGTTGGGCATCTCCCGCTATGACCGGGTGAAAAATACCGAAATACGGAGACGAACGAGACCCACGGACATAGCGGAAGTGATAGCAAAAAGAAAGTGGAAGTGGGCGGGCCATTTATGCTGTAGACTGGATGGAAGATGGGGAAGAATATGCTAGAGTGGAGACCACGGACGGGATGAAGGAATGTGGAAAGACAACCGACTAGGTGGACAGACGATCTAACTAAAGTGGCCGGAAGAAACTGGATAGCCATGACCCAAAACCGCCAAAAGTGGAGAGATTTGGAAGAGACCTCTACACTCAGCATTGGTTGGCCAAGGGTTGAAGAAGAAGAAGTCCAGTCAGTGCACGCATTTGTCAGTAATCTTGCAGCTCAACCCTCAACTGTAAATATGACACATCTAGTTATTCGGCTGTGTAGAGCATCGTCTGTGACACACATGTCTCTGTAACAGTCTCTGCCCTGACGATGTATTATAAACGCTTTTCCGGAACAGCATTTTCCCAAGAAGTACATTATAAACTCGATTTCTCGAACTACTTTTTTGTGTGTTCTAAATAAACAACTTTTATTTGAATCAATTTGATAGTTAAAATGAGCACAAGTGGAACACTGGTAGCCCAGTGGTAACGACTGCGACTTACGTGTTGTAGGTCGTGGGTTTGAACCCCGACACATACGTCACTTTGTATAAATTATTTTATCAGCTCTGCTCACAAAACCGTGAAGGAAAACATCGTGAGGAAACCGGCATGTGTCCCAGAACCAAAAATTCCAAGATATGCGACATTTAACAACCCGCACTAGAGTCGCGTGGTGAATTACGGCCCATTCCCTCTCAAATGAGAGGAGGCCGATGTCCAAGCAATGGGAACACTAAAGGCTAATTATACAAGGAGCAACACACACTAACACACATTTCTCACAAACACATCACACTTACAAACATCAACACATACTTCATCACATGTAAAAGCAAATCTTAAAAGAATAATTCATTCTTCTATTAATAATCTTTACCTGAACGATATTTCATACCATTAAGTTTCCCTAAATAGAATTCCCGTACATACAAAAGGCGAACTGTTTTTACCCACCGCAGCAATTTCTATTAAAATATTATCTTGTACATTTGTACGTCATCGCAAGGGTTGTAAGCTGAGACTGTGAGGAACAGATACCTCTTTGTTCCTCTCCTCTGGGAGGAGGGAAGTAGGTGGGTTTAGGAGCGTTGTACAAGATTTTTCAGATTTACAGATTTTTGCGAATAGGTAAGTAGAATTTCGTTCAAGTGTGTTTTAAAGGGTATTACTTCGTCTACTTATAGGTATTACACTTGATAGACTTCGACTGTTTATGTTTCACTTGATAGACTTTTCACAAGGTCTAAAAGCTTTAAAAAGATTTTTTGTAAAGAAATAAAAAGTATTCAACTTACGAGTACGTCGACATTAGACTCATAAGAGCTGTCTTTAGTGTAAACTTTTTTAGCTTTACCATCTTTATTTTTAAGTTTTTTGAGGGTTCCCACCCTCAAAAAATAACTTCTCTCGCTCTGGGTGGAGCAGGAGGGTGTGTCAGACTTTTACTGACTAAAACCCACCCGTGTTCCCTCAGTTGCCTGTGTGCCAGGGGCGACGGTATCTCTTTCGAACAACCCGTACCCTTGGCAGGCATCGACCCTTGCGGACCCCTTCAGTTGGCGCTGATATCTCTTTGAGGTGCGTGTAGAACACAACGCGCCGTCGCCGTCGACCCGGGCTTGGTCCTTACCGGACAGCGAGCTACCCATTACTCGCCGTCCGCAAGCCCGCGCCTACGGTGGCCGGGAATCAGCCTGGGATTCGCGATACCCAGGGCGTCTCGGCGTGAGGGCACATATACTGCCTCTCCTCACGTGC
Organism: Polymixis lichenea; assembly: GCA_949091785.1. Lineage (NCBI taxonomy): Eukaryota > Metazoa > Arthropoda > Insecta > Lepidoptera > Noctuidae > Polymixis > Polymixis lichenea. Next base: position 21,149,558 of record OX420952.1, on the reverse strand, counting down.
GCTGCCTCTCTCTTCGCAAGCATCACTGCTTTGCAGAAGGAGATGACGGTTACCCATGCACTCTCGCTCCGAACCATGGTCTGGACCAGAGCCGGACGCGGGAGATCGCTGCCGCCGATCGCTTCCACGAGGACACGACGGTGCTCCGCCCAAGCCGGGCAGACCTCCACCGTATGCTCCACCGTGTCATCAGGGCGATCTACGCAGTGGAAACACCCGAGCGTGGGCGTTTCCTCCCTTATGCGAAACAGGAACCTACCGAAACAGCCGTGTCCATTGAGGACCTGCGTCAGGCGGAAGGTGAGGATGCCGTGGCGCCTCTCAATCCACTCCTAAAAGAGGGGACTTACCGCCGCAATCGTGGCGTGCCCAAGCTGTACCATCTTTATTTATTTCTAAAACTTGAAAACCGTGACACATGTATTGAATTGAAATTACTTTTTTTTTAAGTTAGATTTTTTTAACAAAATACTGCGCGTTTTGACATAAGTATGTTACAAGATTTTCTAAGTAGTTTCTTTTCTATGCATAGGTACATAACCAAAATATCCTTAGATTGTGTTGACGTGTACCTACTAAGAAGACTTATTTTAAGAATACTTATTTTCAAAGTTTTCTTGTGTGCTTAATTCATCATCCTCCTGCCGTTATTCCAATTTATTTGTGGTCGGCACTACATGTATTTTTCTTCCATACTTTTCTATTAGTCGTCATCTCGGTAGGGGGTGACCCTTCCATACCATAGCATTATTCACACAGTCCATCCATCGATTCTTTGTCTTCGTCATTCGTCTGGCTCTACTCTTATAGCCATCGACAATTGTACCTAAAAGTTTCCTCATGACACGCCAAACGATTTCCACACAACTTTTCAGTTACCGGTGCCACTTCCAGGCTTCCTCTTATGTACTGATTTCTTATTCTATCCATTCGCATAACATCACACATCCCTCTTAGCATTCTCATTTGCATGCAATTTTCCCTTTCATTTCATTCATCCCTTTTGTGGCCTCTTGTGTGCTTAATTATAAGTAAATAATTAAATTTATAGATAATTATGTTATTTGTTATTGCGTAGAGTGCAAACAAATATGTACATTGCTTACGGAAACCTGCATACTAGGAGTATGCAGGTTTCCGTAATCCATTAAAAGTGAGACAATCGAAAAAAATTATGTACAATACTAGCTTTTGCCAGCAGCTTCGCCCGCGTGGAAGTCGGAAATTATTCCATGGGAATGTAATAACGGGATAAAAACTCACCTAGACGGCACACAGATAGTTTATAACCTGGATTAAACTATCTGCGTGCCAAATTTCATGCAAAGCGGGTTTTGCGTGATTGAGTGACAAAAATACAATATTTCACAATTATATTATTAGCAGTTCAATAGGACTAATAACAATAATCTATTAAACATCACAATCACGCTGGCTTCAGATAAATAGTGTACGTACCTATTATGACTTACGATCAACCTAGGACCAGAAATTCGATAAAAATTTAAGTCTATTGTCTCAAAATCAAAATCAAAAGTCATTTATTCAAATTAGGCTGAGAATCAGCACTTTTCGAATGTCAAAATTACATAAGACAATCCCCCAAAACAGCATTAGGAAGTGGTGAAGGGCGGGCGCCCTTCACCACTTCCTAATGCTTTTTGCTGTGAAGAAGAAGTGGCGCAACAAACTCCCCAGCAGCACAGCTGTCTGTTTAGTTATATAGACTTGATTATATACATAGGAAGGCAAAGTAATCAACATTACGAGACACAGAACTTAAAAATTTGTTATATGTCAGCATGCCAATATACCAACAAATAAAATGAAAACTTAACTCAAGCACAAAAAAAAAAGTAAACAAACCATACTACCAAAATAAAAGCCTCCTGGTATAAATGGCGTGATAGCTTACATATGCAATGCTGGATTATGTTTACAAATGATAACCTAGGACCATCGACGTAAAATAAATAAACAGGTAGGTAATTATTAGCAAACAATAACAAAATCATGGTCAGTAAGACGACCAGTCACCACAAGCAGCACCCTTTCACGAGCATAACGCAAAGATTAGCCATTACCCATTACCCGTCCGATCAGTAAGGTAAGTTTAAAACTCAGTAGCCTAGAGAAGATAGGACAAAATTCCCATTTTTGTAAAAAAATAAGGAAGGAATTTGACTAAAACCGAGCTTTGTGAGCAAATAAAGGCCGAAGACTTAATAATAAGTCACCAAGTCTGTTCTTCCATTGAAACATTTAAGTAGGTACCATCAACCTCATCACCAAGATATTAAAGTACCTACAATCTAAAAATATCTCACAACCTTTAACAAAAGTTCAACCACAAAAATAATAGATATCCACATCAACATCACATAAAGAGATTACACACAAAAACAAGAAAACTGGATTAATACATTTAACGAGCTGCCAAACAAAACTGAACCTTATCCCAAATATATATGACCCATAAAACATTGCTAAGTTCAATATATCAAAGGGCAAAATGAAATGATGTGTCATGTAATGGTTAACCGACCATTTCTAGATGTAAGGAGGCTGTTCGTCTTCGGTAACCAGTCGTGACGGTTGAATTCGGTCGGTTGCAATACAGGTGGGCCGAACGAACGAAAATAGTCTCAAAATCAATACAATACTTGCGAAGATAGTAGTGAAGGGAGTAGGTTTAATTGTTATCGACTATCGACAGTCGGCGCGACGCGACGCCGACGATTGGATTCGGAAAGAAATTACTAGCATTACTAAGAAATTTATTAATCGGGGAAGAAAAGGACCTGTTTCCTCTCCATATCAAAAGTATAGGTACGTTTGGCAAATTAGCAAAACATACGTAAATGTCTCTCACACATCTCTCTTTATGATCTTTCTCCTGCCCAAATTCAAACACAGAGCATTTATTTCAAATAAACAAATTTCTAGGCACTTTTGAATTGACAAGGTCGGTGAGTTAAAAAAGGTGAAGCTAGTTGCCCATTCCAAAGCGCAGTAGGTATCTATGGAGAAGAACGTACAATAAAATCCATGGACACTCTTTTAAAATCATGATTTTGTTACAAATAGTTGGTTACATCATTACGTTGAAATTATTAATGTGAGAACGATGTAAAAAGACGTGCACATTAAAAGATTTAAAAGTGTCCGTAATTAAAACAAAAATAAAATAACAATTCAGAAATTAAAATAAGCCGTGGGAGCTAAGAGATGACCAGTCCCTACTGGCGGAGCCTGTTCACAACATGACGTATCAGCATCATTCAGCTCAACCATTTTGAAGGGAACTTAATGATCCAACACACACGCCACCACCAGCGAGACATTTAAGTGAGCTTGACATACTCTCAGCTGCCAGGGCACATTCAAGTCAATGAAAGACGTACGCTGTAAATGTCAGCATAATAGGAACATAGTACTCATACATATGCTATGCAATTATACAATTCAAAAAGTTTGAATTTATACAATTCAAAGATATCTAGCTTTTACAATCTTCAGCAGCTCCAACAATATTTTCGAATGCTGATCAAATTAGTTTTTAGCAACCTTGTGGAGCAGGACAAGCATTGTTTAGCCAGGCATTCTTGCCAACGCCCAACTTATAATATGCTTTGCTGCAGAGTGTGCTTTTTATACAAGATTTAAATTTCGTTTCATTCAGTTGGAGTATGTGGGGAGGTATTTTATTGTAACATTTTAAACAGTACCCCATGAGGGATGAGTCTACTTTATCCAGTTTGAAACTTAGTTGAACTAATTGGTCCCTATTTCTAGTCCCAAGGGTGTCTTTCAACTCTTTTACTGAAAAGATTTAATTTTTTCCTGACGTACATGATGTTCTCATATTTTGACCCCATTTTTATGACCAAGCAATCACTGTCCATTCCAAGGTTGCCAGGAAGAGATCGCAGAAAGCGATAAGGCCGCCCATTGTATGTTGCTAGTGTTAAGTGTTTTATGTTTGTAATGTATTTTCTGGTGTACAATGAAGCATATATAAATAAATAAATAAATTGATAACGTACCGTCATGATATTAATATTTTTCCAACAGTTCCCTCAGATAATCTCGTCTATGGAGGCCATATATTGCTCTGATGGCTCTTTTCTGCATGGGCCCGCCACGATTGCGGCGGTAAGTCCCCTCTTTGAGAAGTGGCTTGAGAGATGGCACGGCGTCCTCACCTTCCGCCTGATGCAGGTCCCCACCGGACACGGTTGTTTCAGAAGGTTCCTGTTTCGAATAAGGTGGGAGGAAACGCCCGGGTGTTTCTACTGCGAATATCCGCCAGAAGAAACGGTGGAGCATACGGTGAAGGCCTGCCCGGGTTGGGCGGAGCACCGCCGTGTCCTCGTGGAGGCAATCGGCGGCGGCGATCTCTCGCGTCCGGCCCTGGTCCAGGCCTCCTTCTGCGAAGCAGTAATGCTCGCGAAGAGGGAGGCGGCGCAAGTGAGGGAGAGGCAGTACATGCGCTCTCGCAGCCTTAGTCGCCTCAGGAGACGCCCTGGGCGTCCGGAATTCCAAGCTGATTCCCGACCACCGTAGGCGCGGGCTTGCGGATGGCGAGTAATGGGTAGCTCGCTGTCCGCTAAGGACCAAGCCCGGGTCGACGGCGCGTTGTGTTCCACGACCGCCTCGAAGAGATGTCAGCACCAACTGGTGAAGTCCGCAAGGGCCGATGCCTGCCAAGGGTGCAGGTTGTTCGAAGATAGAGATTAGAGATACCGTCGCCCCTGGCACACAGGCAACTGAGGGAACACGGGTGGGTTTTAGTCAGTAAAAGTCTGACACGTCCTGCTATTCCACTCAGAGCGGGAGAAGTTATTTGATGACTTCCCACCCTCAACAAAAAAAATATGGCTCTTTCCTGCAGAATAAAAATAGACTCGATATCTGCAGCCCGTCCCCATATTAAAATACCGTACATGATACTATGAAAGTAACTGAAATAGACTAGCCTCGCGGTTTCTACAGTAGTGAATTGGCGGATTTTTCTTACAGCATTTGCTGCTGAACTTAGCCGTCCTGCAAGAGCTGTTAAATGAGGTCTCCACTGTAGCCTTGAGTCGAGCGTGATCCCTAGGAAAACAGTTTTATCGACGAATTCTAGTTTCTCTTTATTCAATACTATGTCACAATCAGTATTTGCACATACACAGTACAGTTGCACATACGCAGTATCAGTTTCTGTACATTTGGTAAAGCAAATCTAATGCATTTAGTTTTTTTCTCATTTAATACTAAATTACTAGCAGTGAACCAATTTTGTACTAGAAGTAGGGCGTTATGTAAGTCGTCAATATTTGATGCACGTCTATTTATTTTAAAAATTAAGGATGTATCGTCAGCAAATAACACCATTTGTGGTTGTTTTTTTTAATAAATGGGGCAGATCATTAATATATACTAAAAAGAGGAAAGGACCTAATATGGAACCTTGTGGAACACTCATACCTTGAATATTTTGATGAAATAATTATTTCATAAAAAATATTTCTTTAAAATAATTAATTATCAAGCAGGACATCTCCTTTTTGATAATAAATTACTTTAGAGCAAGAAGTGCGTCCTGCCTGATAAGACTTACGGAGCCGAAACGTGGACACTCACGGTACGGCTGGTTCATAAATTCAAGGTCGCTCAACGAGCTATGGAACAAGCTATGCTCGGAGTATTTCTGAGAGATAGAATCCGGAATGAGGTGATCCGGCAGAAAACCAAAGTTGTCGACATAGCTCACAGAATTAGCAAGCTGAAGTGGCAATGGGCCGGCCACATTGGCCATAGAACTGACGACCGTTCGGGTAGACGTGTTCTTGAGTGGAGACCGCGAATCGGCAAACGTAAGGTAGGACGCCCGCAGGCTAGGTGGAACGACGATCTTCGCAGGGTGACTGGTAGCAGGTGGATGAGAGTTTTCATTCAGCCGAGAATTGAGCTGAATGGCGTGCAATTGGAGAGGCCTATGTCCAGCAGTGGACTGCTGTAGGCTGATGATGATGATGAGCAAGAAGATACCTTGGTGTTGTTAGGTATAAGAATATTCTTACTGGTAACTTCTGTTGTCTTGCAAACTACAGTTTAAAACATCCCCTTAACCCTTAGCCCTTATCCTAAGTAAACATTATGGATGGTCAAAAATGTACACTCATTTAGCTTGGCAGAAACATTACTTAAGCAAAAAGAGCAGTGAGTTGATAAACATGCCATAAGAACTTAGCTTAACTTAACTTAATAATGACGTGTGACTACTTATGTTTAATTTGTTCTTCTGTAATGTCTTGTTTATTACTTTTTAGCTGGCTTTTTGTCGCAGTTGGGTTTTAGTTTTTACCTTTTTTATATTGGATTCCTGGCATTTGTAGTGTAACAATCTACAGTCATGACCATGCACTTACGCAAGATTCAAAAGCATTTTTCTCTTGACAGATTTCTATTAATAAGTATTTTATGGTGAAACGAACACAGATACCATACTAAATGTTATGATTTAAGTATATTCTTAAGGTTGTAATTTTTATTTCACCAGTAAAAAGCTTTTAAATTTGACGTTACTGTAAGGTATTTTTGCTCATGACTGTACCTACTCATACGAAGCTAGTGTTCTCACATAGTGTTAAAAAAGAAACCCACGAAGAAAACATCGATATCTACAACGTAACACGCCGTGTCCCTTCCCTACAATCCCGTAGGGTTGTCAACTCACTCTAAGTAATCGCCCATTATCTATATCGATTCACCCGCCACTGTCCACCAATTCTCGATTCCAGTGAGGCGATGTGACCCTAACTTAGCGACAATTACTTATTGTTAAAAATCCATTGCTGCATTTGAACATTGAAATATTACAGACTTTTGAACTAAACTGGTAACGTATGATGTTTTTAGAGTAAAGTCGTAGTTGTAGGAATATTTTGGTATGGTTTTAACACTGATTTTAACATCGTTTAAACGTAGAGGCGAGCTAATGAAGCGATCGGCAATAATTGATTCAGCCTTTTAATTCTCCCTCTATTTTTAAATCCTCTTAAAGGGTTGAATGATATTTCATAAGTAATGGAGTATCGGAAAGGCTTTTCTTTTGTAGGATTTTCTTGGATTTTTATTTTAGAATTTTTCTCTAGAGAAATAAGCTGAATCTACCTACCTAGCAACTTTTTAAGACAAAACTTAAGCCCAAATAATTATTATAGAATCTCGATTGCGTTGTTTGGTAAAACACGTAGTATCCAATAAAATTAATCCTACTTCCTACCTACTAAACCTGTCAATACCCGCTTTTTATCGTGCCATGTGTGGCACACGCCGGGCTGGAGCTGATTTTATGATTTTCAGCCTAATTTGAATGAACGTCTTGACAAACTTATTATATTGCTAACGTGCACACAGTCACTTCAGCCCAAAGACGTCCACTGCTGGACATAGGCCTCCCCCAAAAGGGGGCGTTTTGCCATAATCGCCACGCTTGGCAGGCTGAAGTGGTTGGTATATAATTACATAAAGTATTACATATGTTACGAGATAACCTAGACTTTTTAACCTGATAGTTCGTTCCGTGGGATAATTTCCGACCTCCACAAGATGAAGCTGCTGGCAAAAGCTAGTATTTTTATAAATATGCACCTGAGGTAGGTAAAATAGACGTACTTATATTTTCACACGACTCAGAGGATTGTCCTGGCTAGAGTGCAGTAGACGTTGTAACATTCTACGTCTTGTCCAAAACTTCATTCATACGAAATTACATTTAAGGTGAATTTTCTCTCTGGCCATATTTTGTAAAGAACCAAAAAATCTCTGCCGAACTATTAAAGAAATTTGCCGAGTTCCTAAACAAACCAGCGACAACCAAGAATTAAATCTATAGGAAACGACACTATCTCCATAAACAAGTGTCACGAGTACTTTATCTCAGTTGTTCAGCCTTGCAACCAAGATCCTAAACGGGCGAACGGCAACTGGAAACGAGCAATGCCTCGATCTTGAAGGTGAAAATTCACCCAAAGACTCACTGTTTCTACACCTTACTGACGATACAGAAATTGGCAACATCATTGACAATCTTAAACACGACAGCGCTCCAGGTCTCGATGAGTTTCAGCCTCCGCTCCAACACACAAAGCAACACATACTGAAACCGTTAAAATACGTTTGTAATATGAGCATGGAAACTGGAGCCGTTTCTTCCTGCTGGAAAACCTCGGTTATCACGCCCATTCACAAGAGTGGTGCCAAAGATGCGCTTGCTAATTACAGGCCAATTTTATTGCTATCCGAAAAGCTCTTTGCAAAGCTCTTTGAAAATGCTCTTTGAAAAGGTTTCGTGGCCTTTTGTATGACACACTTGAACTCTTGGTCGACTTCTTTACTTGTTTTATAATATTCGTTTTTTTTTAATACTTTTTACTATTTTTCTTAATATTTTTAATGTAACTGTCCTGCATGTACAGTTCACCACCTAGTGAATTTAAAGTATTATACATTAATGGTAATCTGTGAACAGCGCTGTGGGCTACGTTATTATTTAAGTAACTTATGATTTATTTTTGTAACATTCCATAATGTAGCTGTTTGTTGTTCCTATTTAATAAAAAATAAAAATCCGTGACATCAAAAATCCTAGAAAAACTGATAAACAACCGCCTTGTAAGCTTGCTAGACAAAAACTCTTTCTTTTACTCTAATTTGTTTTCTTTAATCTCAGAGCGGCAGTTTGGCTTTCGGCGAGGGAAGTCCACTGAGCAAGCTGTGAGTCTATTGACTGGCATAATATCTTCAAACATCGACAAGAGCCATCGGTCAGTAGGTGTCTTCCTAGACCTCGCCAAGGCCTTTGACACAGTCTCAATTCCCACACTCCTAAAAAAACTAGAATATTGGTTCAGCAGTTACTTGTCAGGTCGACATCAGCAGCATCAGCGTCGGCATCGGCATCAAAATTGGGGATAGAGGGAGCGGCAGTCTTCCGGTTGCATTCGAGGTACCACAGGGAAGTATTTTGGGACAACACTCGTGTACATGAACGACATTCTGAGGCTTATTGCATATATTGCACATAACATATCGTACAGTCGGATGTTATTTACTACGCTGATGATACTGCTATTATTTCTCGTGGTACTTCTTGGGAAAAGACTTTGGATGCAGCTAAAAAAGGCATGAGCAGAATAGCAACAAGGTTAAAGCAAAATCGACACTGAACTTGAGAAAAACAAATGACTTGACCTTTCACGTCACTCGATCTAGTAAATCAAAAATTGACGCACTAAATATACACAACAGCAAATACGAGGTCTTAACAGCAGCAGCCATCTCTGCTACCAATTACAACGCCATTGTTAGAGTAGAAACCATATAATATTTAGGCATCATAATCGATCAGAACCTGTCTTTTAAAGCACAAATTCAAACACTCGCTAAAAAGACTCGCAAGTTCATTTACGTTTATTTAGAGTATATGTTTACAGATTTACACCTCCTTATGCCAATCTGTCCTAAAATACTGTATACGTTTCTGGGGCAGTGCCGCTAAGACATGCATGCTGGAAATGGAACTTTCTTCTTCTTCTGGAAAAGCCGCGGCGTTTCTCAACGGACCAACTATATACGGAATCTGAAGTTATGTGGGTAATAGCTGGCGAAATGTGGGTGTACTATAAGTACACCTTTGCCCAACCGTACGGGGAAACAAGGCGTGATGTTATGTTAGTTAACATTTTTCAATGACCTAGGAAAAGAAACTACCTTTGATAGTGATTTTTTTTATAACCATAGTTTTTAAACTCTGAATAAAGAGCAGCATCTATAGGATTCAAACTATCTTCACTAATAAAACAAATTGCTAATCAGATCGAACCCAGAACAACATACTCGGCAGTCGCTTGCGACCACTGGACCAACGACGAAATTTTCGGTTCTATATCTTTAGATAAAATTATTGAACTTATCTCACTCCATAGTTCACTGAGTGACTTTTGAACCAGTTTTAATTATTATCAATGATTAAAGATTGAAGTTAAACCTAATCTGACTTAGCAAATGGCTACAATCTAATCGTAATGCTATTGTAATAATTATTTATTAGTACCTACAGCTGTACTATCGATGAAATAACAAAACTATCGATAGCTGATGTAGGATTAGTACATAACTGCGCGCGTATTGGGATTAGGGACCGTTGATCTTTATATCTGTATCCTATCTACTATATACTGTCTAGCTCTAGTACTCACATAAGTAAAACAAACTTATTATTTCGAAAATATCAATCAACAATCAATATTCCAATCTTATGGGAAATTATATGTTCGAGCCGTTTGGGGTCAAAACTCTAGGGCTATGGGGTCCGAGTGTCGACTCTTCACATGACTAGAGAGCTAGCCTATTTTTTGGCCAAAGAATCAGCATTGCGCCAGCATTGCAACGCGAAATGCTGCTAGCCTTTCGGGCACCTTTTTTTGTTGACAATGATGCGGACGAATTTATTCATGCCCATGATTCTTTACTTTTCATACTTATACTTGTTTCTACATTTTTTTTAAAGCTTTTAAATTATGTAAATAGGAATATAAAATTGTTGAATAATATACACCGTAACCTCAACTTTTACCCTGGATCTGGATTCAGTTCCTACATCGTTCTTGACCCCCAAGGGTTGAAATAATTTTTCGGTTTAAAAAAAAAACAGTTTCCCCCCCTGTCAAAAGTGCAATACCTACATGATCGAAATGTATATTTTGTTACAATGTCCTTCCACCGTGAAGGTTTCATCATCATATCAGCCAAAATACGTCCACTGCTGGACATAAGCCTCCTCCAAAAGGGGGGATTTGCCATAATCTCCACGCTTAAAGTGGTAAAATGCATAGAGAACGCTGCTGCCCATTCTCAAGTAAGTCCCTTAGTCGCCTTCTAATACACCCACGGGAAGAAATGGGATGGTGCTATTATTTTACGTCCGGCACCACACGGAACGTGAAGGTTTAAATAATAATAATTGCTAGTAAATTAACAACATTTTTCATACAATATTTGCCATCGACACACGCTCAGAACACAGTGACAGTAAATGGATTGCGGACAGGAGAGACCGCTAATGCTAAAAATCTAACTGTCTATGGGTACTTACTTACTTCGTTAAAATCCATATGTATCCCACCATATGGGCGAATAAAATAGCCACAAGCCCGCGTGATGCATTCATCTTAAATTGCCGTAACAAAATTGGCTCATCCGTTTGAAAGCCCCGAATAAGGATGGTAAAAATAATGAAGATTTCTGACTTTAAAACATCCCTCTTTTTAAGCGTAAAAATAAATCACATCGTTCTAGGCTAGGCTAATCAAATACTCTGCCAACCTAGCCTCAATGTCTTGGAAAACCACTTGGTGGCTTCCCTGGTAACTCATTAGCACCATAACTTGGTGAGCGTCTATTAACTGCTTCCAAATTACAATGTTAATTTTAATTATTTTATTTTTTACACTTTCTGACATATTCTCGTCATTATTTGACATTATACAACCCTTGTATTATCGAGTATTTATTAGTGATTCTCATGGAAATCATATCACTTGGTTTAAATAGGTTGATTTTACTTATGTAGATTATTTTACATATTGTGAATGAGAGAACGTTGTAGGCCTACAGTTTCTATTCTTTATTTTCATTCCTCTAAGTACCTGGTACTTATTGACAGGCCTGCACTGTCCTCCCATACCTAATCATCTGCCTAGCCTTTTCCCAACTACGTTGGGGTCGGCTTCCAGTCTAACGGATGCAGCTGAATACCAGTATTCTGTCAGTATTCCTCCCATACCTAATATCACTGTAATTTGAAAACATTATAAAATGCAATTATTTTTAAAAGAGTAACCGTGGAGTTTCTTGCCGGCTCTTCTCCATAGGAAGCGACAAATTGGAACCGTGCACCTAGCTTCTGACGTTTCATAAGTGCCCTTGCAGGTTTATGTGAAATAAAATATTTTGATTTGATATTTTGATTTGATTTGATTTGATTTTGGTCATCACAATTTCATTTAGGTACTTAAATCACAATTTCCAAATTGATATAATCGAACTGCCCCACAATCAACTTTTTAAATTAGTATATTCTTACAACTGAAGTAGAGAACTGTTGCAATTGGCTACTCTGTTTCGAATGATGCATCATATTTCCATAATAAAGTCGTTTTTAAAAAGTCTCTTTGACATGTTAATCAGAAAGTCCCAAAATATGAATCAAAAGGCGATAACCAAAAATAAAAACACGAACAAACAAAAACAATGAGCGACCAATTAACTCTCAAACTCAAAATCAGGGTAAACTCACCAATTGTCGACCGCTCTATTTGAACGAAACGTACAAAGGGAATAAAAGGGGTTTAAAAATACGCCCAGGCCCAATTAATTAGAGACAATTAGCTACCCTTCCTGCAGCAACAAAAGGTAGAAAAACTCTTCTCATTAATTACGAAGCAAAGAGGGCGAAAGGCGAAACAGGAAGGTACTAGATTTCTCCCCTTTTGTTTTTGAAGAGGATCCATTTGTGAGACAGACGTGTTGCGGAAGATGCGGGGCCTCGGTGAGCTATGATTTTATTTATGTTTTATGTTGTGAATTTAATTATGACTGTGACGTTGTACGCTAACTCTTTTGAAGGCGACTTACTTTTAATCTACTACGAAACTAGGGGTAAGATGATTGTTGTTTTTAAAGGTGATCTCTTCATCTACAAATGTTTATTTAGACCTTTATTTTAATTTATTAACTTATACAGTCCTACGTTAAGCCGTTGGTCCCAGCTGTCATCTTTGACAGTTGTTACGGGTCGTCAGAAGCCCGAAACTTTGCCATCCAGTCTTACCAAGGGGTATAGTGTTACCCAGTAACTGGGTTGTAGAGGTTAGATAGGCAGTCGCTCCATGTAAAATATTGGTATTCAGCTTCATCCGGTTACACTGGAAGCCGACCCCAACGTAGATGGGGAAAGGCAAGCAGACGACGATACTGTCCTATTGTTGGGCAAAGTATTCCTCATAGTGATTTCCGGGGCTAAATGGCATATAATCCGATTAATAAACAGTATTATGAAAACATGAAAAAGCAAGGAAGATGGGATTAAGAAATTCCAGTAAAAAGAATGAAAAAATAACAGTTTCCAGAAAAATAAAACAATAATCCTTTCCTCGAACCCCATTAAACGCGTTGACAGCTCATCCACTTGCTGGCTAATTACAATGCTTTCAACAACTCACAGATTAGACGAACATACATTATCAACACTATCTGAACTAATCCTCAGCTGACATGCTAGAAAAAATATTCCAGAGTGCCTTCCACGATAGGCGAACATTTTAATCGACACACAGATTATACGTGTCCATTAAATAAGTAGCTATCAATTACCGTGCTTGTACTGATAATTTTTAACAGCACTGATAAAATTCGGCAGTGCTAATCAAGCCGTCACCATGTGCGCGTGCAAGCAGAAACGATCTTTCCTAATAGAGGACATACTCAAAGATGTGACGAAGAAACCTTACAAGAACTTGAGTCAGGAGCCTACGCAGCCTCTCAAGTGCAATGGAGTAAAGTCCTTCGAGGTTCCCAAGAAACAAGAGATGACGAAGATTGAACAGCCGGCAAGTGACAATGCAAGCAAAATTGATGTTAAGTGCGAAGTGCCAAAGGAATTCGATTTGAGCAAAGTCAATCTAGAACACAGGAGAAATACTTATCCGTTGTACCCTACACCGATTAAAGCCAATGTACCTCCGATGACTTCATCAGTAACATGGCCTCAGTACAGAGGGAAAGAGGCTTCAGGGTTCTTAGAGAGGCCTCCGTTCAGTTATTACAGCGACCCGATGCTAAATTCTAATCAAATACTAAGAAGTCAACTTGCTGCGAACAGATTTGTCTCACACCCATTCACTATACGGCAAGCTTATGGATTTGACAGAGGTGAGTTTTGAATTGACTATTATTCATACAAATTTACTAAACAAAAAATATTTATTAAAAATTAAACTTTTTGTGTGATCATTCTGACTAAGAGTAGTGTAGTAAGTAACGCCTCCTTATCAATGGCGTACAAAAGAACAGCAAATGAAATAAGATTATTTTATCTATTATCCATTATCGTCGACAAGCAACTGACAATGCAGTGCATGCATGCATCTAATACAATTATTCATATTGAATCACCTTGTAATGTCGATATTACAGGAGTTAGTGTGTGAAGTGACAATAAAAATGGCACGAACAAAATCAAAGGCTAGTAATTCCATCAGTGGAGAAACTTAAAGGAAGCAACTGTCTACCAAATCAAAAAGAAAATTACTTCAATCCAGCCAAGAGGGGGAGGGGTAAAGAACCCACACAAATACAGACCGGGGACTATAACCTTGGGAGACAAACTGAGATATCAGAAGAGTAAAGAACTGCAGATCAAAAAAACTGTTGTAATAGGGCTGCGAAGGTTACCGAATAGGATCGTTAGAAGATGGTAGTTATGCTAAGCGAGTGACTATAAAGTGAAATGTCAGTGCGAGTGACTATGCAAAAAGTGCCACACTTAATGTCTGAGGAGCCCGGAGAATGTAAAACGAATAAATTCTTACAGCAACTACAAAAATTTGCTGCGTCTAAGGCGTCTGAAAGTTTTGGAGCACGTTATGGTAGAGCAGATTGCCAAATATTATACCGGCGGTGCTGGCGATTACCTCACAACCCAAGTTACAATTAGAATCTATTGCAAATTTATACGACAAGGTTTACGATAGCGCAACGTCACTAGAAGAACGGAGAGAAAGGGTAACCAAACGAAGAGAGAGAGAGATCGTGTGGAAACAAAGAGTAATCGGACAAAGGAAGAGAGGGAGCGATTGAAGATAAAGAGTAACGAACGCAGAGAAAGATAGCCATTGAATGTCTTTTATAGCTATCTTTCTGTCCGTCGGCGGGCTTTGTCCAGCGTACCGCAATGAAAGAAAGGGAAAGATGAATGAAGACAAAGAGTAACGGTATAGTATGAGATAAAAAGCGATTGAAAACAAAGAGCAACCGGATGAAAACATAGGGAGCAATTGGACACAAGTAAGTTTACAGAGAGAAGAGGGCGATGGGACACACGTAACCGGGGAACACAGTAATCGGATAAATGAGAAGAAGCGATTGAAAACAAAAAAATAACTGGATCAAAAAAAGGGAGCGATTGGAAACAAAGTGTAACCGGACGTAGAGAGAGTGTGATCGAATGGAAAAAGAGAGACTTAATGGAGACAAAGAGTAACCGGATGAAGTGAACTGGAAAGAGTGACCAAATGGAGAAGGCAACCTACTGACCAAACGAAGACAGGAATTCGCCGATCGCATAGGGAGATTGACCAATCGGAGAGGGAGAATGACCGAGAGAAGAGAAAGATTAACCGAGCGCAGAGAGAGGGTTGTGACCTAACGGAGAGGGAGAGTGACCAAGCGAAGATAGAAATTTAATAAACGGACAAACCGGCGACTGACGCCAACGATCTGCTGGGCAAGCTGAAAAGCAGATGGCTGATCTGAAGAGAGGGATTGCAGCTTTTATATATCAGATGGCCAACTCCCGTATATTCTCGAAATTTCATCACAAAATCAGCAGGTTCCAAATCTTAAAGGAGCCAGATTTCACAAAAAAAAATCTTCCTGTACAGGTAATTTACTGAAAATTATCAGTTAAGAATTAAATTACTTAGAAGGAAATATAGATTTTTAAATGTTTTATTTGTAGCTCGTCAGTTATTAGCAGCCCACTGCTGGAAATGGGAGGGCTATGACCAATTTGCACGCCATTCATCTCGATTGTCAGAAACTCGGAATATCATCGCTTCACTTCGCCTCAGGGCGTCCTACCTTAGGTTTGCGTCAGTTAGTAACGCCTACTTATCAAGCGTGTGCAAAAAGAAATACAAATAAAAATCGATTTCTTTATCGAATTACCGATTATTGTCGATAAGCAACGACGTGTCAATACAGTTTTTCATACCGAATCGCCTTAATTACGTCATTCTTTATCTAATCATAATATTGCATTGAGTTCGTCTTAATCTTAATCTTCATAACAATGTATTGTCTCAAATTATTGTCAGTTAGTTTTATATTTTTATAAACTACTAAAATAAAACAATAGATTTTATCTTCATTATCTTTCGAAGCTATTGTCATCTCGATTAATTCATAATCCTCATCTTGAGAGCCTGATTTTGAAATGCCATATTATCAATTTTATTCAAGATCAATTTTAAAATGTCAAATGCCGTTATCACATCCTCCTTGGGCAAGCGGGGTCATCAATGCTCGTCACTTTTCTGTATGAAAAAGGCCTTTGCCCTGCAGCGGATCAATAATAAGATAATATTCATAATATTAGAACATGGCTACAAATTATCCGATATATCATAAAAAATCTTAAAATATACAAATCAGTTAAAAGTCAAATAATCCGTAGTCATTAAATAGGAGCTTTCACCCTAAACCGTTCTGCTTCAATAATACGCTATATCTTGTGCGTTTATCAACCTTATTGGTTTATAATAATGATTAAGAATGTTAGGTTTGTGACTAACTAGGTACGTTATTAATGTTATTAATTATTATTGATGTTTTGCAGTAGAAGTTTGTTTCTATGTAGGTAAGTAGGTACCCCTACCTATCTAGTTATTTACTTTTTATACAGAATGACTTGCAGTAATTATTTGGCGGTCTCGGTGAGAAATACTTACTTATCATGAATTTCCGACCGACTTTGACATCACAAAAAAAACATTATTTCTACTCACTAGCTTTATCCCGCGGTTCTGCCCACGTTGATGTTAAATATCGTGTAAAAAAGTAGACTATGCCCTTCTCCATATCCCAGACTATATATCTGCCAAATTTCATGACGATCGGTTCAGCGGTTTAGACGTGAAAGCATAACAGACAGATAGAGCTACTTTCGCATTTATAATATTAGTAGGGATTATATTTTTAGTTTTTAATACAAAAGTCCAATGTTTACCCAAAAAAAAAAAAAAATTTACGAAACAGATGTTTTTTGTTGAACTTACGTAACGGACCCACTTAGGTACCTACTTACATAATGGTTTTATTAATAAAGTAGGAACCCACTTTTATCTTCTGGAATTAGAGCCTGACCTAGCAGTAATTTCACCATGGAATATTCATATTTTCAAGCAAATGGACATTAAAGAAATATGTTGCTGATTTCTATGAGCGCTACTCCTGAGTTCGATTCTCGGGTCGGGCAAAGTGTTATTGGGTATCTGGAAATTCTCAGTACCAGCCTGGAGTCCGGATTTGTACCCGGTAGATGACAATATGCCTCCTGTAACATGGAACTCAAAAATAACTGGCGAAATATTAATGTATTATAGGTACACCTCTCCCTAAATCTTTGGGAAATATACAGGCGTGATGTCAGAAGTGTCGCGTATCATATTTTGATAAACAGCAGTAGCATGACCTTCTAAAAATGCCTTTTCATCATTAGCGATGATTTTAGACTCTTTTGACACACCTCTATCTATGACTCTGCAAGTTAATTTGTTGTGCGGGCTTATACTATTGTCACACCAATGTGACACACAGGACCTTTTTTCCTTTTTGTCACACTTCTAATATTACTACACCATATTGTACCATTTAATTTATTGGTGCGGTAAAATGTATCGATGTAATACTTAATGCCTTTTGTAGATAAATAAAGTAAATAAAACGTTTAGGTACTTTGTACAAAGAATTCTTCTGTAAACCTATCACTGGCGACCTATTTATACATGACCCATTTAAAAAAAAGTACTTAAATAATTTCTAATCAAAAACAATAATAAAATGTATTTATTTCAACATCATATTAAAGGCTCTGGTTAAGAGAACGCACAATTGCAGATAGGGAAAGGTGTCTGAGATAGGAGGGTAGGTACACACCCTTAATTCTTAACAAACGGGATCTTTTATCGTATTAGGAAAACCCCAGTGATATGGAATGTAGGTAGATAGATAGAAAAGTAATAATATGATATAATCGAGCTTTAAACACAAGATTTATGTTTAAAGCTTGATGATATCATATTATTACCTATTTGTATACAGGGTTATTTGTAAAACACCGGTAACCTCTCAGGACTATATTACTAACATCATAAACAACAACTTTTGTTCTACGACTTTTTACAAAACATAATACATTTACCAAAAACAAACCTTAAATATTTCGTTGTCCTATGTAACACATTTCAACTCTGTATTTTGCTGTACCTACATACATTGCCGCGCACTGTCCTCGTAGTATTACTTTTGGGTTAGTAACTCGCTACGCTACGGTTCCCGCCTTTTTACGCAAAAGCCAAATTATACCTACAATCGAACATTTGACATGGAAATAACCTTGATATTTCACGGTACCTATGCACTAAACACCGTAATGAAAACAAACTAACAATGACATCTCACATTTTCTGTAAAGTTACAACGGTATAGCACTTGATAAAAGTATTTTGTATACGTACGTTTGGGAATCGTATGGCGTATTGGCGACACGCTTCCGAAACATTGTCATCACACCTAGCTAGCATTCGCACCATTTCCGTGTACTCGACATTGGAATATTGATACGCCATCATGTAAAGATAATTACGTATACGTCTGCACTGCCGAATTTCACTACAAGGACCCGTAATGACGCGACGCAAGCGCATCAAAGCAAACGAATGACTGAAGGCCGCCCGTAAATAGGTCAAGTTCAAGCGCCCCCGCCGCCCCCTACCCGCTCCCCTCGCTATTGTCGGTACTACCTATCGCTTTCTTTTGCTTCGCATAGACTTCGTAACATTTAGAGCGTTGAATTTAAATATTTTTATTTTTATATGTAAATCTGATGAATTAAAATATGATGAATTTTTAAAAGTCATAGAACAAAAGTTGTTGATTATGATGTTAGTAACGTAGTCCTGAGAGGTTACCGGTGTTTTACAAATAACCCTGTATATAATAAATAAAATTTGTTTTCCGAATGAGGATTAAATATAATAAGATAGGTACAAGATTTATACCTATCTTATCCTATTTAATCCTCATTCGGAAAACAAATTTTATTTATTTATTGACAGAAAACGATAAAAAAACAACGCGTAATCCATAGTCTCAAATTTTCTTTTATTTTTTATAACATTGTGTTTCCTACCTCCAGGAAACAAAACTTAATAATTGGGTACATATAAACAAGTTTTGACTTTTTCTTATCAAATGTATGATGCTATTAATTCACCGATTGCCTTGATAATATTCTATCTCTTTATCTTAAATTATTGTTAAATAGCCAATTTCCGGAAAGTTTTAGATTTGTCGATAAGATAATTATTCAAAAATGTTTTTAAACGGCCCAATAGACCCACCTTATCTATTTATTTAATAACATAAAGCGGATAAACGCGGAGTAAAGTATCAATCACCTACCAAGCGTCTTCCCAACTAGATTGGGGTCAGCTTCCAGTCTAATCGGATGCATGAAAATTCCAGCTGCCTATCTGACCTCCGCAACTCAGATACTGGATAACACAATACCGCTTGGAAACCTGCTTGACATTGGTACAAAACTGCAGGGTCTACAATCAATATATATAAAATAGGTATTATTGATTGAATTCTAATACCTATTGAAGACAAAATTACGTTGTAAACCCATGAGACCGTGACACACTGAAATTATTGGACTTCCCACTGTGCAGGCCATAAAAGTTCAAGGTGACAAAACGATATCACTTGATTTATTCACGAACGATAAGACTAATTTTATATTAAAACCATAATTACTTGGGTAGTAACGCAGTAATCGACAGATATAATTCGATAGTCAGTAGCGGCCCGGAATTTGAGTAGAGTCTAAGAAATCTGTTAGCTTTAAATGTGTATTAAAGAATTCATTCTCGAACGATATCCATCTATCTCTATCTAATACTTAGATGCAAATTGCGTTACACATTACTGGTATGTTCTTTTAATAGAAATATGCTTGTGCTCGGACAATAGAAATATACTTGTATCTTCTCACACAGAAGGTACGATCATTGATGACGCTTGCTCAAAACGGGTTGGTGATTTCAGACTTGAATTAATTATAAATTCAGCCCAGAAAACGGTAGAAGACGCGTACCGCGAGGGTTGGTTCGAGTTGGCGCGGGAAAAGAGGTCCTGGAAGGACTTGGGGGAAGTCTTTGCCCAGCAGTGGGGCAGTATAGGCTAAAAGAATAAGTTCAGGTTTCCTCCCGATGTTTTCCTTCATCGATGTCGCTAAAATGATCAGCCTACACTGTTCGCACTGCTGTGAGACAGGCCTCCTCGCTGTGAGAGGGAGCAGGCCGTAATCCACCACGCGGGCCCAGTCCGGGTTGGTAGATGTCTCATATCTTCGAAATTTTTGGTTCTAGGACATGCCAGTTTCCTCACGATGTTTTCCTTCACCCTTTCTGAGTGTTGTGGTGAAGAAATAATTTACACAAACCTACAACTCGTAATTCGCGGCCGTTACCACTGGACCACCACTGCCCTCACTGGTCTCTGACACAAGCTCAGAATGTGCATATGAATTGAAAAGTTACATTGGTATTTGCCCAGAATTGAATTGAACTCACAACCTCGTGCATGAGAGGCGGGGTCGTAACCACTGGGCCATCACGAAAAAGGCTATCGTCGATTTGATTAATTTAACAGATAATCTTATGGGTAGGGCTTTACCTACTTCCTTAACACCAATACGTAGGTACAGATTATCAACGATATATCTGTTCCAATTATAAAATACACAACACCTTATCGATTTAATTATCTATTAAATCGATAACAATATTGGTTATTAGTAAAAAAATACAATTTTCCAGCGATTATCTCACTATCGATTATTTTTTTATCTTTTAATACTAACTATTTGAAATTGTTTTTATTTTTATTTTAACAAGGTAGAATGAGGTCTGTTATCGTCAAATTGCTCCAATTTATTG
Source organism: Polymixis lichenea (assembly GCA_949091785.1). Classification (NCBI taxonomy): domain Eukaryota; kingdom Metazoa; phylum Arthropoda; class Insecta; order Lepidoptera; family Noctuidae; genus Polymixis; species Polymixis lichenea. The sequence goes on along the minus strand of OX420952.1, from coordinate 21,128,499 downwards.
GATTAACTATTTTTTTACTATTTCAGTTTTTTGATAAGACTACATAGTTGTCTGTACCTACCTACCTGATTACAGTAGGTAAGAGAGATCGTTTTTGTATAAATTGTAGGCCTAGGTCATCCTAGGTATATAACATAGTCTCTTTCTAAAACTCAGGCCCACTTGCACGATACATCACTAAACACATTTAACGATCAAGGTAAAGTTTTGCTGATTCCAGCAAAAACATTGTACTTCTTACCCCTTTTTACAAAAATTACGCGGACTGGATAATAGGCTCAGTTATAGTTTATATGGAGGACTGTAGAAAGCTAATATTTTGTTTTACATTATAATGCATTCGAAATATATTAATATAATAAAAAACATGGTCAAATTTCGACCACTGGGCGAGCACTATTTCGTAGTACATATACACACTAAAACACCGCAGTCTACTCAATAAGTTGCTAAAGCATTAAAAGCATCTCATGCACAGACTACAATATAATATCTTATGAAAATGTGATATGATGATGTGTGTGTGATATGTGATGTGATGTACTTAGTGTGTCTCCCGGTACTCCCTTTCTTCTCCTAAAATTGGTTGAACGAAAATCATTATCCTTATCAGATTTGCTATAAACTTCAGTAACCATAATATTTAAAACTTTGAAATTTTGTTTTACATAATTATCTTTACTTCTAAAACTATTCTGCCATAATATCGAGAACTATAATAATTGTATCTCCTAATTTTGTATTAAATTAAGTCACATGGCCTAAATATTGCATTATATAATGTGTATTAATCCGAATATTCATCTATAAAAAATTGATAGTCCTAAAACACTTGCAAAAATTTGGTTTTAGTGACAGAAACGAATCGCTGCAAATCCGACTCCACGTAGTCTTGTCTGCCCTACCCCTGGAGTGAAATTTAAAGTTGCGTAGGCGCGGAGGGGCGAGGCAGCCCGTGAGTTGAGGAGCAGGTGGTGACCGTTAAACCATCTGCGACGATAAGCTCGCGTGGTACCGCCGGAGCCTTGCAGCGCCGGAGCCGTGACAAAAACCATGCCTGCTGCATTTTGCATGCTCGCTTGCATGCTGTAGCTTGCTTGCGTGCTACATACTTGCTGCATGCATGAAGTATGCTTGCTTGCCTGCTGCATGCTTGCTACATACATGGTGTATGTTTGCTTGCATGTTCGCTTGCATGTTGCATGCTTGCTGCATGCATGGTGAATGCTTGTTTGCATGCTTCTTACAGGGAACTATATAACAAGTGAACTATCTCAAAACAAGTCGGTAGAAGAAAAAATATTGCTCGCTGTCATATACCTAACAAAAGCTTTGTAATACAAATTCGTTTTGAAAAAACTATTAGATAAGTAAATAAACATTAAATAATTTCAATTTGGGACATACCTAACTTTTATTTAAAACGGTTATATTTCTTTTGTATACTTTTGATTTTAATATTTATGTGAAACAAATTTACGGCATATTGTATTTAGGGATTTCAATTTTATGGCACGTTATGTGACATTAAGGTCGGGGAAGGTATCATTCGGACAAATGATGATTACGACATAAAAAATTATGGCACTTTAGCTGGATAAAAAAGTTAGGAAACACAATAGAGAACCGTGAGTCCCATAAAAAATTAAACTAAAATATAAACCCGATTATGATAAGTTATTCCAATATTGTAAAGTCATAAATTGTATTTGATAAAGTGAAATTAGCAGTTGCCTCTGATTAGGTAGGTACTGTTAACAAAATGTGAGTAAGTTACAGAAAACCTGACCTAAGTTGACCTAATTTAGGTCGTAAGCTCTCGTACTTGCCTCTGTATAAACTTCCGAAAGTAAACAATGAATAGGTACACTAAAAGGGCCAGGACGTGTGCTCTTCCAAGCATTCTGAATAAATTACCTAAGGAAATAGCCAAAAAATTGGAAAACAAAAAACCTCGGCAAATGAAAAACATCTTGAAAAACTTTACCGTTGAAAAGTTTAGAAAGTAGGAGATGCCTACGTGTGGGTCCACCAGACAACGACCTGTGAGCGAGTTAATCTAAATCTGAATCGATAACGCACATAATCTTGCCTCTGAAAGATTGAGCGTTATTTTTTATCTAAAAACCAGAATGCATGTGGAAATAAATAGTTTGAAAAAAATTTTTTCGTACTACTAGTGCCATCTACTGGGGAGTAATGACAACTTTATGACACCGTGATTTTCCAAGAGTTTTTCATTCATTGATTGACTGATAAACAACACACCGCCTAAATTTTTAGGTCTGAATAAAAATATATTAAGCTATGGAAGGAAATTCCTGAATTGATTTTGCTAAAATTAAAAAAAAAAACATGCTGAAATTACTGTTCTTAAAATATCCATTTAATATCCTCCTTCTTAAAATATTAAATGGAACAATGAATTGCAGTGAACTTTTGAGTTCATTAAAGATTACAATTCCGCCTCGGATTCCCAGGCATAACACATACAATTTATTTTATAACACATTTGCTCGAAAAGGGTCTCTTATTTCACCAATATCAATATCGTAATGTATGTCATTACGTACTTGTACGTAATTGTAATGTAAAACGCACGAGTTTCTTTTTAATGAAGTAAAACGCACGGTTTATCAAGATGCTCCGTCTAAAACGAACGGTACTTTTTTAAAATCTTAGCAAAGAGTTTTTATGTCAGAAAAGTGGTCAACATTTTATGAATAAAATGAACTTTATGAGATATAATAGAAAAAATAAACATATAATTTTTTAATTTAATTAGTTTGACTATTGTCAAAACTAATTAAATTAAAGAATTAAATGTTATAGATAAATGGTTGTAATTTATTAATTACAACCATTTATCTGTAACAAAAACAAAAAAATATGAATTTACTTTATTAGTAATACTTGCTATTTTCATGCCTTTGCCTTAAAAAAAAAAAAGCGCTGATGCGCGCGCATCGCTATTAAGTGAACAAGTGAGTTTTTGGCGGGATCGCGTTGGAACATGTCGCACGAATTTTCATTTTCATGGAATTTAGTGAAATAGCGAATTAAATTGTATAATTTTGATAGTGAATTATTCAATTTAGTTACGTGTGAGTGCACAAGTGTAGTGAAGATGAAAATAAGTGACTAACGTGGACTTTTCGTGTTCCCCCCAAAAACTCCTATTAGGTTGTTGTAAAGTTACTACCGCTTTACAATAACTCTGACTTGACTGACTAAAGACGACTATGACTGTTTTGTAACTTCGTGCCCGATATCGGGCCATTTACTTGATCTAAGAGAAAAATTACTTGACACTGGCTAAATGCACAAACCGTGTGAAGCCAAAAAAGAAAAAAAAAAAAGTGAACAAGTAAAAATTATTCCGCGCGCTTTATTCGTTTAAGAAAGTCCGAGTTTTATTTATTTCCTCGCAAATATGTTATAAAACGTCGGGTGACATACGTGCGCTTTGATAATTACAGCCTCTGCTTTCTTGTAGCAACATCGCCTCGGCTGTAATTTTCAACTTACCGCACTTTTATCATAATGTACTATTATATCCCTGGCTTAAAAAGTAACCTGGGTCATTCCCAACCTACGCCGCTGTGCCGAGACTTGTAGTCAATATAGCATGTTAGCCAAAACTAACAATTTAGACATCTGCGAGTCTGCGTCTAAATTTAAGAAATGTTTAGTAGATTTAATTTAATATAAGTATCTCTAAATGTTTTAATAACTATTTGTTTCTTGTATGTCCTTTAAATATGTTTTAATTGTTTCCAAATTTTACCCATAATTATTATTTTTCTTTGTTAGCTTAATTGTTAACTCTATTGTGCATGCTGTGGTCTCCTTTAAGTGAAGAAGTACACCTGCCTAGTACCTGATGTTGCCCTTTAATTATGTGCCATGTATTGTTTACATCTTTTGTTGGAGATCCTAAATCAATAAATAAATAAATCTGTTCTTCCTCAGTACCACCAAGCTGTTGCAATCCCTGGTGGGGTCTGGGCGGCAGGCGGAAGGGGGGACAGGTACGCTTCACAGCGGCCCAGACAGGGGCGTTGGAGAGACGGTTCAGCGCCAGCAAGTACCTCAGCCCGGACGAGAGACGAGCCCTGGCGAGCACACTGAGACTTAGTGATCGGCAGGTGAGCAGATGATCTTTCTTTTTAACAGCAACTTTAATACCTTACTAAAGCAGTAATTACACGGATATTTTAGCGCGTGGCCGAAATCTTAACCGCCATCTTGTTTTTTTTTTTCAATTTACTTCACAAATTGTTCACAGTACACTTGCGCACTGCGTTTGTTTTCACAAGCGCCCTTTTCTCTTTGCTTGCATTCCCACTCTGTTCGCCATAGTTATGTAGCTATAATTACGCTAGCCATAATATGCATTTTTTTTTGTAATACCTATTCTTTAGAAAGCTTAGTCTAATATCTAGGTAAATAATAACATTTAGCGCTTACAGTTGTTATTTACAAGCTTCCACAAATTAAAAGCTATGTCATCATCATCATCATTTCAGCCAAAAGACGTCCACTGCTGGACATAGGCGGAGCTTGGGGGATCCCAAGCTCCGCCACTTCGACCGGTTCTGTGCTTCCCGCATTCAGCGGAGTCCTGCGGCCCTCACAAGGTCATCGGTCCACCTTGGGCCTGGTGGCCTTCCAACTTTACGTCTTCCGTTACACGGTCGCCACTCCAGAACCTTCCGGCCCCATCTGCCATCTGTTCTGCAAGCGATGTGGGAGAGCCCACTGCCACTTAAGTTTGGAAATTCTTCGGGCTATGTCGGTTACCTTGATTCTCCTGGGGATCTCTTCATTCCTGATTCGATCACGTAAGGAAACTACAAGTATAGCCCCCTCCATTGCCCTTTGGGTGACTTAAAGCCTTCTTATGAGGCCCATTGTGAGCGACCACGTTTCGGTTCCATTTGTCATCACTGGCAACACGCACTAGTCAAAGACTTTCGTCTTGAGACACTGCGGTATGTAGGACGAGAAGATATTGCTTAGCTTCCCGAACGCTGCCCAGCCGAGTCGGATTCAACGATTGACCTCTTTCTCGAAGTTGGACCTACCTAACTGGACAGTTTGTCCTAGATAAACGTACTCGACCACAACTTCGAGCGCAGCGCCTCCGACCGATAAGAGAGTGGGTTTTACATGGGCATTGGACATGACCTTTGCTTGCCCATGTTCATTTTAACACCCACTCTTTCGGAAGCTCTACTGAGGTCATCGAGCAATGTACTGAGGTCTTCCATGGTCTCAGGCATGACAGCTATATCATCGGCCAACCGAAGATGAGTGATGTACTCGCCATTGAAGTTGATGCCAGCCCCTTTCCAGTCCAGAACCTTGAAGATATCCTCCAGTGCAGCGTTGAACACTTTCGGAGAGATAACGTCTCCCTGTGTAACACCTCGCTGCAGAAGGATAGGTTTCGAAGTCCGGTCCTGGAATCGGACGCCACTATGTCATAGTGGCGTTTTCATACACACACTTCAGCACCTCGATGTACCGATAGTGAATCTGGCACCGTTGAAGAAGTAATAAAATAGAATCTTCTTAAACAAATAAGCAAAACAAATGATTCTTTTTGAATATTTACAAAACCAAACAAATTCAAACAAAATTTACTTACAAACTAGAATAAAACAAAATGCAATTACATGTAATCTAAGTGAAGCCTTCATGCTAACAATAATAATAAATAAATGAAACATGATAAATACACGTTATTTAAAGGTAGGTATTTCATAAAAAAAATTATTTTTGCCAACAAATTAACATTAACTAGTGTTCTATAAATAAAAATGTTCAGGATTTATATTTTAAATACCTAATAGGCTGTTTGGAAGCTTATCAGTGCCTCTCTTTCAATAAGCGAAGGCAGTGCGCAAGAAACAAAATCCGCGAGCCAGTTTCCACAAATATTTTTTAAATAATTTAAATACAAAATAATAAGTCTATCATAGAATTTGATACCGAGGCCTCTGTCCAGCAGTGGACGTCTTTCGGCTATGATGATGATGAGAATTTGATCGTTTTCTTTATTGTTTGTTGGCACGTGTGCTGAAAAATATCATTTGAAACGTACCTACATTTTGATGCAAGTAGGATGCGATGGCGCATCCTACTTGCATCAAAATGTAGGTACTTTTGTCGAGCACCGCATATCATTTATGTAGGTAGGTACCACATGGGACGAAACATGTTGCTCACTGTTTGTTTTATTTTAGAATGGATGACCCTGTGAGTTGTTCTATAGGAATCTACTGCTACTGTTCCGTGTGGTGTTGGACGTAAAAAGAATAGCATCATCCCATTTCTTCCCGTGGGTGTCGTACAAGGTGACAACTACTAAGGGACTTACCAGAGAATGAGCAGCAGCGTTCTTTATGCATTTTACCACAATACTGCGATTGCTATCCCGCCTGCCAAGCGTGGCGATTATGGCAAAAACTCCCACTATTGGGGGAGGCCTATGTCCAGCTGTGGACGTCTTTCGGCTGAAATGATGATGATGAATCTACTGCTTATTGGCTCCAGCCGCTGCAGGGCTACAATTTTAGAAAGAAAATACCGAAGGCAGGCTTGAAAGAAGCAAGCATGCGGGCTTTACAGTTAACTGCATGGTAGCAGGCCGTTTAATGAACACACATAATTTAATCAAACAGGCCGTACGTAGACAACAAAAAATGTACAAAACAAATACTGTAAGAATGCAGCTACATTGTCGCGATAACGCGAACTACATTTCACGCGCTATCCGTTGAACGCAAGATGTCGAGCGGTGTGCAAGAGAGTGCGTTCGAGGTTTAGTTCGCTTTATCGCGACAATGTAGCCGTAGCATCAGGTACCTAACTGCCTACCTTATTTTAGGCGCATCAAAAATCCACTGCAATAATTGGAATTGGATTTGAATTGATTGATTTGTTGATAAGTCTGCTACTAATCCAGTGTTATTACGTGGATTTACAATTTATTACAAAACATAATTAACAACATATGTAGGTATCTACATTGCCTTCGTAACTTACCTAACACAACGTCACACCTGTGATTCTCGTGATTCTCCGTACGATATATGGACAGGCAGTGTTACCCATAAAAAGGAAAACCTAAGAACACTTTGCCCGACTCAAGGATCGAACAAATCTGTTAATCTTAACACTAGGCTCAAAACCGAGAGTTGAAACTCCAGTGGTACATTGACAAAGGGTACTGTTGGTTAACATTTGTGCAATTGTTTTGTGAAATATCCATTGAATGTGTTGAAAAAACAAAATGGCCGCGTTCTTAGTTCCGATTGTGGCCACGCGCCTATTGAACCTTGGCAGCGCTATAAACTACCTTACAACTGAAGGAACCACGAAACTGTTAATTCATACAAGCAACCATTTTAAATAACAAACCTTTTCCTTCTTCAGGTGAAAACCTGGTTTCAAAATCGTCGCGCCAAGTGGAGGCGTACTACACCGGATGCAGCTGACGCCGGTAGCCCTCCGACTGCCGATGAAGGATCTGACGACGACGTCCACATAGCTGATGAGGAATGATGACACAATTGACTGGCACACGATTCAATAAACGATTATTTTAGACTGCCTGTATATACATATACTTCCGTTGTTTTTTTTAATGCGTTCTGCGGGGTTATGCGGATGAGTCGCCAAGTGGCAGCAGAGACAAACCTCAAGGTATTATGTTGTGCCATACGTGGATGCGCTAAAGTCAGCGAAATGCGAATTTTCTTACGTTATTTTTCAATTGCAATTTCCAGGTCAGTGCCAGTCTGTATGTTGATTAAAATATGATTATTTTTAACCGACTTCAAAAAGAAGAAAGAAAGCAAGATAAAGTGTTTATTAGACTCGTACAGGACTATCACAAACTTAACCACAACACAATACAATTAAACACACTAAAAAACTAAAACACGGTCCTGTACAATGCCAAAAGGCCACTATCTCAGCATGATGTTGCAACATTAAAAAAGTTTCGCAGCGCAGCCCTTTAATTCTGATAGGGACGGGCCCTATCAGAATTAAAGGGCTGCGCTGTGCTCTGTTATTTATGAATAAATAAAAAAGTAAATAAAATAAAAATAAGTTAAAAAGAAAGAACTTAAAAAAAAAAAACAACCGACTTCCAAAAAAACACTACAAAGTGAAAAATAGTCGGTGACTTTGAATATGTATTTTATTTATTTTTTTGTCACCGCCTTCCGAAATTAAAGTTATTTTTCACTTCGTAGGGTTTTTCCGGAAGTCGGTTGTTTTATTTTTTGGAAAAACTTTTTCCATTAAATAATTATTCAATGGGATTAAATTAACTTATGAGGGTATTGATGATTTTAATGATTATAATTCTGTAAAGCCATATTTGTTACGGTCGCGAATCATATTTTAATCAACTTACAGCCTGACAATGTCCTGCAAATTGCAAAAAACGTAAGAAAATTTCTAATTTCGCGTGTTACCCTGGAGCTTCCACCTTGAACTGACAACATTTTCGGGGTTTGGATTTGTGAACAGCTTTAAAGGACTCGTACGATAACATTTATTGTGAATGTTCGATTCGATACGGAAGCGTTTCAAATGGTTGTGAATAGCCATGCTGAACGGTTTGTTTACCTACTGCCGTCATTTGATACCTTTGGACTAGACTATAGCTAGGTACAGTCAGCGTCAATAATATCGGGACGAACAGACTGTTCAAAATGATCTAAACAAATACGAAGATTAAATATTAACTCAATGACACAAGGAATGTTTTAGAATGAAGACAATACAGGACAAAAGTCATTCTGACAAGAACTTTATCCAATTGAGATAAAGTTAAATTTTCTTAGTTGTTGAGATCATTTTGAACAGTTTGATCGTCCCGATATTTTTGACGCTGACTGTACCTACAATGTTTTTTTTTTTGTGTGGGATAGGCCAAGGTATCTACCAGATAAATAAAAATATTCTTATCTAACGACCACACCGTTTGCTATCACTAGCTAACAAGAGCTTAGGTACTAGAAAATGCTTCAAGTTTATCGATTATTATCTACACTTGGCGGAAATTGAAGATACAAACCACTCCCCAAGATTTCTTCCACGCCAAAAACATGTGATAAACAGAAGCTTAGATATTATCGTCTTATTTGATCGATTGGAAAGTCATCGTTGTAGCAATACAAATCATCTTCAAATTCAATCACCTTCAAATCAATACCTAATACCTTAATTTTATCAATGATAACTTATCCAAGAGTTCGCAATAACAGGCTTAGGAAGGGTCATGTGACTTCAGTACGCAAGTGTGCTCGATAATGGAAACAAGCTTACCAAAATATGATAAAAATGGATTAACTGTTGAGTTTTATTTTAAGAGTATATTTTGGGCTTCATTATCATTAATTATCAGAATTACTTAGGTAGAGTTAATGTTTAGCTCATCATCATTCTCATACCACGGAATAGTTTGAAGCACAAAGTATTTATTTATTTATTTACCCAACTGCCTTCTAACCATGACCAACAATATGTGTAAATTAACTATGAATTAGTTAAGTTACACATATTACGTTATAGTCCATTTTTATGACCATTTTTTAAAGATCTAAATATGTATTTATCTTGAATGTTTGCTTGAATGCATATAATCCTTATTAATCACCTGATTTATTGTTGTTAGAAATTTACAAAAGATTAAATTATCGAACTTTGATAGCATCTACACTACGTGTTTATCTAAAACATTTGGCCCCTTACTTACAGGCCCGGAGCCAAATTAAACCAGAAATAGATTCGGTTAACCGTACAATTTTCGTGGTTTAAGTTTGGCATCATTTTACTCAGGATTTATAAATAGAGGGGCCTAAAAATCCTACCCCATAGCCTAAAACCCTGTGCGTCCCACAAGTTATTGCACAAGCAAGACACCATCTATTGGCTGTCATCGGTAAACTAGATGCACCCTATGCATAAGTTGCTAATCGCACAAACAGGATAATGATTACACAACATTTTTACAAAATGTTTTATTATTAAAAAAACAAATAGACCAAGGGAAAACTTTGAAAACAAACAAACACTTACATCTAATATAAATTGAACTGAAACGTAATAATATCGTTTATTTACATCCTTACACTTATACATTGTGTTTGGTAGGCCATTCGTCAAAACTTCGCGTTTAAACATACTTTTCAGAGATTAGGAATTAAATATGCAAGACTTTTAAACGTTGCTTAAAAAATATCAAATTTCGGGACTGTTGAGCTGTTGATATGGGACTGAGAAATTCATTTCTGTGAGGCACAGATTACTTTGTAGGTACAGGCAGAGATTATTTTACCTCTCTCGCAGGTGAACTTAGGTTTTCGGCTACTTAACCGGACATTATCAATAGGCAGAGACCACCTCTGCACTCCACATGGTTATTGATTCCATTATCATCGGGGTGGCGCCACTGACGCAACGCTGACCCAATATTTTTAATATTCACTTTATTTTTAAACATATTTTTACTATTTCAAACATCGCTTTGAAACGTGATTTATGAAGTACTTTTTAAACGCAAAGTTTAAGACTAGATACAATTTAGAATATAAGTATTAATTTGTAACAGTCGCGTAAACATTTTGTTTAAAAAAAAACTCAATCTATCGTGGCACATCATTCAATTTTAATGTCCGTGCGTTTAGTTACAAAAAGTATCATATATAATTAACAAATAAATTAAGACTGAGTCACACTTATACTTAGTATAACTTTTAACTTGTAATAATTATAACTATTTAAAATTCAACTATTCAGTCAAATTTTTTTTACTACACCACCCTAAATTGCATTTTGTAAGAAAAGCCGCCATTGTTTTAATTCCAAACAGATTTTTGTTAATTTTACTTTCTCTATGGTACAACATCAATGTACAATATGACTGATAAGGCCGGTCCGAACTTTGCACAGATGGCTGCGCAGAAACATTTTAACGAAACGATGACATGGGGCAAGTGTGAGTGAGTGTACGGTCACCAAAAGAGAAAACATTAATTGGTTTCTTACTAAACTTCAACTATATCTGACGACCCTGATTACTTATCTCTTTTGGTGACCGTACATTAGCGAAGTTTGGAGAGCCTATGTTCAGACCGGCCATAATTCAGCCGTATCGTATAGGTACTTATGTAGTGTTAAATTAAATGTAGATTGAAAAATATATCCAGACTGGATCAAACGTAATTTTAATATCGTAATTATTTAATGTATATTTAAGCACTATAATAATAACAACGCAAAATTTCGCGTAATCCAGTCATGTTTTTTATTAATCAAATGTCATTTGCGCTTCAAAACTATAGTAACTATTAAAAATACTAACACGTATCTAAAATAGACATTGAGTTATATTTTGTTTCCTTATCTACTTTATACATTGATTGTTTCTTACTTTTTTTTTACTATAATAATAGCGAAATAGATACATTGTTCAACAATATCTTTGTTGAATCCATTGCCATTTTTGTTCAGCTTATCAACATCTTTGTACAGGTAAGTATGCAATGGATGGCAAAAATAAGATTTATATTTTTGACAATGTGTATTTCGGATTAACACAATTTTTTCTGTAGGTCGATATTATTGTATCGACAATCACACTATTTAATATTAATTTGATAAATTATTTATTATTATTTACATTAGTACGTTCGGCTATCAAAGAAAACAATAGGGTCTTTTAAAATGTTCTCCAATTCATTTATTAAAAAGTGTATGAATTTATAAAAAAAGACTGTATTTCAAGTACATATTGAGTCGATTTTTATGTGGAGGGAAACCTATTTTTTGTTTCAAATAATTAGGTATGCATGGACGGCCAAAAACATCTGCAATTTAACCGTGATTGGTAAGTGAGCTAAATGGCCAAAATAACCTGTTTATGCGTTCAAACTAATTTTTGAACAAACAATTTAATACAATTTTCAACAACTATGTTTAAAATTATGCCAGTTGTCATGTCATTCCCTTGTTATGGTAGTATCATTCTAAATGTCAGTTCTTAAGAGTACAACTATTCTGATCTTACCTCATAAACCTTACTTCCATAGACACCAGTAAAACTGTTGCATGCACTCTGGCAGTGTGCTTGCGCGATCAAAGGAAAGTGGACCGTATGTCTATGAGGTGTTAGTCGGATTTCCTTAGCGCGCCCCTTGCGCGCCATGCTTTTAGGAGATTGAATGAGAAGTATAGTTGGAAAAAGTGTATTTGTGATGCGAGTAACACGAACGCGTACCACAGGAGGCCGTATGGATAACCCTGGAAATGAGAGAAAATAAATTATTGTTATATCAACACTGTTGCCATGTTATACCTCCACCATTTATGGTTGACTGGTAGAGAATGCCCAAGGCATTAAGTTCACCTATTCCTTTTTTGCCTATGGTTTGGTAATTAAATAAACACAACCCTAAAGGGAACCCTTAGGGAAACAGGTGTGATGGTGATATATAAATATTTAGAGCTACTCTTTTTAGAGTTCCATACCGAAGGGTAACCAACGGGACCCTATAACTAAGCCTCCGCTGTTCGTCCGTCTGTCAGCGGGCTGTAATCTCATGATCCGTAACAACTGAAATTTTCACAGAATGTGTATTTTTGTTACTGCTAAAAAAATAATAAAGGCAAAGTTAAAAACTAAAGGGGTCTCCAAACGGTTTTTGCCTTGTGGTACGGTACCCTTCGTGTGCTAGTCCAACTCACACTTGGCCCGTTTTTTAAGTTATTCAATGGCAACAATGACTGCTGTGTGCTCTCTCATTATGGGTGAAGTGAAGTCAGTCCTCTTTCTTTCTCATAGGGACATCTTAAAACGCGAATCGGGGACCATGTTTAGAATGGTTCATCATTCTTTTCATTGGGTGGTCTATGACCGTTAGTGGACAAGAGTAAAGCCAGTGCCAGCCCAGTCGGTGGGATCACAGAACTTTCATTGAATCAAAATCAATTATAGAAGCCAAACACACGCATTATTAAAATAAGCGCATTTTTTTGGTAAGTATCGCAGTGTCAAAATGTCAAAATTATTATTATACGCGTTCTGACAAGAGAATGCGCTCCTAACACCTGTCAGTTAAATACAGTCCTATCACATAAATTGTAGATGTGTCAGCAACCTTAAAGCAACGACAATAAAGGTCAGAGGCAAAATCTGCCGTCACATGTGACGCTGGCAGAATAGTCGACATGAAAGAACTACAAACGCTAAGTATAAAAGAATGGCTGTATAATGAATTTAAAACTTTATTAAGTTTCTAATGGTGTCTCACTGACAGAAGTCAGGAACGCATTCTCTCGTAGGACGGAATATAATTATATTAAATTAATTAATAAGTTAATTTAACCATCGAGTAAATAATAAAATGCCAGGTTCAGAACCCAAAACCTGGTACATAAAAAGCAGTATAACAAAGCTTCACCACCACACCACCCAAAACCAAACCCGAATAGAAATTGTCTCATTTTAACTTACACCCACCTGCCACAGCTCGATATCGACCTCACTGCTGTCCTCATCATCCTCATCCATCGTCAGGTATCTCCACACATCCCCACAGTAATACAGGATGCAGTACAATAAGGGCCCGAAGCCTAGCGCTGTGATCCCATACATGTACCGTCGAAGCTGACGGATGTTGTTCCGTTTGATGGCTGATAGCCCGAGGAACGACAGCAAGAGGGAGAGGCACCAGATGTACTCCCACCACAGAGGCTGGAATTATAGAGGGAAGATGTTTAGATCAGGTTTCTGATAATAATTCATGTCATTGTCACCTTTTTTACGTCGTGAGAACACTATAGTTACAATCAGAATCCCTTTAATTTTGACGGTTGAAAAATTACACGTCAAATACATAACCACCATAGGTCCCGCAGATAGGCGCAATGCGGCTCTAATAGAACAATTTCTATGAAAACGTCATGGAAATTGATCTACTAGAGTCACATCGCTCTGTCGCGTCGCGCTTGTTTGTGGGAGCGTTTAATACGGGCTGGTGTCATGATACATTAATACATAACTTGCTTATAATCTGTTAAAAGCTCGGTCGGTTAGTTACATGATTAAATAAATAAATATTCATTGCGTTAATTACGTTGTTGTCATTGTTGAGCTAATCAATTTTTAAAGATAAGTAATTCCATGAGTTTTGTGGCCGCTTCATAATTAAGGGTGACCCTTCAGGGCACATCAAAATAGAGTGAGAGGAAGCTTTAAAATATAACTTGTCAGCCTAGGATCCGATAATTATGATACAATACTAGCTTTTGGCCGCGGCTCCGCCCGCGTGGTTGTCGGTTATCTCGTAAAGAAGTAGCCTATGTCCTTCTCCATATCCCAGGGTATATCTCTGCTAGATTTCATGATGGACAAAGTTACTTTCGCATTTATAATATTAGTAGGGATTATTAGAATTATAACTCATAATATCTTATTTACACTCTGACTGACTTGTTCCAAAATCTCGTGATAATGTTCCAGTTCTATTGTGATCAGCGCAACATGTGTCTTTTTCTTCCTCTCTTCTCATTAGTCATCATCTCCATAGTCAATCTGTTTCTAGCCAAGTCATCTTTCACACAGTCCATTCAACGTTTCTTTGGTCTGCCCCTACTCTTTTAGCCCTCCACATATTTTTAAGCTTGAATGTTTTTATAAATTTCCTAATTGATTGCCTTTCGACTAACATAGTTTTAAGATATGTTACAAAAAAAATATAGACGCATAAAATAATCATCATCATTTCAGCCGAAAGACACATTTTATTTTATAGTTAAAATCGGATAGAATCCTTAATTACCGGTGGTATCTGCAGCTCTTCGATTTCCAGTATAAATATGTCAAGTTTGTCGAGGATGTCTGCGGAGAGCTTCGCCAGCATCACTAAGAACATAACATGGTGGAAGAAAACGCAGTACTTCAGACGAGACTTGTTTAGGGCACTGAAATGAGAAATATTTGGCTAAGTTATTTTTTTGACATAAATAACAGTTATACAATTCCTTAATTTCGATTTGTGGGGCCCACCATAATCATTGGCAGGGCAGGCAATGTGTAGGGCTAGTCAATTAGACAGTACTCATGGTGCCAGTTAACATAATCAGCATATAATTATCTGACCGCTGGGAGGCCACAATCCACCATGCTGACCCATGCGGGTTGGTAGACGTCACATGTCTTCAAATTGTTGGTTCTAGTACACTCTGGTTTCCTCAGAATGTTTTCTAGGTTACACCATATATGTTTCAAAATTCCATGACACTACTATATTTGTCTAACAGTGACCAGCTAGTTATAAAATGATAAGCACAGAAATACTTATTGAAGTTATACACCCATATCTTGTAGTTTCTGTTCCATGTAACAAAAAGTAAGCTTATTGCCATTTGTTACTTACAAATTAAAGTTGCTGGTGTCAGTTCAGAATGTCAATTAACCATACTTAGGACATTATTTGTAATGTCCCACAAAATGTAATGCAACAAATTGCAATAAGCTTACTTAACGTTATAAATAATGTCCTAAGTATGGTTAATTGGCATTCTGAACTGACACCAGCAACTTTAATTTGTTGCTGATGTTTACATCAGCATTACATTTTGTGGGACATTCATTTCTGACAGAATAATATGTATGTTATTCTGTTGTTTACTATAAAGCTCAAGTTAATAACACAAAACCTAGAATGCAAATCCACAAAATTTGTGGATTCTCATTCGAGGTCATACTGAGTCTCCTCAACATGCATTTGAGGAGACCCAGTTTTACAATCCATTTTTTTATTCTGATAGCATCATACTACAACTAGGCAGACAACATCTTATCCAAGATACTGCAGTGGTAGGAGTATTACATTGTCATATTATTAGCAAAATAACAAAATATGATTATTTCTTGTTGTGTGTGGGTGTTTTCACAACCGACTTCCAGAACTAAAATATCTTTAAGTACCTTTACCATATCTTGATCATCACCATTCCCTTGCCTTTATCCCAATTTATTTGGGGTCGGTGCAAAATGTCCTTTTCATATACTTCTCTAGTACCTAGTCATCTCGGTAGCCACCCCCTTTCTAACAAAACCATCTTTCACACAGTCCATCTATTGTTTCTATGGTCTTCCCTTACTCTTGTACCCATCATATAAGACATGATAGCTTTCATCACTACAATGGTTTTGAATGACAGCATTTTTGGCATCTTCAATATCCTATTAAACTGCCCTTGAGCGTTCCCTATTTGATGTAACATTTGGGTTTATGATATTGCCTGAGAACTTAATTCTTCTAATTTCAGAAATGGTTTTAATAGTTCTTTTTCTGTATCTTTATCATTATCTTTTGGTCAAATCAAAGTCAAAAAGATTTGTTCAAATACATTTTATTGTTGACAAGTTAACGTAATCCTAAAATAAATCCAATCTTCAGACATAATCTATTTCTAATGATGTGTCACAATGTTTTCATTTGACACTGGACCAAACCAATTATATGAAAACCACTAACCATTCAATGATTGAAACATTATTCTTACTTTATAACCACATAAAACCCACACTTTTTTAAACTTTTCTTGAATTTTTGCTAATGAAGGAAGTTGAAACCTATAAAATTTTATGATGCATGCAGTAGCATGTTGACCATTAAATATTGTGTTTGGTTTCAGTTATTTCTTTATTTATATATGCCTACACAATTTTAATTGACATTTGACATGTTTCAAGACTGCCATATTTATGTTTGGTTATTGTGAATGGGGAGTTTGGAAAGAGAAACAAATACTTTCACTTTTGGACATTCCTTCTGATTCTTATAGGGATTATTCTATTTCGAAACATGCAGTGGTTTAGTGTATATTCTTACGTGAAAACTGTAATGTTTTGATTTTACTGACAGACATATGTAGTTGGACAGACAATTTTTATCAAGCAAGTTTGTAATTTTTCTCAATAAATTTGGGGACATTGGCATTATTGCTATGTAATTGAATAATGTGTGGACCGTTTCAAATAATTGGCGCGAAACATTATTCGCTATCGACTGCTTTTGTCTAAAAATAATTTGACGGAACTTGGTCGAAAAAATATATCAACTGTAGATCAAGCTTACATTCGACTACTAATTAAATTCTTTCGTACGGCCTTAGATACTTGTAAATAAGCCAAATTACGTACCTAATCTGATATTGTGCTGCTATTTTCTCTCTGTGTTCGAAATCGGCACCGTTCGTACCAGTCACCATAACACCACCACGCGAAGCCATTTTTGTAACTAAACAATTATATAAACAAACAAAATAAATACTTTTTATCGATCTCGGATCACTGAAATGACATCATTCAGATAATCCTGGCAAAGATTTTTCTTTTCGATCAATTCATTTTTCCCATCTGCCAAACGAGAGCCAACGAAATGCCAAAAATGCCAACGTCTCAAGGTTTTTTATCACGTTCCGACTATCAAAATAATTATTTTTGTTCTTACATTTTATGTAGTGTAGCTTATTTTGTAAAAATAAGATATATGTTTTACACTTTAAATAATAGAAAACTATTAAACCAAATTTATAATAAAAGTATGTTTTAGGTCTAAATTAAAGAAATAAATACTGGAAAGGTTGTTTTAAAAATGGAGAACGGAACGCTAATTTGACATTTGTAATGTTACGTTCGTATACACGCTCGGTCAAGAAATTGCAAAAAGGATGAAACTTTATTTCTTTTACGAGTAAAAACACTTCTTGTGAGTGTATTTAATACTCATCAAGGCAGCAAGACCAAAATATTTATAGAGTTTTTTTATAATAATTTCAGTAAGCAAACTAGCACACAGTTATTCTGCAATGTTCAATGCCACGAAATATAGGTGATGTTGAAGGGACCCACTCAGTCTCACAACCTGTGAGTGGTCCACCCAGTCGTTTTAATAAAACCCACAAGGTTAAAAAGGTTTGTTTTTGCTGTCTATCCCATACTGTCCCACTTTTGAAGAAAGGCCTCAAAGTCCTTACGGGCCCTCGTAATACGCGTGCCGAGAGCTGAGAGTCCGTCTGGGCGGGCGGCGCCGGTCTATCTCCAGGCAGCCAGTGAATAGAGACTCCTACCCACTTTTTACCCGCTTTGGTAAAACTAATTAAGTACTTATGTAGAAATGGTAAATTCACTGTTATTTTATTAGCCTTCAAAGCGCAGTGAATTTACCTACATTGCCCAATAAAAGCGATTATTGTATTAAGTATAACCAACCAAAACCTAAACGTTTCCTCAATCCTCACGGTCTTTCACGTCGACAACGGCACTTTTGGTGCTCTGCTGAACCATCTCTGCAAAAAGCCATTAGGGTAGAGGTATTACTACAGGGACAACAAAACACATTATTACTGCAACAATATCATTTTCGAATTAACAAAGGGCGTTCCCCGGCGCTGTCGGTTTCATTAATGAATTAATCATGAAATTACTAGAAAGGTAGCCATGAAATTGATAAAGCAAAAATTAAAACACGTGTAAGCAAATATTCTTGTGCATCTAATCACTATGCAGTGCATGCAAAAGTCATATGTTTTCATTGATTTGTAGGATGGCTATTATTGTTTTAACATACCTAAGGATAAAATATATGCATTGTTCGTTAATGTCTAATAGATACAATCTAAGTTTTGGGATACAACCGACGCGGCTCACAATGATCTCATTAGCTAGGCATCTAAACTAATTAGTAATTGGATATGGAAAAAAGATTTGATTTTTTGTATGTTTGTTTGTTACGCTTTTACGCTAAAACGGCTTCATGTATTTGGATGAAATTTGGCACATCGGTAAACCATGACTTGGCTTTGTACCGGTGGCCCGAGGACTAGAGGGCGCGGGGCGAGTGGCTGACGCAGCGACATTTGGAGTTGCGTCGGTCACAGCTTCGCGCAGCCCTGGTGGCGGAATGGCGGGACAGGCTCTCATGCCCTACCGCCGCACACTGGTCCCAAATTAAAAAAAAGTGGACATTGATAGTAGACCGCTGATATTTTTTTTTATTGTTGATATAATGATAACAGATAAGGCAAAAAAATATTATTGTCCTACTTCAAATACTTTTCTCTATAAAAAATATTTATTTTTTTTTGTATGGGAGTGATTACATTTTACTCAATTTCTCAAAAACCTTAAGCGATGTCGAGATGGCATTCACATATGTTAGAAAACTAATAATTCTGAGTATTTGGCTCGAAGAAACTTATTGCTTATCTCTGCGTACTTTCGAGATAATAGTGACAGAAAATAACATTTTTTTTTTATGTTAATTGTTCGCTTTTTTTTAATCATAGCCTTACTCATATCGCAATAGGTCCGCTGGCCAGCAAAATGGAGCTTCGACGCGAGTTTGCCGGGATAACAAGATGGCCGCCTCTCATGACGTAACGTAATACGGTCACGAATCGCGCGCGTACACCTCACTCAGTGTACAACTAAATGTGGTTGCGATAAGACGTGTCCTTATTTTTTCTGTGCGCTTGAAGAAATGCTTGTTGTTTGTTTGTTTTGTTATTGTTGTATTTTGAATCTTTGGATTTTAAAATCAAATAATTTTTGTTTGTCTTTCTTTCGTCGAATTTGTTTTCGTAATTTTTTTTGTTAAAATCAAAGTCACTTTGTCTTTGATATCTTTGATTCTAATTTGTTTTCAATTTTCCTTAAAATTATAATATGTCCGCATTTGTCACCAACTTAGACTTATACGTTGTTCTCAAATCAGGAGGTGGTTTTAAAAATGTCGAATTTTTATTTAATGCCCTTATTGAACGTATTGGTGTTGAATTGTCTTCCGAAGATTTGAGTAATATTAAATTATTTTGTCGTAATTTTTCAAGTAATATCTCAAAAAGATGGTCTGCTTCCAGTAGAGCTCAAAAGACCTTTCTTAACAAAAATTCAGACTGGTTACAATCCCAAATAGTTTGGCCAAAATGTCAAAATATCGATTTAAGCAGCATTTTTAAAGTTGCCGAGGAAGTAATTCCAAATTTCGAAACGCAAGTGGATACTCATCAATTAAGTTATGGTACAAGTAAAAAACCATTTGTTGATATATCTGATAAACAGAAGAAAAGGCGTTCTCTAACACTTCTAGATCACACAGAGGAGGAATTAGTTTATGCTTTATGTGCCAAATTAAAAGAGTCTAAAAAAACAAAATTAGCAGCTATATTAAACGAACTCAGCCAAAACAAGGAAAAATGTGAGCTGGTATATGATGTACTATTCGCTAAAAAGACTGACAAACCGTGTTTACCAGATGATAAAACGTTAGCGCTTTACACCTCAACAAATTTGTCAAAATGGCAATATCGAAATTTAAGAACTATTCTTGCTTCAGAGAAAATGTATGGTCTTCCATCCTATCAAAAGCTCCTGGAAGCTAAAAAAACTTGTTATCCTCCAGAGTCAGACATAACTGTAACTGAATCTGATGCTAAGATAAGACTTCAATCGCTTCTAGATTTGACAACTAATAGGATATTAAAAACAATTCAGCACAACTCTGCCGACAAAAAATCGCTAAAACTAATAAGCAAATGGGGTTTTGACGGGTCATCTTCTCAAAGTAATTATAAACAAAAGTCACACTCCGACACTAAAATTGACGATTCTTCAGTTTTCATGATTAGTTTGGTTCCGCTTCGTTTGGAAGAAGAGAGTGGTACTATCTTGTGGCAAAATCTGCTCCCTCTTCAACAAACTATTGTCGTCCAATTGGCTTTATATTTGCAAAAGAAACAAATTAATTGATAAAGAAGGAAAGTGCATCCTTAGAGGAAGAAATTCGTAATCTTGTTCCCACAATTGTAGATAATTTTGATATTAAACATGATTTGTACATGACTATGATTGATGGGAAAATTTCTACTGTGATTTCCAATACTTCTTCTGCAGCTTTTTGTAATATTTGCAATACCCCACCTAGCAAAATGAATGACTTGGACTTTGTATCCAAAATACTCATCAGAGAAGATATGTATAAATATGGTCTGTCTTCGCTTCATATGTGGATAAGATGTATGGAATGTATTTTACACATTTCGTACAACTTAGACTTCAAAAAGTGGGCTGCACGAAAAGAAGATAAATTGTTAAAAGAAATTAAAAAGAATTTGACACAAGAAGAATTCCGGGAAAGAACTGGTTTGTTAATTGACATAGTAAAACAGGGATTTGGTACAACCAATGACGGTAACACGGCAAGAAGGTTTTTTGAAAATTATGAAGTATCTGCTGAAATAACGGGTATCCACCCTGATTTAATCAAGAGATTTGCAGTCATTTTACAAACAATTTCATCTGGTCAACTTATTAATACCAACTTGTTTAGGGAATATTGTAAAGAAACAGCAATGCTATATGTAAACTTATATCCATGGTATTACATGCCTTCAAGTGTCCATAAATTGTTGATACACGGTGCTGATATTTGTGAAAATTTCTCCTTTATTCCGATAGGCATGCTTTCCGAAGAAGCTTCCGAAGCGAGGAATAAAGATTTCCGGAATGTTAGAATGGCACATACAAGAAAAATCGGTAGAGTTCAGTCTAATTTAGACATTATCCACAGCTTTCTAATTAGCTCAGATCCTTACATCAGCCATATCAAACCAAAGTTTGCTCGTTTACATAAACAGTTGTTTCCAGAGGCTAGTGCTTTGATCTTGAACAATGAATTGCTTTCGTTGGAAAACGAGGAAATAGAGATTTCTCAAGAGAATATAGACCCAAATATTAATCTTTCACCATAATATTTTTTGAGAATCGTTTGTGAACATATTCAACTTTATGTTTGCAGCTTAATATGTCTTCATTTTGATTGTTTTTTAGAACTGATGAAAGTACTCCTTCAGAAAGGTCATAGCTTTTCAGTCATTAGTGAGCCCCCATAACCTCTTTTACAGAGAAGTCTCTTTTTACTTATTTGACATTACGCATACATTATAATTATGTGCTAAAGTAAGGCTATGATTAAAAAAAAGCAAAAAATTAACATTAAAAAAAAATGTTATTTTCTGTCACTATTATCTCGAAAGTACGCAGAGATAAGCAATAAGTTTCTTCGAGCCAAATACTCAGAATTATTAGTTTTCTAACATATGTGATTGCCATCTTGACATCGCTTAAAGTTTTTGAGAAATTGAGTAAAATGTAATCGCACCCATACAAAAAAAAAAGAAATATTTTTTTTACAGAAAAGTATTTGAAGTAGGACAATAATATTTTTTTGCCTTATCTGTTATCATTGTATCAACAATAAAAAAAAATATCAGCGGTCTACTATCAATGTCCACTTTTTTTCAATTTGGGACCAGTGTGCGCCGCCGGCCCCGTCACCATCGGGGCGGTCCGGCCAGTACTCGAGCGCTGGCTCGGGAGGAGGCACGGCTCCCTGTCGTTTCGGGTGACACAGGTGCTCTCGGAGCATGGTTGCTTCGGGAAGTACCTGTGTTGCATAAACAGGGAGCCGGACGCTCGGTGTCACCACTGCGTCGACTGTCGGGAGGACACGTCGTGGCACACGCTGGCAGAGTGTGCCGCTTGGGAGGAGCCGCGCCGTGCCCTCATCTCAGGAGTCGGCAGTGACCTGTCGCTGCCGGCCGTTGTCGACTCGATGGTCGGCAGCGAGGAGTCCTGGGACGCGGTGGTATCCTTCTGCGAAACAGTCATGTCGCAGAAGGAGGCTGCGGAGAGGGAGCGGGAGATTGCTTCCGCTAACCCGATCCGCAGCAGACGCACCGGGCGTCGGCGGAGGGCGGACAACGCCCTCTTCCAGCCCCCCTAAATGGGTCCCGGGGCGACGGATCTGGGGAAATCCGTCGCCACTTCTTAGGACCCGAGATGGCGGCGCGTAGTGTTCCACGCGCGCCTCTTTATGACGTAAGGGGGGAATTAAACACCTCACTCCCCCCTATCGCGAGGTGACCCGCAGAGGCGGGCCGGCACTAGCCGGGGATCGCGGAAGTCACATCAGTTCCCGTGATCCCCGGTGCAAGTAAGAGACGGAACACCGGGGTGGTTTTAGTCAGTAAGAGTCTGACAGACCCCTCCGCCCTCCCCGTGGCGGAGGACATCCATGAGGATTTCCCCCGTAATAAAAAAAAAAGGATAGGTAAAGGATGAAAAGAAAGGAAAGGACTTTTTATTCCGATATGCCCACAGGGTCGAGACTAATGAGGGTAAAAGTGTGGAGCGTAGCAAGTTATTTATAAGTTTACCACATACATAAGTATAACATTCCTTCCACACGATTGTTTTAGTTACGTCTGTGAACCTTGCTAGCATAATAGAACCGTCTCAGTGAGAAAGTGTCGCTAGCACGACCAACGATTAACTACAAGTCTTGGACATCTATCATTGAGTTTAAATTACCATTTATCAGCATGAGGAAGTCCACTGCTAAAGTAGAAATAAACCCCTAATAGCAGCGAGTAGGTAAACTACTATACCTACTCTCTGAGCACTAAATCCATTATCTCGGTCGAAATTGCGGGCGTTTCCTACTCCGTATCACTCACGGCCCTATGATTAATTTGGGGCTCAAACTAAGAATGAATTACTACACGATTTGACAGCTGGCCCTACTCCCTGTATGGGTTCACCCGTCCAAAAAAGTTAATTAATCAGCTGTAGGAGTCACTTTGAAATTTCGAACTATTTTCGGGCGGGCCAGTATTTTCGTTGACGGAGTTAGAGAGTAGCCCCGCAGGCTCGAGGTGCCAAATCATTGGTACAAATATTAAAGCCTTCTAGCCTCCTTGCTAGGGGTAGGTACCTAATTGATAGGTTACTATTTTCGACATCAACCAGCGGATACATCTTGTTCTACACAGCTGTTTATTTTATTGGATTATGCGACAAATTTCCTGACCTGGCAAATAATTAGAATTTTTCCAGGAATGGACATGAGACTCCTCAGAAATTACTCTTCTTGCCTTAGAATATAAACACATCATAACCAAAAATGTGCGTAGCAAGGGGCCCCTGTAATTTTAAGCTGAGGCCTGCTCAGGACTCAAAACGACAAATAATTTTGGGGCAATGCAAGGCTTGGGTGACGGCTTACAACTCTCAAGCCCAAATAGGGTTATAGTCTTACAGCTCCTAAAATATTCTCCTAATAATTTTCTATATTTTTACACTTTTTTTACAAATCATCGGGGATGCAAATCCGCATAAATAACATTGGTTATTACCGCATATCTGACATATTATGTAGCCAATTTAAGATTTTGCGGGCAATGCACGTAGGATTCTGATTGGTAGCTGCTATTTTGACGTTACTATCATTCGACCTATAAGAAAGCAAGAAATTGCCCAAAAACAAAACCGCGTATTTGGGGCTGGCAGGTGTCGGTACCGCGTATGTGATCAGTTGCACAGAGTACTTTTTTATATACGGATCAGTTGTCAGTTGGAGCTTATTTGTGGTTTGTTTGTGTTGTTAAACTCGGTTTATAATTAAAAATAATGAGCTCCACAACCGGTAAGTCTATAATTCAATCTATCATTTAAGTACCTAAATTTCAGGTCTCTGCAACACTTAGTTTCTCCGCTTTTCAATGGCTCGGCCACGTTGAAACCCTTCTAACTTTTTAACCATAACTTTGGCAAATGTACGGTTTTGGGAATCAACTTTTACAAATCTTGGTAGAATATTTTTTTTTGAAAAATCGCCTTGGCCATTGAAACGGACACAAGGCAAGAGCCCATAATTCGTGTAACATTGAAGCGTTTGGGCTATGTCAAAATTCACTTACCCACCTCCAACTTATGCTCCTGGGTGCTCCTGGTATGACCTACCTATAGATATAGTATAAACTCTGGGAAGTTTGCGAGCTATGGTGACGCACGGTTCGACAGCAAGAAGAAGCGAGGCAGTAGCAATTCCGCCTTACAAATAATATTTGATCCTGCGTTCCGCAAACAGTTCGCCTCAGTCAGTTACATGCTCCAATAATAATTACTTGCTGGGTCATTGAAGGAGTAGGTAATTCATTTTACTGTTGCTGACCAGCTCTTCTGTACGCGGTGTGGCCAGGTTTTGTAAGACCTATCTCTGCTAGTCTGATGAGAGCTCATCAAAGGGAAGAAAATTAGTCTAGGATGCTGACGTCGGATACGCTGAAGAGGACTATATAGTATTTTATACTTACTTAGAAAGGAAAGAAATTATTTTATGACAAGGACATCAAAAAGTTATACTAACTAGTATGATAGGTAGAGAAAAAATCTTCTGTTAACATTAAGAAACTGATGATACTGTCGATGAATAATTATGATTGTGAACTTCAGGAGCCAGCTAAATCCTGAAACTGTCCTCGAACGGAAAAATGATGGCCACTGCCGCGACTGACGTCACCGCTACAGCAATATTGAACAAGAACGCGCGGCAAATTAGAAACAAGCTCATAAAACGATAACGATTTTAATTGTTCCGCCAATCTTTGTTTTATAAACAGAGCTCATTATTGATCGAATCATAATAGTTATTTTGGTTACAACCTCCCCCGGCGGTTACGCGTCCACTGTTATAAATTGAAACCGTACACTTCTCAAGTTTTATTGTCATATAGTCGGACGATTGTGAATATGAAGGTTCTAGTGGCTGTCGCTTTATTCGCCTGTGTGGCCTTACAGGTAGGAATATTTAATTACGTGTTAATAATGGTTGTTAAATTAATTTGTGAATCGACTAATCTCGAACATTTCTTAATTGTACACAAAAAATAATAAGGGTTTTACTAATTGTGTCGCGAAGAAATACCTAATTATCAAACCATTTCATGGTAGTACCTCTGTTGGATCTAAGGACCAAATTCAACTGCTGTTAAAAATTACTCACCATCCGTAGTAGATACATTTTCTTAGACATGAGACAAAATGTACGGATGGTTGGCAATCGTCGACGTCCCAGTCTTGTAGATAGGTATTATAATAATCTTTTTAAAAGTCTCTTCGCCATTCGGGATAACTGTTACCACAGAACAGATACTCTTTCATATGTACTGCGACTGTTACCTTGTTGTGTTCTTGTGTAGGTAGGCCGGAGTAAACCTACGAATGAAACAGCGGACGTCGAAGAGTGCCCCACAAGGATCGTTTACTTACATTCCGTAGAATCAAGTGTAATTCCAATTTAAAAATATATTCAAATGGACAGTTCCGAATTCCGGGAAAAGAACACCAATCGATTGAAAAAGAAATGCTGGTCCTTAGAGTAGGCCAAGCTTCCAACTACAACAGATTCCCTTTTACAGTTTGTGCAGAACGTCAACTCCTATCTTAAAAAAATTAACACGCAGTTTAAAAAAATAAGTACTAAATACCTCCCGATACCAGAAAATGTCTGTTCTGTCGGTAACAGACAAACCTTACACCAAGATAAGTTGTTCTGTAAAATTTGTTTGGCAAACCACGTTAATTTCTAATTCAAACAAGGCTGATAAGCCGCGACGGACGGACGAGCCATAGCGATTAATACCTCGTTCTTGCTTGCAATGTTAGATACACCAGAGAGCTTTAAATACCGTGGCGTTGTTGGTTCACCGTTAGAGTTCGCTGGTGGATCAGACCCATTAACTTGGCTTTTGTGCACTGTTCACGACCTGTAAATCCAGTTATGCCAGTGTTCGAGTGTGCTCTTCGAAACTAAATACAACTCAGAGGCACTGGCTGACGTTCTTTCGGACAAACAACTAAAGTTAAGGACGATGAAAGAAGTGAGTACCTACAAAGAACCATTATTGCTAGGAATAGAATTGGGTAAGGGTTAGGCAACTTGGGATTTCTAACACCCAATCGTTCCTGCGCTACGTCGGACCAGTCTCTAGCGCGTATCTATTAGGTTACCTCGTCTCGTCTGGAGGCCGCCCATCTTAAAGCACTGAAATAACTAAGTCTATTGTTTCAGATGAGTCACGGTGCGCCTGCGCCGGAGGAGGAGAAGAAGGTGGATGCCGCGCCAGCAGCGTCAGCCGCACCAACACCTGCTGAAGCCACCGAAACGGCTGCAGCTGAGGTAAGTCTCATACCTACATAATTTTAGCCGAAAACCTAAGATCTTAGTTTCTGCGATCCCCGTGTAGCCATAATCATGTTTTCCGCTGCATATCAGCTTGTAGGAGGGCTGGTGCTCCAACGATAAATGCTAAACCATACATACCAAGATTTTTAGAGACCGTTGAAGAATGTTGCTGGGCAATGCTAGGTATCCTCCGAAGACTTACGCCATGCAATACCGCGAAAGAAATGAAGTCTTCATTCACACAAAAAAAAATAGTAAAATGGTTTAAAAAATCTTGAATTTCCAGGTAAAAGCAGCGCCGCCTGCGGACGCCGCTGCGCCCGCGGCCGCAGCGGTGGCGGCCAGCGGCTCGCAGGCCGCGCCCGCTGCGCCCGCGGTGGCCGAGACCCCCGCCCCCGCTGAGGAGAAGAAGCCTTAGTCTATGTTAGCGTAACACCGAGGACATGGTGCGAATGTAACAAACCGGAACGATGTCCGTAACGTAACGATCTTTGTAAAATAAACACTTTGGAAATAAATGTGTTTTATAATTGTGATACTTTTGTATATCGGGCTCGAAGGACCAGAAAATATCTCACACCCTGTTTCAGTTTGTTACTTAACATAGATTGTTGCAATTGCATGACCTCCTTGAGATTTAACTGAATCAGACTTTGGTGCATGTAGTGCTACGCCCTTCCTCGCAGCAATAAGTTCAATTGAAATGAAAAGGAGTTTCTTCCTTTATCGCAAGAACGTGCAGTCTGCACGTGCAATGATGAACGTAAAAGGCTAAGTGTTAGTAAAATAAGTCACCCGACGCCGAAGACATGTAATTTAGAAATTGTTTAGAACACGGTCTTTTAAATTGATAAAGGTACTAGGGCTAACATAGGCAGCTAGGCGATAAGTCCTAATGAAGCAAACCCAGAGCAAGTTTATTGCTCTGTTCTAAACAAATCCGCAAAATTACAGAAGTATAACGACACCACACCATACAAATCAACTTAGGTGTCCCTAAGCTAAGCCTATAGAAATACTATGGTAGGTAGTGCTTCGAAACAAACCATTAATTACATAAACAATTTAATTAAAACATGTGTCATGCTTGTCACAATGGTTATCGAAGAACATAAATTGTTATTTCATGCATTGTTCATTTCTACTGCAGAAAATCAGTGATGCATTGCAGTGTAACTACAGAATATGTGCCTTATTAATTAGATTGGTAGGCAAATGACAACAGCGAATTTACAGATAAGCGTTTTAATCAATTTCTAGGTCGAGAAAGGCTCTTTACAATTTTCATGAAAACTGAAGCGTTAACTCCACAAATTTCATCTTCTAGTCCACTAGGACTGACCGCCCCTGTTCAATCATGTTCTAGTGCTTAAGATTTAAGCCAGAGCTTTAACAAATAAGAACCTACCTACCGCCAGTTTCTAAGGTCTCTCCCTTTTAACACTTTTTTCAGCTGTATCTAAGTATCTTTCTATGCATGTAACGGAATCTTTGAACGTGATTTTCACCCACTTCAAAACATCAAAGCAAATTGAAATATAGCCCACTTATCAAGGACCAATGACAATACAATAATTTAACAACTTTGTCCCATTATCCTAACCAGTATCTTCAGGGTTAGCCAATTTTTTATTTAATTTCCCGGAGAGACAACTCGAGAAACGGCTACAAAATCCAAGGAGGGCAGCAACCGCGCTAATGACCAAATCCTTTGCTATTCTAACAAAAAACCCACTAACGGACAACCGAACCAAAATGTCAAATATTAATCATATTTACAAAACGAATAAACACGGCTAAGTTTATTTCAATAATGTTTTTCAACAATTTATTTCTATAATTTAAAAACTACGAATAAGAATATAGGTATATATAAAGAAAATAATCATAAGGCATCAAATAATACGTCCGAGACGTTGTCAATGGGAAAAGTGTCCAAAAGGCTGACAGCATTGCCACGTTGTATGGCAATGATAATTCTTTGTCCGAAAGATAGGCCAGCCCTTTGGTCACGTGAAGAGTCAACCAACCGCTTGGAAATGTCTCGGAAAACTAAGTGGGCACTCAACATATACGAGTAGATTCCAACAAGATCGGAATATTTGCGCCGTTTGAAGTTTTCCGCACCTGCAGCAGCCGCCCCAGCACAACCCGCCGTACTAGAAAGATGGCGCAAGGGTCGACACATGTTGCATCCCACACAGGGTGTCGACACATGTTGCATCGCACACCAAAGGCCGACCTAACTTCCAAGGCATTATGGTAATTCCGTCTGGTCTCTTCCCATCGTCGCGTGCCAAGCCATTGGGTTCTAGAACAGCTGGCACCCCGGCGGTAACAAAACCACGACGGATGATGATGTCATTGATGCTGGCGTGCCGTGCTATCCGGCTTGCGCTCCTACTGCAGGATAAGCCATGGTGTCCGAGGCGGTTGACACCTTCACCGTATTGGCAGCGATGCAGAGCCACGCAAGGAGCGCCAAGACGCAGGAAAGTAGCGAGCCGGAAGGTCGAATCACCCAGCATGGTGCCTATGTTGGGTGATGGTAGTGCCTGCAGCCAGAGGCTCGACTCCCACTCACCCACAGCTAGATGGCGAGCACGTAACTATTAAAATAGTGTGGGGTGCTTGAATTCAATTGTTATAAATATTTTATTGACAGATATTGGTAGTTTAGTAAGTAGTCTTGTAACTATAAAATACTTTTCTAGTCGAAGTGATCAAATAAAACAAAATCGACTAGTATCAGATTCGACTATTTTATTAGTAAAGACGGTTAATTAGTTGTGAAGAACAGTATGTCCCTGACGCTTCCTCCGGAGGGTAGTTCTAGAGGCGTGAGCGCTACTGCGCCGGCACTGCCGACCCTGTAGCGAGACGTGCTCTCTGTTCCTTGGATGTATAACGTCACCTGCTGATCAAACATGCATGCAAGTTACATTTTGAATTATTAAACTAAAACCGTAAAAAGTAATTACTCCAATCGCACCCAATTTAATGTCGACAGATTTAAAGCCATAATTTTGCAATATTCAGAATGGTTCAATGGATACATTTGCAAAGAGGGTGAAGTAACTAGCTGACCTGTTGCATGACGTCTTTTGAGGTCAGCTAGTTACTGGCCCACAGGCCAGCGGGGTGAAACTGCCAGTAACTGAGTGTGAGAGGAACTACTATGACCGCCTAAAAGGTCAAGGTACAGTATGATCTGTTCCAAAAGTATTTGATGGAAATGCGAACACATGATTCAGAAAACCTACCTGTGGATGCCAATTTGTAGTATCACTTATAAATTTACTGCTTTCATTTGATTATTTAAATACCTCAGACCCTAAGTTTTATTTTAGATCACCTTTAAAATGTTTTCCATTTTAAAATCGAGGTTAATTATTATTACGTACAAGCTTTTATTTAGTTTCACGAGTCCCTGTAATCAAATCTTGCAAGTTAAAAACCCGCTTCCCGATTTAGCCGAAGCGTTGCATGCCGATCGGATGACAATGCAATACTATTATGACAGAGCTGATCTTATGATAGAGCCGGAAGGTGGCCAATGTGGCCATGGGGACTCTGTAATTAAACGACGCAACCCTATCCAGTTTGGGCTCGTTTGATTCGTTTTGACAAGTATACTCTCGTTCTAAATAATAAAAATAAAATATATATAAATCAAATAAAAATTAATTACCAAATTGAACTAGTTATTTAGCATCATAAATATTAAAAATACTTTAAAAAAAAACATGTATTAATGTACCTACTGAATAAAGTAGATAAAGATACAAAATGAATGTGTTACTGAAAATTGGTTTATTTCTACTTGCAGTAGATACTTCTGGAACAGACTATAACACTGACCTGTGGCGGCGGGGCATGGCGACTGGGCTCGCCGGACAGCGGCACGGAACGCGGCTCGCGGCGCCGGCGCTTGCCGCTCGAGCGTCGCGAGTCGCGCGGGTCGCGCGTGTCGCGTGTGTCGCGTGTGTCGCGCATGTCGTGTCGCTTACGGCCCGAACCTCCGGAAGCACCAGTCGCGCCTGACTCTGGAGGCAAGCCGCTATTCTATACTCTTATGTACAGTACGCGACCGTGCTGGTATGGCACGTCGAATTTGAGAAATAGTTCGGCTTTGAGAGCGTCGTCTCTCTATAGGTGGTGCCACCAGACTGCTGATGCCGGCCGGTACAGTGTGGCCGTGTGGTGCATGTTAACCAAATTACGGTCAATCGACGTTACGTTGACTGCTTTCATTTGATGTTAAGCGATACAATGGCAATCACTTTTAACAGTTTATTTACCAACTTTGTACATTGTATGTTATTTGACCTTAACGAACAATGAAATATTTAATGATGTTTTGTTGGTGGCGCGACTGAGCAGTATATACCTACTACCCAGTAGAGCCGCCGCCTGAAATTTTAGCCAAGCCGCCGCCGCCTATTTCTTCGTCAGCGTCATCGGCGCCAATGTTTAAATAGTAATATTCTAATTTTAGATACATTACAGATATAGTAATAAATTAAATACTATAAATGTCCAAATAATGCTTATTTGTTTATTTTGAACGTATTTGTTAAGGTGGTTCACCGAGCAAAATAACCTTGAGCATTCGCTCCCTCTTTACCACCTCACCTCTACAATACTTTGTATACTTTACTGGCGCCATCTGGCGAACAACTTATGAACGCACGTAAAAATCACACACTTCACAGAATCTTAGAATTCACAGACAAGGCATTCAATAAAATG
Organism: Polymixis lichenea; assembly: GCA_949091785.1. Classification (NCBI taxonomy): domain Eukaryota; kingdom Metazoa; phylum Arthropoda; class Insecta; order Lepidoptera; family Noctuidae; genus Polymixis; species Polymixis lichenea. The sequence goes on along the minus strand of OX420952.1, from coordinate 21,096,622 downwards.
AAATTAAAAAACTTTTATAAGAAATAAAAGTTTGTTAATGCTGGTGAAAACATTTTGATCTTGGATTCAGTGAATCTTAATTATTTAATAATTATGATTAAATTAAAAAAAATATGATTATCTAATTATTGAATTATTAACTGGTCCAACTTTTCACCATTTCGAAATCGCCACGTAACGGCCAAAAAAACTCACACTAATATACAGAGACAAAGGGAGACAGCCAATAATGAGAACAAAATGAAAATCCAAGATGGCGGCTGCAAAAGAAACCCAAATTTTCGTCATGGGTGTCGATTTCATGGTTTTCAAGGGTGCTGAAGCTGATAGTGAGGTCAAAATTAAAATCCATGATGAGTATCTAAAAATATCAGGGTCGATTGCCAGGTTTTGAAATACACGAAACTACACTTTTTAATAGATTAAGTCTCGTAGAAACATCATTCATACGCTGTGGTTCAGAATCAACGCAACGTGGTACTCGTTTGCCCTACCCCGTGATTTTTTTTAGAGTCTGAGGGACGCAGTAGGGTAGCTTCGACGTGTTTTACATGGAATTTTTCACTTTTTGCATGAAAAATATAAAAATTATTACCTAGATGTTAAGTTTGAGAGGTTTATGGGTTTAATCAAGGGGGTCGACATTTTCATTGTATTTGCGATAGAACACACCATTTTCGAGCTTATAAGCAAACAAAAACGAAAAAAAGATACAGTACTGTTTTTGCACATAAAGTCGAGGTGTGGTATGAATTTTAGTTCTTGACAACTAATTTTATTCCACACCTTTTTAGTGGCGATTAAAAATAGTCAGATTTTCACAGTAAATAACACAAAAAGCAATAACTAAAACAAATGTCAATAACAAACATAATAGACTTATATTATTTTCTACTGACAATGTGACGTGGGCGAGCAAGTGCGCTTGCAGCCAGCCGACGCGGTGACAAACGAGACGCCTTCCACCCTCGAGGCCTTACGATGATCTCGATACACCGTGCATGAATACAGTAGTAAATACACCCAGATGTTAGAATAAAATCGTTATAAAATCAAAATTTGTTCTATTGAAAGATTAAATTGCCTATCAGTGCCTAGTGTCAGTAAAATAACTAAAATAATGCATGACGAGGAGATGCATGTTATCAATCATTGTTAATCATTTCTGTGGAATCGTTGTAAGGAGATTTGAAAAACCAATCTACATCATCATCATCATTTCAGCCGAAAGACGTCCACTGCTGGACATAGGCCTCCCCCAAGCTCATTCACTTCAACCTTCCAACTTTACCGTCTTCCGGTACGCCGTCGCCACTCCAGAACCTTTCGGCCCCATCGGCCATCTGTTCTGCGAGCAATGTGCCCTGTTCACTGCCTCTTAAGTTTGACAATTCTTCGGGCTATGTCGGTTGCCTTGGTTCTCCTCCGGATCGAGGATAGCCCTCTCCATTGCCCTTTGGGTGACTTTTAGGCTTCTGATAAGGCCCATTGTGAGCGACTACGTTTTAGTACCATATGTCATCTGGCAACACACACTGGTCAAAGACTTTCGTTTTGAGACACTGCGGGATGTGGGACGAGAAGATATTGCGTAGCTTCCCGAACGCTGCCCAGCCGAGTCGGATTCGACGATTGATTTCTTTCTCGAAGTTGGACCTACCTAACTGGACAGTTTGCTCTAGGTAAACATAATCATCATCAACTTCCGAGTGTAGAGTCTCCGATATTCATGAGAGTGGGTGTTACATGGGCATTCGACATTACCTTCGTTTTGTCCATATTCATTTTGAGACCTACTCTTTCGGAAGCTCTACCGAGGTCATAGAGCATGTCCTCCATAGTCTCAGCCATGACTACTATATCGTCGGCAAACCGAAGGTGAGTGATGTACTCGCCATTGATGTTGATGCCAATCCCTCTCCAGTCCAGAACCTTGAAGACATCCTCCAGTGCAGCGGTGAATAGTTTCGGAGATTACGTCTCTCTGTTTCACCCCTCGCTGCAGGAGGATAAACCTATAGAGATTTCGAGGTCCGGTCCTGGAGCCGGACTGACATAGTGGCGTTTTCATGCAGACTCTTTAGCACCTCTTTAGAACCGATAGTCAATCTGGCACTGTTGAAGAGACTGCAGTACAGCCCACGGAGTAAATACAAAGAGGAGACGGCCTAAACAACTGTGCACTGTGATTCTCGACTAAGTCCTGACGTCATCAAGTAGGCGTGGCCTTGTCAGTGTATTGTTGGCGTTCGTCCTGACAAGTAACAAAAACACAGGGCCGTAATGGAATCCAATTATTGTACTGAATATCCCGCAGCTGTCTCATAAATGGAAATACTCATAAAAAATACAATTTCCTATAAATTAAATATTCCATCTAAAATAATTTATTTAAAGTACTTTCCCTCCGTGAGACAACTATTATGGTGCATACTAGTTGTCTCACGGAGGGAAAGTAAAAAACAACTACCATACTGTATGGTAGTTGTTGTTTACTTAATTAAAAGTACTTAAAGCCTATCTAGTTTATTTAGTTAAATTTTGTACTAAATGATGTACTAGATTTTTTTCCGAAGATAATCTAAGACAGCAATGTATTACAAAAATTAATATCACTATTTCAATTAAAAAAATACGTACCTAGCTGGTCCGCAAAATTAATTTAAAACACGGAGTTAGTAACTTACTCCCTGGTACGAAAATTCTGAGTACGACCCTGTTGCATCCTGCACTTAGTGACATCTAGTGTGAGATACTTACGTCACTACAAAGTAAAATCTACAGAACGAGCGAGTAGTTTTGCCATTGACCGGTAGATGGAAATTAAAGAAGTGGGCGGGATCTAACACCCCCTCACCCCGCAAATTGTCACGCGTTGTTCCTTAGGGAAATCTAATTACACCATCTCCTCTTTGTATTTGCTCCGTGGTACAGCCTAACTCTCGATCGAATCAAAAGCTTTCTCGTAGTCCACAAACGCTAAGCAGAGAGGCAGATTATATTCTTCGGTCTTCTGTATAACCTGCCGCAGCGTATGAATGTGGTCCACGGTGCTAAAGCCTTTTCGAAATCCGGCTTGTTCCGAAGGCCGGAAGTCGTCAACACTGCGCGCGAGACGGTTCGTGATGACTCTCGAAAACAGCTTGTAGACATAGCTCAGACGTGAGATGGGCCTATAATTCTTAAAAAGGGTGTTGTCGCCCTTCTTGAAAAAGAGTACAACCACAACTCTGCTCCATGCCTGTGGCGTTTTATAAACAAATACTACTTGAAAAATAAAACGAAAACAATCATCGTGGATTATGTGGGATTTTAATGTATTTTTTAAGTTGATATTTCATTTAAATAACGAGTAGATAGGTCCAAAAAACTGCCCAAAACACGGCTGGCACGAAGTTTTGGTAGGGCACGCGCCTTAACGAAAAAATAAAAACAATTTTTATATGAGCAATAACAAACGCTGTTCAATCCAACTGGATCCTTCTGCCAGTCTCTTTCTCGAAGTAGTGATCATGACTTCTAGATAAACATAGGTGCTCCTTCACAACTTTAAATAGCAAACTTTCGGTGTCGATTGGACTCAGCAAGATTTGTAAGTTCTAAATGTCCAAGTATCATTCTAAATCCATGCCGAAACCAACCGGCTCAGAGGCTTACGAGTGATTTCATTCATAGCCTATGCAGTTTAAAGCATCTGATGTAACTGTTCCATTCCAGCGCCTCTGCCAGTATGACGACGACATCGTCAAAGCGAAGATGTATTTGCCGAGCACGTTGATTATCCAGTCCAATCCAGTGTCTAAGAGACAACAGATTGATGGACGATTTCGAAAGTACCACATCCTCCTGTCGCTCTCCCTCTGAGCAGTTGGATGGGGCTGGATTTCTTACCCTACATGTGGTGACTGTCTACACTAAAATAATAATAAACAATCATCTCGACATCGTTGCAGAGATGCCAGAACTGCCCATATTTCGATGGACTCCTTCTTCTTGTACTCTACAAATGCCTTACTCAGCGGCTGATTGTTCTCTTTGGCCTTCTGTATTCTTTGTCGAACAGTATGGATGTGTATCTTTTCGAAACCCGGTTTGTTCTGTTCACCTGTAGGGATGAAAATTGCCGGCAATATTGCCAAAGTTCCCAAAACTCCCGGGAATGTTTCCAAACTTGCCGGCAAGATTGGGTAAGAAACGTAAAAATAGAAAACTACGTTTACTATTATAATTGCTTAGTAGGATAAAATTGCGGTCTGCAAGATGGTAGTTTTTATGCTTATCTTTAATATCCAATCTGAAATTTTTGGTTTTAAATTTATTTTCTTACTGATAAACTAAAGAAAAGAAACAAGCTAACCATGATTGTTCATTGGTGATGAAACCATAACTATTTTAGAGATATCGTAATTTTTTTTCTTCTACGTTCTTATAATTTAACTTCACTTGAATATAAGAAAGTATATAAATCTATATGTATACATATCTGTATGTATAAAAGGGTTAAACCTTGCAAGACGATTTGGTCAGCAACGACAAGTAGACGTTTTTAACCGACTTCAAAAAGTAGGTTCTTTATTCGATCCGAATGTATGTTTGTCTGTATGTTTGTATGTTCGCGATTTTCTCAAAAACTCTGATTTTGAAAATTCTTTTGACGGCACTGTCGGCGATGGTGCAGTGGTTAAGTGACTGTTGTGGGGACGTAAGGGTACAAGGGGTAATGTGAAGAAAAGTCAAGGTGGTGAGTAGGTACTCATGCAAATTATAAGGGGCCATTCAAGTATTACGTAAGCACTCCAGGGGGGCGGGGGTGTCTTTGCTTTGCTTATTTTTGATGACATGGGGGATGGGGGTGTCTGGATGGTGATTACGTCAGCAGTATTTTTTTTTAACTTTTTTTGTATTTGTAGAAAATCCAAAAAAAATAAAAATTTACTAGATTTCGGTTTGAACACATATGGCAAGCAGTGTGCCCTGCCCACTGCCACTTAAGTTTGGCAATTCTTCGGGCTGTGTCGGTTACCTTGTTACTCCTGCGGATCTCTTCATTCCTGATTCGATCGCGTAGGGAAACTCCGAGCATAGCCCTCTCCATTGCTCTTTGTGAGACTTTAAGCCGATAGCCCCGAAAGGTTCTGGAATGGAGACCGCGTACTGGAAAGACGTAGAGTGGGAAGGCCTCTCACAAGGTGGACCGATAATCTTTTGTAGGCCGCGGGAATCCGCTGGATGTGGGAAGCACAAGACCGGTCGAAGTGAAGGAGCCTGGGGGAGGCCTATGTCCAGCAGTGGACATCTTTCGAATTTAGCGAAGGCTCTATGCAAGTTGAGTGAAGAAAGAGGCCATGAAGCTTTGTATAAAATACTACATATTGTCACGGAGAATACGCGCCAGCAAAACAGTGGCGACCACGATAGTCAATATAAGTACATTTTAGGTTTTTATTAAATGCTAGTGTATTATTTGATTTTTAATAAAATATACTTAAAACATTAAGAGCGTTCATCCCACGCGGGCTGTCAACAACGCATTTATTCAACGTTTTTCGTGATTATACAAACAAAAATACTATTTTTTGTCAGCCAAGCTGAAAGATCGTTGTTTATAATTATTTTCAATATTTACTCTTTATTAAAAACATTTCATTGAACTAAGTAATGCAAATAGAAAATAATTGACGGTATGTCGATTTTTATAAGTAAATACCAAAATAACTGTAAAAAATAACATACAAACTAGTAAATACCAACTATCTAGTGCATGGCTGAAAAAATGTTTACTTTTGTTTGTATTTAACGAAATAATCACGAAAAACCGCTATAATTGCGCCAGTACCAGCCCGTGTGGTATAAACGCTCTTAAGTTCACTGGCAGACAGAAGACACAATAGACATAAAACTATCGTGCTCACCAAGAGACCAATCTAAAAAGCCCAATCTCGGTTGGTTTACTTTTACCAGAGCGTAGATCCTATGACCACCTTCCAACTCCATCATCAGGCTGGCACAGCGTTATCAAAACATTGCGTTCTCACCAGACTTACATAAATGTGTATAATTTTAGCGCTATCAGACTTCAGGAAAAAGTTTAAAATCGATGTTATTTCAAACAGATGAAGTTCTTAAAGCAAAGTTCAAAATATTTACAAAACAACACTACACAGTTGTATGCTTTATATTTATTTCAATCGGTATTAATACCCTCTTTCTTTTTTTATAAAATTTATAAGTAAAATTCTTAAAAACTATGGGGTCAGCTATCCTGAAGTTACCAAAGACATAGTTTAACTTTATCTTCACATATATGCATGGATAATTAAAAATTAATTATAATTATCATTTAATTATACAGGCTAACTAATAATACGTAAAATTACACCATTACATAAAACCTCACGAGTGCAAAAACATTGCAAATGGCATTTGAAAAACCCTATGTAATCTGGCAACTTTGGAAACTTTCCTGGGAAGTTTCGGAAACATTCGGCAATTTTCATCCCTATTCACCTGTCACGGGTCTCCTGACGAGACGGTTCGTGACGACTCTCGAGAACAGGTAGCGTGGATTGCAGGAACACGTGGCTCTGAAGTGGGATGAGTCTATGTCAGTGTTCTTCAGCAAGATTTAAAAAGCAGATCCTTCATTCACATCTTAATATGCCACCTCTCGGGCGCTGTACCTTCTTGGATGAAAGAATTGAAGAGACTCGCAAGCTTTTTCAGGATTGATTTGGTGAGTTTCAATTTATAGCGCTACAACTATTATGTTATTTTAGTCCGTATTCAAAATTGGAACAAGTGCCGATAGCTTATTAAGCGTCTGCCACGGATGATAGGGGAGACCGGGTACAAAAGTAACGGCGGGTCGAAAGTAACAAATGCTCTGTACGTTTATCCAATAGTCGAAACACCGCTTCGCTGCCGTCAGGTGATAGCCGGTGGCACCCCCCTCACTTGCATTTAGTCGTCGTACACGCCACCCGCTTTTAGGTTGTGCTAGAGGACGCTACGTGATTTCACAAATCAAAAGTAAGTTTTTTGATGTTTACTTATTTGGTGTTTACGTAGTATTAAAAGAATAATATTAAAATGAATGTTTGCATATTAATTCTTGATTAGATTGATTGCAAAGTGTTTAAATTTGTTTTTGTCTAGCACGTTCCGTTTCAAGGTTATCTTTCATATTTTAACAAAAATAAGGTAGGGTACAAAAGTAACGTAGCCCTACGGGTACACAAGTAACGTGTTACTTTTATCCCCGTATTGATATAATCACGTAATAATTTTATGTGTGTGTGTTTATTATAACAGAATGCCGCTACAACGCATAAGAAACACCACATGAGGAACTACGGACATGGATGTGTACCGAAAAGCAGCTGAAGAGCATTTCAAAGATGGAGCAAAAATTTGAGCCCTGACAAAAAAGATAATGTTTGCCATGTGACATTATATAGATACATTACAGAAATAAAAGCAGGAAATACTAGCGCAATTGTTGGCTATCGTTGCGTCAACCGTATTTTTTCTATTGATGAGGAAAAAATCTTCAGGACTTTTTGATCGAGTGCTCTTCTGTTTGTTTCTCTTTTGTTTGATTTCGACAGCGTTTCTGAAGACTATAACGAATAGAGGACGGAAAAAACGTAAGACTGCAATATTGACGGACACACTCGAAAAAAAACGCAATCGAAGAAGAATACAAAAAAGAAATAAAGCCAAGAAAACGGTGTTACAACCCGTTACTGGAAAAGGTAAAAAGTTGACCTCCACGAAAGGAAAGAGAAAAGGAAAGAGGTCAACGAAGGCAACAAAAGGCAAGGAAATTAAATCTGATGACGAGGATTGGTTCTGTCTCGTTTGTTTAGAATCTTTTGCTAATAGTCTACCAAATGAGCAATGGTTACAATGTATGACTGTAAAATGTGGTCACATGCTGAATGCGTCAATAATGATAAAAATTACGTGTGCCATAATTGCGAATCTGAAGAGAAGAGTCTGATACTGAACAGTCTGATTCGAAAAAAAAAAATATTATGATTGATTTCATTAGTCATTATTTAGACTAAAAATAATTCCTAACGAGACGTTAACTTTTATGATTAGTTTTCAAGAAAGATATATTTTTTAAGCATTTAAAATGCAAATGTTGATTTGTGTTATTCATACAAAGTTTTCTAATAAATAATTTGTTGATTTAATATTTTATATCATATTTATTACAAACCCCTTTATCCTGTTACTTTCGCCCCACAACATGTTACTTTCGGCCTGGCAGCGGGGTCGAAAGTAACAACTGCTGAATTTTTTTAAAGTCTCTGTGATTCATACAAAATACATAATAATCAGGTAAATCAAGATACTAATCTGTAGAACATTAACGGAATTTATATATAGCTATAATAATTTGGTCAAAAAGATAATACTTTATCAGAAACCAAAGTAAAAACACAATATGTTACTTTTGTACCCGGTCTCCCCTACTCTTCCCATGGTGCGTCGGTGCGGGCTGGTCCGCGTTCATCCGCACTATCACGCACCGTGGGAACCCAACTTAACCGACTTGGTCGGGGCACCCTAGCTTTGTTACTGCGACCAACTTGAAGACAAGGCTAGAAAGTTATCATAGACACAATTCACAAAAAAAAGCGAACATCATTAATAGACCATAAAATTTTAGTGGATCAATAAATATTTTTTTTAAATGTAATGTGGGAAAACAAAATCGATTTGGCTGAATGGACTGGCGGCCTGAATGCATATCCATCAAGACATTGCTTCAATGAGGATCGCTGAAGTAGTATCTACTATATCTTCAGCAGCATTGGCGTACGAAGTGGCTGAACTGACATACAGACCTCTGTGCCTGGCAGTTAGAGAGGATTTCAGGATAACTTTTACTATGCATACGAGTGTGTGCTTGCGAGTATCGCATAAAGAACTCGTCCCTGACGGCCGTCCCTCGACCGCACCCGTTTACGTTTTGTAATTATTCTAAAATTACATTGAAAAAACTTTTCCAAAAAAAACTACCGACTTTCGAAAAAACACTACAAAGTGAAAAATAACTTTAATTTCGGAAGTCGGTGACTTTGGATATGTATTTTAATTTTTTGTCTTCGCTTTCCGAAATTAAAGATATTTTTCACTTTTTAGTGTTTTTTCGGAAGACAATTTTTTTTTTTTGGAAAAAGTTTTTATTTTTAACTTTTTAGTTACAGTAGCTACCCCACACCAATTCGAAATTTCATCATCCTCGGGGTCAGAACAATGCATATTTATGCGATAGCAGCAATCGCGGTTGATTTGCTGTCATTTTTTGAGGAGTTCCGTTGTCTGTCTCCGAAAGGCATCATCAGATCTATATGAAATTTATATGAAATTCTTTTTTGTTCAAAAAGGAAAGGAGTTTATAAGAAGAAAGGGGTTTATTCCGAAATGGTGGGACCATTACGGAATAAACCCCTTTCGAACAAAAAAGAATTTGGCAAATCCGAGTTATGCCCGAACACATATAAAAAATAAATTAAAAAAATATATGAACATGTCGAATTAATAACCTCCTTCTTTTGGAAGTCGGTTAAAAAAGAATGAACCCAAAAAACAGCATAGTGCCATACCTGATGTGGGAGACTTCTGAATTGTCTGACCCATGTGCCCCTCCCAGAAATGAATCCTGGCGCCGCCCTCGGGCAAGTATACGTACAAAGGCCTGCAGAAGGTACCCACCATCAGTGCCGGGCGGCGGCAGCGGCGTGGGCGGCGGCGCGCGCGCCAGGCCAGCCTGCCGGCTGTGCACCAGGCGCAGCAGGCACTCCAGGGCCGTCTGCTTGCTCTGCATGCCGACGGAACACACCATCACACTGCCGATCTATTCTGTATCGACCTCACCCTCAAAACTTGGGTGACGTCAGCTGACATGCCACCTGATGCTAGGGATTGACAGCTGGGATAGGACAGCTGGGATTTTGTTTGTAATAGGTACTGTGATCAATCATCATAAATGTGAGGCCCGATTCGTTAATACCCACCTATTATAGATATAGTAATTGTATTCACATTTTTTTATTACTTAATGTATTTCAAAACATTTTAAAAGAGTAACTATAGAGTTTCTTGCCCATTCTTCTCCATACAACTGCTGGGAAATTGGCCTTCTCTTTGTGAGCGGTAGTGCGTGTTGGTTGGTTGTAAGGGGCAACTAGCATCAATTCAAACGTACAGTGGCGAGAAAGAAACAAAATATATGTATCTTGTATGGTAGGACAAAAGTTTCTTCCGATGCATGTTGAGTACAAAGGACCAAATTCAGCATACCCTAATTTCATCAAGCAGGGGATCGAAGGCCGCTGGGTCCGTTGAGTCCTTCAGCGACTCCCAACTCTTGAATAGCTTCCTATCTGACAGACGTACCGTACTTTCCAGCTCTCGGAACTCTGGAATAAAACAAGAGCATGGTATGGGGTATTTCTTTGGCCCTAAGAGTAGAATCTACCTACTCCAATATTTTGTTTGTTTAACATAATCGAGATTTTTCCCGCGTCTTCGCTTTCGTGCCGATTCGACGATTTTAACGGGATAAAATGACAATGCGGCGTCCGTTAAAGAAAACCAAAACTAACACAGCAACTAACAAACACATTATCTATTCATTAATATTAGTAGGATAGAATATAGTACGCATTAATCTATCTTAAACCCATTTGTTGGGCCTTATTAAAAATTCTGTTTAGTACCGCCCGTTTGCTAAATTATGGTCCCGTGTGCTGGTGTTGGACGCAAAAAATACTTTGGGGTTGTATTTCTAATGAAGCATAATATCGTTCAGGGGATTTATAAGTAGGATGTAATATTTCACAGGCAAGATGGTGCCTCAAGAGACTTGCGCTCATGCTTGGCGAGTTCCTATTGGTGAACCTACTCTATGCGTGAGCCATAACGGGAAACCCTCGACAATAGTACGTACATTTTTTCATAGACGGTAAATGCCATACTAACCAGATTCTCGCAAACTAGCCAGATGCGACACTAGATTCCTCTTGTGCGCGCGCACGGCACGCCGCTGTGCACGTACACGTGTGACCACTTCGCGTGCGTTGCGCGCTTCTGCGGCTATGGCGGACACCTCGTGGGCTTCTTGTTCCAGGCGGCGTTCCAGTTCACTAGAGTTCATCGGTTCAATTAAACTTGGATCTGAAGTGGTCTTTAAATCATAACAATATTATAAGAAACACCAAGATAAATTCACGAGGCCCCAGTCTCTTTCAAAGTCGCAAACATTTTGTTGGTCACATCATGTATTGTGCAGACCATGTAGTTCAAGTGATATTTGGCGAAGAACCATACCTATGTGAAAGGACCTATCAGTCATTGCGCGCATTTGTTAATTATCGTGTAGCAAAAGTCAGAAATAAAGGACCTCAAAGCCTCGACCACCAATACCAAAAGAAAGGACATTTGGGTAGACCACAAGCTGTACCTAAGGTACTAATAAATTTGGGTAGACCACAAGCTGTGAGGTACTAATAAATTTGGGTAGACCACAAGCTGTGAGGTAGGTACTAATAAATTTGGTGTGCATCCTGACACTTAAATGTCATGAGCTATCCTCATGAGATTTCTCCCGGCCGAGATTAGAAGGGCACAACGAAAGATTCTTCATGTCATAAAATTAGTGGGATTTATGCCCTACTAACTGGGAGTACCGAAAATGTAACCTGCACCTTCGAACACATAAAATCACACTGATGCCGCGATTAACAGACATCTGTGCTGTTCAAAGTTTGTTATGTCACTTCCTCCCAGCCACAGGAAATGGCGAGGGCGGGCGTGCCGAGGCACTGTCTTATGTAGGTACCTAATTGGGAAGTTCAAAAAGTGCTGATTCTTAGCCTAATTTGAATAAACGGCTTTTGATTTGAATTAATATGGCCACTAACATTCTGGAACAAATAAGTCCTACTGATTTAATAACCATATTAAACCTATAGTTTATGTACCTTGGGTATTCTCCAGTGACTTTAGCATAAGATTGTATATTTCTTATCACTTCGACCAAGTGGTTGAGTTGATCACAAAACTCGGGCAGCTGCTCTGGTGTTAAGTACTGCCCGCCATACCTACAAAAGAATACGTTTAAGACCGGCGATACGTTTAAGTAGGTACCTAGATTTATACAGGATAAGTTTTTATCCAGTGCACAAACTGTAACCATGAATTCTCTAGAATGATATGCTGAATTCATGGTTACAGTTTGCGCACTGGATAAAAACTTACCCTGTATTCGGGCCTTCTGAGCGTCATGTTAGTTTAGTCACTTTAGTGTTCACCTTTCTGTTAAAGATACCAGAAGGCGAGGCATTCGGGAACAAGCGTGGCTAAACTATAACAGCCACTAGGTATTAGTATATTTTTTTACAAAAAGCTCTCTCCGAAAACTAAGCTAGCTAGGTAACTTACATCTGACCAATTTGAAAACAAAATCGCGTGCACACAATGATCACGTCTGTTAGCAAGCGTTACTCTATCGGCTGAGCGCTGCAAGCAATAATAATAGTCCTTACGGTGTATAAATAAATATTAGTTTCCTCGATGGTACCTACCGACCTACTTACTTCCAAACTAAAAAAAATATAAATAAAAAAGTCTGCCTGCCTCAAATCAATGTTAGCGACAAACTGGTCATCGACGATCGCGGAGGAGGCGTTCGGCGAGGGTCTGTGCAGGACCTGGGGGTCCAACTCCTCGTCCTCATTGGTGGTGGTGCTGCAGCCGGTACTCTCGCTCATGCTGGAGAGGGTAGGGGCTTCGTTATTCGACGGCTTTATATTTAAGTAAAAGACACTGTTTGCCACGATGTATGTCGCCGACCGGCTTCCGTTGCTGCGGATGTGTGAAGGTAAAACCAGATTTACACGGTGCCTTTGACTTAGCTGTGGCTGTGGCGTATCAGAAGTTGAAGTATCAAAAAACATGCATTAATATATGGGGCTTTAAATATCACAATTTTTAATGCCCCGTATACGATGCAAGTTCCGTGCTTGTGGTTTACAATAAAATTAAAGCAACAAATGACATGCATCGTCTAAACTGTTTATGATTATACTATTTTTTACACTTCTGTGCCAAATTAACCAACGAACAAATGATGCCACTCATTCGTGTATAACACACCGTATACACAAAATGAGAGGGTCCTTTGTTCGTTGGTGGATTTTGGTAGTTATCAGGTATCTAGTAGATACCTACAGGTAATTGTTCTCTGCACGCCCACGAAATGTCTTGCATATAAGTACCTAGATCTGTTTCCCTTGTTACGTATCATGCCATTTCACTCGCACAGTGTAATGCGCGAAGACTTGGAAGTCCAAAATCGTACGACTCTGTAGGATAATTTCAGTCGACAAGACCCGAGATCTGCAGATCTATTTTGTAACAGTGAAACTTAGGTGAAGTGAGCAAGCTAATAGTGTGTAACCCCAGCATTCGGTGAGACATAGGTCACTTCAAATCAGTTTTCTCGGTCAAATTTTTACAGAATAGACCGGCTGTAGTGAACACAAATAACGTTACTCACACGGTAGATGTAAGCGAGTATCGTTTCTCCAAACTATACTTGTGGTGGTCTCCGCGCAACCTTCCTAGCAACCTGCCGAGCAGCCGTGACTGTCGCCCCCCGCCCTCCATGCCGCGCCGCCTGGCCGGGGTGACGCACTGTCACTGGAACCAGTGGGTTATCATAACTATAAGCTAAGGCAGCTAAACTATGACCGTTGCCTAAACGGCGCTCGTTCACGAACATGATGTTTCCATCAGCACCATTCAGCTCAACCATTTTGAAGGGAGCTACTTAATCCAACACACGCCATCACCCCATCGAGACATAAGAGTAAGCATGACATACTCTCGCCACCAGGATACGATAACCAGACAGGCACGTCGGTAATAAGTATTTTTTCAAAGAATGTATTGTTATCAGCTGTAAATTAGTGTTGTCGGCTACCTGTCAACACCTGATAATGAGACACAATTGATTTTCTATTGTATCGGACCGACATCGGCCCGCGCGGTACTTAATTAGTTCCGATATATAAATTGCGAAACAGTGGCTAGGCTAGGTTATCTATTTTTGATACGTTTTTGTGGAAAATGTATGTAATGTATAAATGAACTTACATTTTGAATATTCAAGCAGATTGAAAATATAGTATTTTCAGGTATGTATTATCACTTGCGGAATGTGCCATGATTTGAATTAAATATTATTTCAGCATTATCTAAAAATAATTATCATTTTGACGTAGGTCGTCTGACGGTGGGGCGCCCATTTTGTAATTTTATCTTTTTTTTTAATCATAAAACAAAGGAAGATCAGAATGAGGTTCAATATTCTGTCAGTCAGTCCTAAGGCTGAGAACTCACTGCGAGGATGCATATAACGCACTGTGGGCTGTAAATCGAGTTTCATAAGCATTCAATTCTTTGCGCTTCTTTTTTCTTTTTTTGTATCTAATGCCGTCAGCAGTCATGAATAAATTTATGAAAATAAATATCATTTCATGTAAACTAAATAAATTATTGAAAAATTTGTATGGCGCCAGAGTAATAAATCCAAATATCTTCAAAACCGCTGTCTTAACTATTATTTCTTTCAATTGGCTGTTCTACAAAATATTTGAATTTTTTTTGTGTATTTTATAAAACGGTGACAACTGCGGTTTTTTATAAAAAATATATAGGTACGTTAAACAGGATAAGTTTTTGACCACTGCGTGGACTGTAACCATGAATTCAGCAGAAATGATTCGTCGGTGATACAAAAAAAATCTGCTCTTCCATACATTTTAACTGCGTAGGTATTGCACTTTTCTATGAAACAGCTGATTTTTTTTTGTAAAATGAGTAGGTAAGTTTTTATCCGCGCACTGGATAAAAACTTACCATGTATAAAAAAGGGTTGAACTAAATTTAATTGAAGCAGTGCAGGATTGCAATAAATAAGCAAACACGGAAACGAATACTTAAATATAATTGTCCTTAAGTTTTTAAGATTCAAAAGACACAGATTACACGATAGAAGGCGAAATAAGGAGCACAGAAAGAAAGCGATAGTCACAGTTAATAGCTTTTTTTTGGATGGGAAATCATCAAATAACTTCTCCCGCTCTGGGTGGAGCGGGAGGGCGTGTCAGACTTTTACTGACTAAAACCCACCCGTGTTCCCTCAGTTGCCTGTGTGCCAGGGGCCGTGGTATCTCTTTCGAACAACCCGCAACCCTGGCAGGCATCGACCCTTGCGGGCCCCATCAGTTGTAGCTGACATCTCTTTGAGGCGCGCGTGGAACACAATGCGCCGTCGACCCGGGCTTGGTCCTTATCGGACAGCGAGCTACCCATTACTCGCCGTCCGCAAGCCCACGCCTACGGTGGCCGGGAATCAGCCTGGGATTCCCGACGCCCAGGGCGTCTCCTGCGAAGGCTGCGGCCGTGAGGGCGCATGTACTGCCTCTCCCTCACGTGCGCCGCCTCCGTCTTTGCGAGGATCACTGCTTCGCTGAAGGTGACAGCTAACCATGCACTCTCGCTCCGTACCATGGCCTGGACCAGGGCCGGACGTGAGATCGCCGCCGCCGATCGCCTCCACGAGGACGCGGCGGTGCTTCGCCCTACTAGTGATGTACCGACTAGTCGGCCCATTTTTTACTCGTATTAATAATATGCTTAAAAATTTTAGACGGGGGATTGAAATGAAATTGAAATCTTTACTGTTATTATTTTTATTATAGAATTAATTTTACAGTTTACTTTCAGTGCAATCTAGAAGAGAATAGGAAGAAAGGCCGGCTCGCACTTAGACAATGATAGAATAAATGCAAAGCAAATAAAAACATGTCCTGACATTTCCGTCTGGTCGCCAGGGCACTGTGAACCTATGAGCCGAAAGCGTAGTCATGAACATTACCGATGTCACCCGAACTCAACCAAAAGCAATGATCGGCTTGGCCGACTAGTCGGCCATTTTGTAGCCAACTAGTCGGCCCATCTCTAGTTAGTACTTTTGTCTTAGTTTTTAATTAAGTTTTTAATTGGTTAGTATAAGGTTATACATCTATTATAAAGTTAGTGTAAATACTCTAAATACTACTTATAAACTAAATACATACTACGTTGAAGAAGTAGCTACTCTACATACTTACATCCGGACTAATGGGTTTATAAACTTGAAATTTTGCAGAGAGGCGTCTGTATTTGAGAGAAACACTACTACATCAGCAAAATTACGCGAAGCCAGCCCTGGCCGCCAGCTCAGTTCTGGATTGGTATTGGCCCCGTCCCCCGTGTAAACTATGTTTCTTACCAGGTCAGCACTGCCTATTTTTCTAGCCAGTGACGTCCACCCGCGACCCCCTCATCCCACACGGCAAACCCGCCGCCCCGCGCCATATGAGTAACCAAACGGAACAGATGCAAAGCTTCATAAAAACGTGCAAAATTGTTACCTATTTTGGTAGGGTTGTCAGTGTTGTCACAATAGGTTAAGACAAATTAAACAAAACATTTGTGAAATAGTTTTATTGGTCAGTATGATATAATACTTTACAAATTACTTACTCTAATATTTTTTTTTAATAATTTGTTGTTTTTTTTAATGATGTGGTAAATTCTGAATCTAACAAAGTTTTTTGTCTCCCCGGTCGTCATTCGTAGATCTTTGACAGTCGTTATAGGACGCCAGAAAGTCTGACCATCACTTTATCCAGACTATCGTGTTGCCCAATAACTGGGTTGTGGCAGTCGCTTCATGTAAAACACGGGTATTCAGCCGCATCCGGTTAGACTGGAAGCCGATCCCAAGCTAGTTGGGAAAAGGCTAGGGAGATGATGATACCTATTATAAAAACAACCGACTTCCAAAAAAACACTAAAAAGTGAAAAATAACTTTAATTTCGGAAGTCGGTGACTTTGGATATGTATTTTAATTTTTTGTCACCGCCTTCCGAAATTAAAGTTATTTTTCACTTTTTAGTGTTTTTTTGGAAGCCGGTTGTTTATTTTTTTGAAAAAGTTTTTTATTTTTCACTTTTTAGTGGTTCACATGTGCTTACCCCTTCACAGCGTACCGGCGTGATGTTATGTTATTAACTGGTGTAAACAATTGGCAGACATGAGATTTCAGCAATCCCTGTCCATTTGCTATCATTTATTGAGGAGTTCCGTTGCCTATCTCCGAAGTTCTTCATCAGATCTTCACCAAATTGAAATGGAACGACTCCGAGAAAGTACTCTTCCAAAAACTACACAAATTGCTTCAAGTGTGCCTATAAAATTTGAAGAGTTCTCTCTATTTCTCCAGGATCCCATCATCAGATCCTGACTTGATGATCATGGGACCACCTGCGAAGTATACCCTTTCGAACAAATAAATTTTTATCCAAATTGGCCCAGCCATCTTCTCGCCAGTAATCGGGGAACATACATATTGAGAACCTCCTCCTTTTGGTAGTCGGTTAAAAATATTTATTTAATTTAAAGACAGACCGACTTGTAGCGAGAAATAAGAACGATGTAGGTATTAATGATAAATTTTCATTAAAAATGCTTTTTAAACGCGTATTCAAACTTTTATAATAATGCTACAATAGCTGTTGAGGAGTTTCCTCGCAAGGAGACTATCCTGTCTGCAGCAGCAGTTTTTGGTGAAGATCATGTTTAGCAAACATAATTAAATTTAAATACAAAGTTTCGAGTACATATACTAACCGTTAGAATTCCCTCGTAAGGAGGCAATGCTGGCTGCAGCAGCAGTTCATGATAAGAATCGTGTTAAACTATCAAAATTAAACCAGCATACTTAATTTCGTGATCGTGCTACTACCCGTTGAAGAGTTTGTGTGCGTTACCCAGGCCAGATGTTGTCGAAAATGGTCATTTGAATCTTATAGATAATTAGTTTTGCGGCTTCTGTAATTGTTGCGCACATTTTTAAATTTGTTGCGCTTAGGTATAGTTTTTTAATTATTTCACAAAAACATTTCCTGCTGGGGTAACGTTACCCCAGCCAGACCTTTTTCTTTCTAATGGGAATATTTAATTAATTACTAGCTATAAAATTAGTTGTCTAGATGAAGTAAATGTTGTGCCTTATTTTGTATTTGTTCTTTCATCAGTTGCGAAGTTATTCGAGATTTTGCTGGGGTAACGTTTTTGGTTTTGCTAGATCTTTGAAATGGTTAAGCGGATTCTTATCATATTTTGTACATGGCTTCTTAGGAATTAGTTTAAATTTGTTCTGCATTAAAAAAACCAAAATAATACATAGCTTAAAGGTTATTTCATTAAATAGAAAAACACTTGAATTGGTCCCAGCACTCTCAATAAGAGCTCTAAAGACTTACTTTAAACATTATTTTAAAGCTTGTAACTGCCTTCAAATGTATGTGAAGTTTCATTAGTATCCTGTAAGTATTTAACAAGTTATGATGATATTGAGTTCTTCACGAGCACGGTCTTGATTCGCGCGGTGTTATTTGGCCACTGGATTGGATATATGAACTGAATGTTATGTCAATTATTAGTTTTTTAGTTCAGTTGTATATCAGTAAAATTTCAGCTCAGTACATTGGATAATTAATGAGATAATACGATTAAAGTCATTAGGAAGTGAATGACCGTGGTAACCCAACCAAGTTTAGGTGGTTACGAAAAAGCGAAAACGCAAAACATTATGGTACCTTCTAAAATATGTAGGATAGTGTTACAAATTTAGTACAGACATGTACACAAGTTTAAAAAAAACTACGTGATTATTAAATAATTTTTATTGACAGGTAATATAATCATTTCAATTGAACTTTTAAAGTATTATTAAACTTATACTTAAAAACAATCACAGATTAAAATTACAGATAGTAATTTTGCTTTTTTGAAATTTTCTATTATTTTTTAATTAAATTATAGATTTCAGTATACACAGTATACAGTTACAGTTTTTATTTAAATATACACATATTGGACTGTGTAATGATCACAGACAACAAATAATATACAATGGTTTTTTTCAGTTAACACTAAACTTACGGTGCGTACAAACTATATAACATAACATGTTATATAACATAACATGTTATATAACATTTTTCATAGTGTGGTCATGTTATTTATATATATACCTAGCTAGATATAAGTTTGTACTCACCGTAGATTGAGAGTTTTACAGACGTAGAGGAGAACGTCAAACGATATTTTTTATAACTTCACCACGTAGCCATAGTCGCCACCACACTCATACGTAGGTATTATGTCGCCATCACCGCGTCCATCATCGCGGCCCACGGCTATTGCTATGTTGCCATTCTGTTTATGCCTACAATAAAATCAATCTATCTCTCTCTGGAATGCGCTCCCCCAAGAAATCAGAATGGCAACCAACCGATTGACCTTCAAAATCAAAGTTCGCGAGCATATTCGCAAGAAGTTGGCAGTATCATTACAACGACAATGTTCTCTCATTGTTTGTCTCATTTGTTTTAAGTAAATTCGTTTATTTATGTATATTTATTTATGCTTATATTTATATATAGATAGGCATATAATTATGTATATATATTTTGTTGCACCTACCACTGCTTGTCTCTGCATCACCCAAAGGTCGACTGGTAGAAAATGCCTATGGCATTAAGTCCGCCTCTGTACATGTTTGTGCTTAAAGTATTAAATAAATAAATAAATAAAAACAAAGAGTACATTTTTTTTGTCTAAATCCTTAATGGGGTTTCAATTGTAGTTTTGCTACCTACATATTTGAAACTCGAATCGTCATCTATTTGCGAGTTTATATCAACGCGAGTGTCGCAACAAGGTAATTATGGATTTCTTAAAGTCTACGTGTCCAAGGAGTTTGTGGAAATAAATAAATACCTACCTGTTGCGGTAGTCCCGACTCCCGACATTGATAACGATAAAAATCGGTCGCTAAGTCATGAATTTCATTAATCAAGTTTCAAGTCATATTTTGACAATATACCTGTACACAAAAACCTTCCACTTGAATCAATCTATCTATTAAAAAAAACTGCTTCAGAATCCGTTGCGTAGTTTTAAAGATCTAAGCAAACAGGGACAGACAAACGGGAAGCGACTTTGTTTTATAGGTACTATGTAGCGAAGGATAAATATGTCGCTATCATTGTTGAGAATTCCAGTCTAGGTAATAATTAAGTACGAAAGAAAAGGAAATAATGAGTTCCTAAATTTAAATATTTAAGCCTTAAAAAAATACAGTTTTAGATAAGTACCAAACAACATGTACATATTAATAATAATTTTGCTACTATTTCTGTAGTTACATTATACAAGCTTACCTTGTTCGTGAATTCATCAAGCAGCCCACAACTATGATCATCAATAAAAGCACTCCACATTAGCAGTAATTCGCCACACTTATTATTTTACATTAGCTCTCACGCACTCTATAAATATTTGCAAAAACAGGAAACAGAACTGCCGAAAGGCATGCGCACTCTACAAGATGAATTATGTGATTACGGAGCATGTTTAGTGCGATATGCAAACAATGCGCCCCTTCACCCCACCCCTTCCGCGTCCCACCGAACGACATGTTATATCAGTGATTTTTGATAAGTTTGTGCAACTGGAAGATAATAATAATGTTTTCATAGTACAGATATTATTATATTATTAATGTATTTAACAGTGTACACGTCTGTACCGAAATTGTAAGGTGTATTATACTAAACATTTCAAAAGATAGTATAATGTTCTGCGTTTTCGCTTTTTCGTAACCACCTAAACTTGGTCGGGTTACCACGGTCATTCACTTCCTAATGACTTTAATCGTATTATCTCATTAATTATCCAATGTACTGAGCTGAAATTTTACTGATATACAACTGAACTAAAAAACTAATAATTGACATAACATTCAGTTCATATATCCAATCCAGTGGCCAAATAACACCGCGCGCATCAAGACCGTGCTCGTGAAGAACTCAATATCATCATAACTTGTTAAATACTTACAGGATACTAATGAAACTTCACATACATTTGAAGGCAGTTACAAGCTTTAAAATAACGTTTAAAGTAAGTCTTTAGAGCTCTTATTGAGAGTGCTGGGACCAATTCAAGTGTTTTTCTATTTAATGAAATAACCTTTAAGCTATGTATTATTTTGGTTTTTTTATTGCAGAACAAATTTAAACTAATTCCTAAGAAGCCATGTACAAAATATGATAAGAATCCGCTTAACCATTTCAAAGATCTAGCAAAACCAAAAACGTTACCCCAGCAAAATCTCGAATAACTTCGCAACCGATGAAAGAACAAATACAAAATAAGGCACAACTTTTACTTCATCTAGACAACTAATTTTATAGCTAGTAATTAATTAAATATTCCCATTAGAAAGAAAAAGGTCTGGCTGGGGTAACGTTACCCCAGCAGGAAATGTTTTTGTGAAATAATTAAAAAACTATACCTAAGCGCAACAAATTTAAAAATGTGCGCAACAATTACAGAAGCCGCAAAACTAATCATCTATAAGATTCAAATGACCATTTTCGACAACATCTGGCCTGGGTAACGCACACAAGAGTTTCCTAGTGAGGAGACTATCCTGGCTGCAGCATCAGGTTATATCTATCATATTATTGCTTTGTCACTGAAGTTACGGTATACAAAATTTCAGCTCAATCAGACATCGGGAACTATTTCAAATAGTACTTGCAATATTTGAACTTAACACACATACCTATTACATACCAACCCACCCACATACCTACAAATGTTTATTGTAAAAGCTTGTAATAACAATAAAAAGGTAAAAACCCACCGTGTAGTACCCTCTTCTTATTAAAAATGATCCTTCATACAATAAAATAAAGGTACTTACTTGAAAAAGTAATAAATATTTCCTTACCTATTGTACTCCTTGGTATAGTTAAAGTATGATATATTTTTATTTTTCTAGTATTATTCATACACACAGTACAATATACAACCATTAATCCATTATTAATAATAAAATAACACAATCCAATTTTTTACATTATCGTGTAGGCCAGACGATGACTTTTGACGTTAAGTAGCGTTAAGTCCCGCGCCGATATCTGACAGCTGACCACCTTGCTCACAAAAAAAGGTCCACTGAAGTTTTTATAATATTGAAACTTACAACTAATAAAACAAACAACGTGCGTCGCACTAACCCTGAGATTGTCAACTGGCTGTGCCAGCCTAGACCGGTTTTTCCAATCTCGCCGAGTATGCGACAAGCGGCCAGTGGTCACGCAAACATGCCCCGCGTGCTTGTCGTTGTGCAAAAGATTCGCGCGGTTGTATGAAGCTTTGTCTCTGTTCCGTTTGGTTACTCATGTGCCCGCACCCTTGATTGGTCTCGTGTAATCTCCCAAAGTGTACATTTGCTTTGTTAACAACTTCTCTTGTAATAACGCAGTTAAGTTCTTTGGACATTTCTTTTTTCAACAGCCGGACTGGTCCGGAATGCAATTTTTATTAAGACACGTGCATACAACACGATTCTTTTTTTAAATGTCTGGCCCGGCAAGGCCAGCGCAGGTATGACTAGCAGCAGTTTACTGGCTTTAGTTTCTGAATAAAGATAGTTGGTACCAAGGGTTTGATTCATATTTTTTCCTCTTAGCTCGCTTAGCGAATTTTTGAAGTAAAAAATAATAAATGATTCCTCCCCATTACGATAGTCATCGTCAGTATTACGATAGGGGAACATTGTCCCTATGATCCCTGCCTATAGAAGGCGACCCTCAGTCGCCAAGAACTTTTTCCGACACAGAGTTGGCGACGTCGCCATACTGTCGGTAAAGTTGTACGCTAGGTATGTAAAACTTTTTGTGCGCAGTTCCTTTACTGTGTCGCAACTTTACAGTATGCTATCCTCCGGTAACCGCCTGGACCCATCAGTGTATAATGTATTGTGTGTTTCTTTGGGCATTGGATTTAACTTTATGGTAATAAATGCTAGTAAAATAAACCACCGGGATGTGTTTTTCACAATTTGTAATTCATATAAAAATACAATTATCATTATCAATATTATACATAATCGCATTTGCCAGCGAAGGCATACAATAGTTATTTTGTAATAAAAACCACAACTGCAAAACATGAAATGCTAAATTGAGACAAATTTTAAGTACAACATCAACACGAAATAGGCACAGATCAGTCTGTTATAAAAGTATCAAAATCATCAAAACGCTAACGTACCATCGATACATATCAATTTCAAGCCTTACACGATAATAATCTCTAAACAGCTAGACATTTAGTCGAAATTTGCATAAAAATTTAAATAGTTCAAAGTGTTAAATTACTTTGGCCTTGAAGGAAATCTTAAACAAATTGTGACCTTTAGATTCCTAATAGAGAGTACGGCGAGCGAGACGCTTGCTTTGACACAGAAGCTGGATATTATGTAAGACTAAAATATACGAAAAATAATTCCCTAACTATATAGGTAAATAATACTAGTATTAAAAATGTTCCAGTTCAGTAAATATTAGAGAATTCCTTTCTGCGAGGATTGAAAAAGAACCAACGTTATCTTATCAAGCGAACATTCAGAGACCCGTTAGGGGACCAGTCAGCGATCACATTTAAACGAAACTATCTACAACTAACGCAACTTTAGAATTAGAACGAAATAAAAGGCACAGCATACTCTAAATAAACCTAACGAAGCGTTTACATCGAACGATGACGTCATGCCACATGGATAACCCCAATTTGGTTATAAAATTTGGCTTGAGACTTATTTACATTCAAAATTTCTATCCTAGAACAGGACTTTCCAATTTGTGTGCCAAAACTATTTGCACCAACTGTCCCAAGAGCCGAAAAGTGAAATATTATGTAGATGTGCGGCCAATGTAAACAACTGGTCCCCGGGAATCTTCAGCATGAGGAATCTAAGCTTGTGTGCGTCTGGCCTTACCAGAGCCCTGACGAGAACCCGCCTGGGGGCACGCGCACGCGCTTGGGCGCCTCGGCGCGGGCCGGCTCAGGGGCCGCAGGGGCCGCCTTGGGTTCCGGGGCCACTGGGGCAGGCGCAGCCTCCTGGGGACTCTTCTGTCCGTTCTGGTTGGGATGCTCAGTGCCGTTGGCTGCCTTTGGTTCGTCAGGACCTGGAATGTGACATTGTATATGTTGGTTATGATGCTTGGGAGACTGATTGATTGTTGTTGCGTCATAAGTCTAGTCGCTTCTATCAGAAAGAGATAGTGAATCCTATAATAGCTAGAGGTCACACACAAGTGAAATATGAGTCATATAATTATGTCAATACAATTCATTATGCACATAATCGCAGTAAATAAAAAACATCGTGCGGAAATAATAATCTACTTCTGTTAAGATCCAGTCAGCCCATAAAATATTATTTTTTATTCCAGCTGATGTAATAATGAAACAAGGGCTCATTTTACAAGAGTCCGACAACTTTTAAGTTGAATGCGCTGAATGATTACTGTCAATTGTATGCACTGACTACACAAGTCCACTCAATCCTTGTGATTCTTTCCTCAAAAGACATTTCAGACACCGATCTCCACGTTCTTCACATGATCTGCAGCCCTAGGCAAAATACATTCGTACGTGTTTCCGCACACGCTACGGACTGAACGTTAGCGTGAGTAAAATGGTAGACAAAGAACCAAGCTTACGCCAAACGCTTATTCCGCAGCGTCGGAAGTAAACACGATAGTTTCTCTATGGAAGTTAGCGTGAGAACGAAACCAAACATCAGTGTCAAACGCGTCTTTACTGCCCGGTCATTTGAAAACATTTCAAAAAGTTTTTATTGTATTTCGAGGTTTTACGTTATTTAATTATGATTTGTGTAAATATTAATTACAAGTCATGTGTAATTAATAAGTGGTTTACTATGGATCAGTGATGTAATAGTTACTTAGATTTTTCAAGACAGATATAATCGAATTTCTTTTTCTTTATGTAAAGGGCTTTGTCGCTGAGCGATAACGTCGCCCTGTAACATCAGCAGTATCAACTAAACATAAAAAAACTTTTTTCAAAAAAGTAAACAACCGACTTCCAAAAAAACACTAAAAAGTGAAAAATAACTTTAATTTCGGAAGTCGGTGACTTTGGATATGTATTTTAATTTTTTGTCACCGCTTTCCGAAATTAAAGTTATTTTTCACTTTTTAGTGTTTTTTTGGAAGTCGGTTGTTTACTTTTTTGAAAAAAGTTTTTTATTTTTCACTTTTTAGTGGTTCACATGTGCTTACCCCTTCACAGCGTACCGGCGTGATGTTATGTTATTAACTGGCGTAAACAATTGACACACATGAGATTTCAGCAATCCCTGTCCATTTGCTATCATTTATTGAGGAGTTCCGTTGCCTATCTCCGAAGTTCTTCATCAGGTCTTCACCAAATTGAAATGGAACCACTCCGAGAAAGTACTCTTCCAAAAACTACACAAATTGCTTCAAGTGTGCCTATAAAATTTGAAGAGTTCTCTCTATTTCTCCAGGATCCCATCATCAGATCCTGACTTGATGATCATGGGACCACCTGGGAAGTATACCCTTTCAAACAAAAAAAAAATTATCCAAATCGGTCCAGCCATCTTCGAGTAATCGGGGAACATACATAAAAAAAAATAAAAAAAAAAAGGTTCCGACGAATTGAGAACCTCCTCCTTTTGGAAGTCGGTTAAAAACAGTTAACACTTACTTTAAAATAAAAAAGCTAGTTTGTACAGTATCCTAGCTTGTTCCGATAAAGGACAAGCAAGGATAGCATTACACTCTCCAACATCATACTTATTTTTTAGACCAAGTAAATTAAATCTCAAAGCCTCATTCCGCACACACTCCATCAAAACATGTTGTACATCTTCAACTACTCCACATTCTTCACAGTTGGGTGACGAAAATGTACTTAATACATAAAGAAATTCGATAATATCTGGATATGGAATGCTGACTACGTTCGTTTATGGAAAGGTAGGCAAAAATTCAATAATCACGAAACATTTCGTTGACGAAATGACATTATCGTTCAAGTGTAGCTCTCAACGCTATTGGTTAATATGTGGCGTTCATGTTCTACACCAACATTAAATATAATCGTATTTCCGACTTTAATTCCTAAACACTCGAGGCAAGCAGGAATCATGACCTCATTCTTATGATCCCAACAACATGTTGCTATGAGCCCGTTGCTAGAAAGCAAGAGTGCAAAGATGCTTAAATAAACAAAAAAAAAATGTTACTTATGTACCTAAGTACGCAAATATTACACATTTTGTAAATAAAGGCTCCTACACACTGACGGCGGCCCGGCAGGCGGGCATGCCACCAACAAGCCGCGGCACACTCGGTTTCTGCGGCAAGTGCCGGCGGCCTAATAACGCCTGCAGCGTACCCCCGCTAAGAAAAAAAAACCGCCGGCGTTGGCGCCGGCATGTGTGTAGGCGCCTTAAGAATTTTGCAGTGAAGCTTCCCTTGTTGTTGTCTTATTTAACGCCTAATCTATGCTTTTCCATTATTTGCCGCCCATACGGCCTCAGGCAATGCATTAAAACCAAAATTATAAAACTTATTTCTAATTAAAACACTCCACACCATTAGCGGCAGGGTCCGAGCATCCGCTAGCAAGCGTGAGCGTTTAACGCCAAAATTGACGTTGGCGTAAATGAGCATGTTTGTCAAAAACACCACTACTCCACTAGTCTGCCACGTTGTATGAGAGACGCCACGCTGACGTGGCGTAAGCGGTAACGTTTCGTTACAAGTTTCCATTTGTCTACGAACTTAGCGGGACATCACGTGTCCTTCCCTGTCAATGTCATTCCCATACATTTTGGCGTTAGAGTTTGGCGTGAACGCTAACAGAAATGTGTTTTATCTAGGCCTGCTGACCATAATTATGTCAGGACTGAAACTGAGACCTCTGAGTTTGTTTCGTCTTTTTTTTCTCAGAATAGTCAGATAAAGACAGTTTGACATAACTTTCTATACAGCTACAGAAGCTGTCAAACAGCCATATTTTTTATTTTTTAAGAAAAAATATAGTTGTAAGTACAAGGATCTTTTGGCGCGTGGCCAAAACCAGAATAACAAGCGCCGCTATCTTGTTCTTTTTAATACATTTCAACACACAACAATATTGCACAAATGTTTATCATTATCAACAGGGCTCGGTTAATGTACAAATCAAAGAAGGGTGAAACCACACATTTCTTTAAAAAAAAATTGCATCTTCTTACCAACAACAGAGCCAATGGTGGACGCAGGCGGTCCACGACGTCCTGTCTGCTGGGTCTCGGTCTCCCCTCCGAAAATGTCGGTGTGTCCGCCGCCAGGGGGGCGAAGCACCCGGCTTGAGAGCCTCACGTTGTCGTTCAACCCCACGTTAAACGATGTTGACGTCATCCTTGCACTGGAATCAAGGATTATGATAGTGAATTGACCATCACTTGGCTTTATGAAGTTATGGGACTAACATAATGTGATAACATAAACCACTCCTGAAAAATAGAACATGCGGTGTCACTACTATAAATCCTAATTGGTTTACTAATAAATTGGGTGTAAGCGCACCGTCCTTTGCCACATCATCCCATAACAACAGCTGAAGTAGTATGCAAGCTTCTAAAATTATGTAAAAAAAAGTATGAAATAAACTTGAAAACTACACAATGGGTTTTTTTGCAGTTTTCACCACAATTTAGACAACTTATTCGAGAAGGTACTGCGTAATACATTCATGACAAACTTAAATTTAATAAAATTATAATCTTAATGATTTGTCAGGACGGGTTGTTGGTATATGTATAAAAGCGCCAAAAAAAATATGGCTGTCTTGAATTGTAAATGATCTTGAGCAAAGCAAAGTATATTATTAACTTGAGATGGATTACTAACATGATCCATTGTGTTCGAATGTAAGTGAATATTCAGAACAATAAATAATAAGTATGAAATGAACTTTGTTCTGTGGCACATGGTTCACTAAGATGTAAATATGAAGAAGTGTTTCAACTGATTTCAATAATATTAACTCAAGGCGTTACTTTTATTTCTCACCCACGGTAAATTCCTTGTATTTTGCGTGGGAAGAAAGTAACTTTGTGCAACATTTTTCTCAAGCCACTTTTGGAACTTTTTATGAGAGATTTGCCATTTATATCGTTAATTTGTTTTAACAAGCCTTTTAAAGAACAATGGGCTTTCACTTTGTTATAACGAAATTATATTTATGATAAGTCATGTAACATAAACTAATATATTAAAGAGGTAAAATATTTGTTTTTATGTAAGAGGTACAATTTTGAAGTGAGTAACCGTTTGTTTACCCTTACCGATCAATTAAAAAAAATATTTCAATGATGGAAAGCTACACCATGATTACCATAGGAGTATACAGGGTGGAAGGGACATAATACGCACAACCTGGTACCACGGATTGAACAGATGCTTATGGAAACCCCTGGGTTGAAATTTTTCATCGGGTATTAAGATAAAATTAGCTCTTGCATATATTATGACCGCCTGGGTATTGGCTTTTAAGGAAATAGCTTTTTTTTATAACCGTCGAAAAATTTAATCCCATGGGAGTCGATATTCGTGTGCTGAATCCTTAGTAATTGTGCGTCGAACTCCGCGCCATCCTGTAATATAATTATGTTAGTCGACAAACACACGGGAAGTCGCGGGCGGGACCTAGTTTAATAATGTGCATGGCTTTTAGTGTCGGTCGTATTGTAAACGAAAGAAAAATACATTCTACATATTATATGACCCAGATTACTAACTTAGATAACAGTATAACCTGTATAAGTGTGTGTATCGATCGACTATCCCAGTACGGAGTGGAATGTTCCAGAAGTCCTTTCGTCCTTGACCCGGCGGGAGATTCCATCACAATCTATTGCTCCGAGTCGTGCTCACGTTACGAAAATACTTTGGGCTTTATGTTACTTAGCTCTAGGACTGTTTGACATTCTCATAAGGCTTGCTCCATATAATCTGATATTTGTTCATTTACAAAATTGATGTTGGTTACCATTTTAGGCAGCCCAAGTCGTAAACTTGTCTTTCAAATTAGTTTTGTCTAAACGTTGATCATAATAAATTAACATTGTATGATATTAACTGCTTTTAATGGGCAAATAGTATTATTTACGTGGCAGTGAAATATTTTTTTATTTAATTAGGAATTCCTTAATTACACAGTGCGTCTTTTAATGTGGAATTATTCAATATAACGTATGACTTAAAGCATTTACAATATTTATTTTTCATCATTTCTTTCGACTACCTACGTCATTTATTGAGTGCTTTATCAGTAACGATAAGAAACCATGACGTCAATATCCTGCCAATACGATAATTATTACAACTCTCTATCACTACAGGCGGCATGTCTCATACAAATATTATGACCACATCAATATAATTATCACGTAAAAGGATACGACTCGAGTTCCTTTTATATAATCGCTCATTATTTTCATAGAAATGTAATGATATCGAGAGCTGAGTAATCAATTATATTCGATAGAAAGCTCATTATAACAATTATTAATGCGCGTAGGTACATCCTTTGAATGGCGCGTAGAACAATGCAATGGTGTAGCAATGTGCCTCAATCAAGTTTTTTTTACAAACATTAATTTTGCAACCAAGTTCAAGATTGTTTTGGTTGAGTCTACTGTTATGATATCTATGACACTTGAATAGTGTCTATGGTTGCTTGAAGTT
The DNA here is from genome assembly GCA_949091785.1 of Polymixis lichenea. Taxonomy (NCBI): domain Eukaryota; kingdom Metazoa; phylum Arthropoda; class Insecta; order Lepidoptera; family Noctuidae; genus Polymixis; species Polymixis lichenea. The sequence continues at coordinate 21,066,832 of OX420952.1, read as the reverse complement.
CAATACTAAAAATATCGCCTATTTCTAACATAACCATATAGATAGAATCATAACTTCTACTCCAGAGAGACTCCATTTCAAGACATTTACAAAGGTTAATGAAGAAACAATAAAGCCTTATAATAATAAATCGCAATTCATCAATTGATTCGCAGTATACGGTACCTACAATTAATTATTGCAACTGCTCGAATCGGAATCACTCGAGCAGTTTGATTTAATGACACATCACTACTTACTTACATTGTCTAGAAAAACAATAAGATTCGTCATAAATGAACCGTCTAATGTGGATAGAGACAATACAAATACGTTTTAGGTACATTTTTATAGCCTTTTCATGACAAATGGTTGACGTGTTAAAGACCTGAAATTAAACTAGGCTTACATGCTCCAAATTACTCTTAAATTGGATTGACCTCGTTCGAAACTTTGGGCACAGCCCTTAATGTATTAAGTGTTGAAAGGACATAGGCATTTGGGCTCAACTGGGTCGTGATAGGTCATAATGTTAAATTATTCACTTAGGTAATTATTTTTTATATTTGGACAATGCATACGTAGATGGATGGAATAATACGTATGAATGGAAATGATGTGAATGAAAATATAACGGTTGAGAGAAAGGAAGATAATATAATAATATTTAAACATTGAGTGCCGACTGCAAGTAACATGGGCAGGCAAGAAAAGATTGATATGATTGTTATTATTAGCCTAGATTTTCCTACGGCAAAGCAATGACCTGCCTACTCTCCTTCCACTTGTTGGGCTATTTAGAAGCAGTATTTCTCGAACAAAAGATTAGAACAAGAATACAATCAACTGTATAAACAATGTTGAATTTTATTATGATGATAATGTAGCTCATCGTTAGCATGTCAATTTGTATATTTACCAAAAACTCGTAATAATAATACCACCCTATTATAACCCCACTGCTGGAGAAAGGCTTTCACACAGAGAAGGCACGAGCATTGATCACGTTTGCTCAAGACGGGTTTGCAAATTCAAAAATTACACTAACAATCAAAATGAGTTACTTGTCCTACTTTTATCCCTATTCATGTTTTTTTTTTTTAAGTTTATGTGACAACCCTACCTACACATAAAAATTTTGAATGTGACATTGAATTACAGTCCTGGAGAGGACGTAAATCAGTGGCGCGGCAAATGGCATGTATCAAACTATAAAACATATCAACATTTGCATTATTAAAACCTATGCTTGTTTGATTCTATTATTTTTGGAGATGTTTCTGTCTACAGAACCATATAATATTATTATGTAACTATCGATACTAAAATTATGCTACAAAACGTATTAAATCTCTAATAAGTTTATAAAACGTTAAAATTATCTATAAAAGTAATTTTTTCGATCCCCCGCCATAGGTAAGTAGGTACTTATTTACTCAACCCAATTACCCCAGGAATAAAGGGCGATTTGATATCTGATAGTCTCCATGGATGCCTAAACAATCATCGAATAAACACCGATTGAAGCAACCGTTTCCCCCATCCTTTAAAAGAGGGGCGACCTAATAAAATAACAGTAACTGATAAGATAACGTTGCTTATCTTATCATCAATCGTTGATAATAACAGGAAAGGGGAAAGCCCTATCATAACTTTGTTTTCACAATATGTTAACAACACAGTTTTAGTTATAAAATACAAGCACATAACACAAAAATATACCAGAAATCCACCAATCACACACGCATACTTCCGCCGAAGCGTCTTCACAAATACTCACAGTACAATACAGGATAAGTTTTTATCCAGTACGGAAATTGTAACCATGAATTCAGCATATCATTCTAGACCCCCAGCGTAAAAAAATTCGTCGGTTACACAAAAAGAAATCAACTGTTTAATAGAAAAGTGTAATACCTACGCGGTCAAAATGTATGGAACAGCTGATTTTTTTTGTATAACCGACGAAAAATTTCTACGCTGCGGGTCTAGAATATGCTGAATTCATGGTTACAGTTTGCGCACTGGATAAAAACTTACCCTGTATAAAATTAAATACATTATCTTACTTCATGAAAACACAAAGAGAAAAGTTATTTATTCACAAAGCGTATAAACAAAGGCACTATTTATACTACAATAATGGAGACATACAAGCTTATTTCGAATTCGGGTGTCTTGAAAGGTATTTTCGTACTTCCTTTTCATCTTCACATCTACCCTCTATCTGGGGAATGTACGTTTGACACCTGCTACTAAATCCTAAGCACATTTTCAAAGAGTTTTAACAAAGTGGCCCTCACACCACACGCACATCACCTGCTGACTAAACCACATGATAGTAATCCTCAGCACATAGGGAGTCTCCTCCAGTGGACCAAACTCAAATAAAAGAGACCTGTGAAAACAATACTAACTTACCGAAGTTTTAAGTCCAATAAATAGCTCTAAGCTAGAATTCCTGTGTCTAACTACCGTCAGTGTTACGACTAGATTAACTCCTCACACCAACGTATCTGAACATCAAATATCAAAAGTAATATCGTACATCAAAAGTAATATCGTACGTCGATGTACTTTATCAAAATCAAGATAGGAATATAGGCACTCAGTGAATCCATTAACAGTACTATTTACTTATAACTATCAGCCAAGCTTATGAAAAATCAATGCTCCAAACCGTGTCGTTTGATCTTACTTGTTTGGTGTTATCGCGAAAACTCCTTGATTGATTTTGACATCCACTCTAAGACTCAGGTTTTGATGGTGAGAGGTGGTGAAAATAGTAAGTCCTATACCTACTCAAGGATAATAATTCAAAATTCTTCTTCCACCAGGAATCATTTTAGCTGAAGAAAGATTAAGGATTGGCAGGGGCTGTTGTTGTCGAACAAAATCCGGCTAAATAGACCTTGATTTCGATTAAATTAAAAGAAATGAAAATGAAAAGGAAGACTCAGCGAACGCATCAAACGTGTTTCACTCCAGGATTGCGAAATACCTACGTTAAGTTTGACGATCCACTCAAGTCAAACTACTATCTTCAAATGAGGTTCAAAATAAACAAAATTGTAATCTCACTTAATATGAAGATAAGTAAATTACCATGAGTAATCGATTTATTTAAGTTTTACAACAAATGCGTTACTCAGTTCGTTACAGCAGTTAATTTTGAATCACGACTGACGAATATTGGCCGACTGTGACTAACTGACAGTTTCTTGGTAATGTTTTCAAAATAAAACAGCAACATGATTAATCTAATCGTTGTGTTTTCGGGACTATCTTGTTCGAAGAAGCCATTGGTGAATGAGCAATCGGCAAAATAAAACTTTCTTTAGGTACTTAATCTAGCGCAGATTTATGTAAAGTTCTCTTGATGCTAAAATGAAATATTAGAACGTGAAGGGTTGAACACCAATCCATTTGCAAGCCACACATGGCAGAATTTGATGATATAATGTTTAATCTTAAGACCATATTATAAAATGTAGCATATTCTGGCAAATAAATTATTACGGTCATTCAGTGAGCAAACCATGCAGTTTTCCCGAACGATTGTTAATCAGCGGCAGTCTGGGAAGGAGAAAATCCAGCAGCAGAATAATTCGATCGCCTGTATTCTTTAATGGTTTTCTATAACCATCCAAAACACTTTTCTTTCTTGCAGTGTATTGCACAGGCCGACACACATTATGATAGTTTGAAGAGGAGAAAACCCATATTAAGCTGTAAATATTAATAATACAAAAGAACATATGGTTACTAATAACATGTTTCCAGCTATTATAACAGCATGCTATCTAAATACAATTGAACACAAGACCGGAACGATATGGCTAGCAGATGGCGTTCCAAAATGGCGTCGCATCGACAGTTGTTTGCGCGGCAAATAAACAATTTGCAAAAAAGTAGACGGCCAAATTAAATAATAACTGTGGAGCTAGTTTCAAGTCCTGTCTGGCCGATGATAGCAGTAATTTGAAGTACTTTTGTAGTCGTTAATGTAAAACTTTAATTAACTTTCAGAAACTGTATGTGTCATGCTTGGATGAATTACGGTTTAATTTTAGAAATAGTTGGTGATAGATGAATTCAGACAAATCTAAGAGCTTCCTATTATTTAATTTAATATGCATTTTCATATCGACTTCGCATAACCAATGCCTTTCGGTTATTTTATAGAACTACCACCTCCAAGAATGCATTTGCTCTTATTAACCTAATTTTAGTGAAGATTCTAAAATCAGAACATACCATTAATTTCTGCCCTGTAAACACCTCATATTTCTTTGGAAATTGTAATAACACATTCTCATACAAGGCCGACTAACTACAAATTATTAAGAAACCAAGCAAAAAGCTAAAACACTACCAAAAAACATGCCAAAAAAATCAATAAGGGGAAAATGGGTAAAAACGTAGTCAAAATATTATCATATTTTGACTACGTTTTTACCCGTAAATATCGTGTTTCAAAATCGTGCGCCCACCCTACCTAGCGTGTTGACATGGGAATCTAAAATTCAATACAAATAACATGTATTAGCGTGCGCCGAGCCTATATCTGTCATGCCAAGTATTCCTAGTAACAACCCATTCCATTTACCACCCTATCATGATTAAAAACCAGTTTCATTTCAACCCCATGCAATTTGATTTATGGTAATAGGAAAAGGATAAAACGGAAGTGCTTGTAAATTTTCCAGTCGGGAAAATAAAATGCTTTTTATTTGAAAGGAAATTAAAATACTACATTCAATCACAGTCCAGAACTAATCAGACAAGCACTATGTTGACGCCAAAAACAGAAAAGGTAAAAACAAGGAACAGTTACTGCCACATTCACATAAAACCCCAAAATCTACGGAGAACGCCACAATACCGCACCCAAACTGTAGACGTAAGTAAGGCTAGATTTAACAGCCATTTTCAATAACCAACCTTAGCAAGAGAAACTTGACACAAGAAGTAGCTCCCAATTTTCTATCTCTCTTTCGATCGGATATTGAAAATGGCCGCCAGATAACAAAAAAAAAAGTCGTAGCGTGATTTTCTAACGCGTGTGTACAATCAATAAAGCCAGACGTGCGTCAACCGCTCATCTGAACCAAGACAAAATCAAATGTGTTTCAACTTAGTATTGCTCTATTTTCTCATTGCCTGTTAAGTACATAAGCCATCACAATTTGGTGGTAATTAACAAGCAAAGAGCACTACCAAATCAAAACACTAAGGCAGATCCACATCTTCCCACGCAACGCCACATCTCTCATCGGTCATTTGGTGATTGTCGCCAGCCAGCGCTGGTCATCAAGCGACCAACGTTTCGTGACGTCGCGTGTCGTCAATGTGGCTCTGCGTGTACCTCTAATGCAATAACACGGAAACAAAACAATTTATTCAGCAAGGGATAATATTAAACTTACCAGTTCTCTAAAGCCTCGCGATTGGCAGCCATCCTACCAGAGTCAGCCTAGCAGAGTTGTCGAGATAAGATGTCTTTACGTAATGTGTGAGTTCGTTTATCACTGTAACGAAAAAGCGATGCATTCATGGAAATATGTTATACATGCTGGTTAAAGGTTAATGTTTAGTCAAAGATTATCACACAGAACATAAAAATAAAATCATATTAAGTAAAAAGCACTTATAAATAGTATTACTTCCGAGTTCATAATTATTTCCTATTGAGGACAACTGTTAAGGTAATGTCTTCTACGTACATAATATTTTACAATTATTAAGACACGTCCTGTATACACACACCAATAAATTCCTCAATGTGGGTAGTCTAAAATATCCCTAAACTAGCAATACATCAGACGATGTTGAAACCATGACTACTACCGACATTACATTACCTGCCTATGCCCGGCGCGGGGGCTTTAAACTAGACATAAAGACAATACGAACGTAGGTTTACCCGATGAATCACTCTATACTGAGTACACAGCCGTTTTAGGGTGCGGACACATTGGCAAGGGCGCGCCGAGCGTGCAAGGTACGCCGCACATCATGCATTTTAATTACATATTTCCATCATAGCGTGGTGTAGTTCATGGATTGAAAATATTTAATTTGTATCATAAGTTGAAGATCCTAGCAATGAGAGTAAAAACAACTTCAAGACTGGAAACTCGAATGAGCAGTAGATTTCGAATAGAAACACGATACAAACACAACACATCACAATAAAAAACGGTAAGGACACATTATACTAAATAAGATACCCAAAACTGGAAGACCTATCATTTATTTAACTTTCACAAAAGAGAGAAAGATTATGACACACTGATTCTGCACAGGCTTAAGAAAGAGTATTCGAGACGAGACTCCTTTTGCAATAAGAACGCACCCTTTCTCATAAAACTATTCATTACCAAGTTTGTACAGCACTTAGTAAGGACTACAACCGGTCATTCGATCTAGGAAGCCAGCCGGAAGGTATGGTTACATTACGATCGATATAAATGTCTGAGTCACGGCTTGGAAACGTGAGTTTGTTATTATTAGGTAAAGCGATAGGCGACGAGAATCCTAATCATGACCAGAAAATCTGCAGTGAGTTACGTAACAATGGTCTATTATACTGCTGCAGCGTAGCTATGATTTTATGATTCAATTTTATGCAGTTTCAATCGTAGTAGGTTATTGTACCTATATGATGCATCATAAATAAATTTATCACCATGACTGGCAACGAATATTTATCATAATGTTAAAACTACGAAAGCGACGGAAAATATATTAGGAAAGAGCATTCACAAGTCTCGGAAAAAACCACTCATTGGATATCAGATCCCAACAAGACCCTTCGATTCGACATCAAGCAAGAACATGGACTGTCTAAATATTCCCTCGACTACAACAAATATCAGACATCCATATTCAAGCCAGCATGGCAACAAGTCTGTATGTAAACCACTTATAACTTGTACATTAACAAGCTAAGTGAGCAGAGGGCGTACAAGATAACTGCGCAGATCGCATTAAATACTCCTTTGATGGCCGCAGACGCAGACAAATAACATGAATTTAAAATAATTGAATTTAGACCTTATAGGGAAGGTCGACTGGTCAAAATTAGGGCGTTGAGGTGGCCACGGAGCGAAACGGCACGCCAATAAACTTCGAGTACCTAATAATTTGGGTTTTATTGCGGCTGTAGCATGTTTTTCTGTATTTACAGCCCACGTTCACCCACTGCTGAATTAAGACCTACTAGTTGTACCGGCTTTTCGGTATTAGACTAGTTCTAGGGCCCACCTACAATTGTAACAGATTAGTCGTATCCTGACTGGTGGCATGGTGCCGGTTTAATCCCCGCCTGGCCTCACATCTAATATGGCTGTCGTAAACATTCGTCTAGCACATATAAGAATACCATAAACTATCACAACATGATTATGACGTGACTAAACAGTGACGGCAGGCTAAGCTAAGCGCCCAATGTTGCCGCAAATCCGATTAACCGCATTTCCAATTATTTTGTCCATAATACATGGAGGACTAATAAATGACTAACATTGATGTTCCGAAAAAGTACTTAAACAGACCTTCGAATACGACACATTGTACAGTAATTTCGACCGTTCTGCTCTAAAATTAATTATTTATAATGAGACGTTAGTATGTACAACAGTGTCTTTACAGTTTGTTATCGAGGCACAACTTGTAATCAGCCGAGGGTAACCCGGTTACTTAACGAACCTCGGAAGCAATGCTATCTACTCGTTCCTACTTCAGTGAAACTGTACATTTCATCACGTTTACAAATTCCACAATTTGGGCTTAGTTAACGAGAACCAATCTCGTTAGTTCTTCTCGAAGGATCGATTAATTTCGTCGTGACTGTCAGTATTCCGAACTGGCCGAAATAAATTCGAATGTTCTGGAAATAGTCTTAAACCAGGTGCTTATGTGGATGATTTGCGATGAGCCACTAATTGAAGAGGAAAGCTCTAAGAAGAATTCTACCCAAACCACACCAATACAACAGAAAGAGGATGAGAAAGAGTGATAGAAAAAGAGCACGAACAGAAAAACACCACACCCAAAACTGGAAAGTTACGAACTAAAGAAGAAGTGTTGTAAAACTAATCCCAATTCCAAATAATGTACTCAGAAAGTCTGAACTAAAATACAAAAGATTACTGTTGCTCCATAAAACCTTGTACAGTAATGCGATTTTTCATAAGTTCCTAATGAAAAAAGTTACTCATGTCCTCGTCTCAGCATAAGGTAAGGAGAAGATTTTTCGGGCCCGAATAGAATTCTATGTACGTCCCGTGTTGTCCCGACGAAACATTTCATTTTAACGGAAGGCGCATACTTCCGTTCGAAACAGAGGTTATAATTAGATTCAATGTTAATTTGGAGATACAACATTCGAGATAGAAGTTCTTATCGTCTAGTTCTCAGTTACCCGAGAGAAACTTATAATCCAGACGCACACGATAAGCCAGCCTTTCGCTATTGCTGATTGAGGCGATTGACAATCAACTAGTAATATCTCTGCTTTCTCATCAAGGGAATATCAGTGCCAAAAAGAGTCCTAAGTCGCTGTTTTCGGTCACCAAGGCTTTCTAGACCGTACTTTGGTGATGAAAGAAACTATCCGCTCATTATTTAATGTTATCCATCCTAACCTTTGACCACATTTCTGGGTGCGTTAGATAAAAATCTATACTCTCAAAACCTGAAAACTAGCATTTAGGAAAAGAGGATAACAAGGTTATAATAAGTTAGCTTGCCAACGAAATTCGATCAGTACCTTCAAGCAAAACGGGTCTTTGGTCTTGGCGTGATGCCAGGAAAAAGTACAGGATGAAGAAACTGTTAATCTATGTAATTAGTCACTAACTTATTTATCACTGCCGAAATGTCTGCTCAGCATCTTTGTTCTGACGAAAATTAAAGGATTTAGCTTTGAATCAGGGCAAAACTAATTACTATTCAGTAATCAGTCTCGAAACCAAACAATAAATGAACATAACGAAGGTTCATGAGATCGGAATGTTGATACACGCACTGAGGAAGTGGGTGCAATAATAACATTGTACATGCTAATATGGAGCACTGACGCTCGCGGCTCGTGGTAGGCCGCTCCAGGAATGGTCTGCGGTTGAGTAGCGTCCTTTGTGGTCGGAGGCACACTACGAAGCTGAAGGCTCCTTGTGTAATCGGAAATATTATACGGGCGATATTGTTGAGAATGTGTCTTTAATGTATTGCGATTAAATTTATAAGACACGCAATAAGGTTTATCTGACAAGAGCATAGACTTGCGAATTGCACCGTAAATGTAGGTGGTACAAATTATTATTCTGTGTTAGGATCAGGAGATATCCTACTGGCTGTAATATTAGATATAACTTCAGTGAAGGGTACTTCAAACATGGTTATTAAAATATCACCAATTTTGGTATAAAACCTTTTAGCTATTATTGCCATTAATTTCAATTGTTATACCATCTGTATTAGCATTATGAGATACTATAGAGGGGCCTGTGTAAGGCAATATAATTTTATAGGCTGCTTTGAGTATAGATAAAATATTAAAGAATTGTATGTTCTTACAATGAGCTGAAGCATATTAGAATTTACTTAGGGACCATGTAGGTACCTATATTTCTTATGGAATAATAGGATAATTTAACTATACGGTGAAAATTTAAGGCTTCAGGATAAATTTTCAAATATTCTCACAATAATAATTATTTCTTCCTCAACATAAGGCTGTACTCAGTTTGCGTGAATAATTAATTGGTGCCCACCAAAAGAGTATTTTGTAAGGTAAGGTTTTATTAAAAAAAAATATTTTTCACAACTCAATGAAGTGACATGGTCATGGCTGGTCCACAAAAGAGAAGTGTACTATACTACCTTGAAAAACTGTAAATTGTGATTTTCACAATTTAGTTTCCATTACAGCTGATGGTTTTCTGAGATTGAAGGTATGCTGCAAGTAGAACTCTTTGTGAATAAACTTACATTTTTTTTTCAATTGGTAGACTCTAAGAAAACGTGTAAGACTGTGGCATTCTGTTGTTCAATTCCATAGATCATAAACATGTAAATGTCCTAAATGGGACAATCAACTCATTGTATTGTAACAATTACTGATTTTTTCATCATAACCATGACCATTATCTTTTTGACGATCATGACTCAAAATATTCAAAAGTTTTCGATTAATTGATTTCGTTAATTTGGCAGTGCACTATTATTTCTTTTTGCCAATGATAAAAGGTCATTAGCATGATGTAATTAAGTGATAAAATGTGAGAAATGTTATAAAAGGTCATTGGACTTGATATAGTAATTACCTATATGTTAGAGAAAGATTATGTTCAATGTATCCAACTAAGATAATTTGCTCATCTTTGGGAACATGTTTTTTACTGTTTTCCCTCGAGAACGGTACCACAAAATGCTAAGGGAATTATTAATAAATATACAGATTTGGTTATGCAATCGTAACTTAGTGGAAGCCATGAGTTTTATTGAAGTAGAAAATTTAAAGTAGGTAGTGAGATTTTTTGTAAACACTAATCAGGCAATTCTATAACAGTTTCATTACATAGCCTAAGAGTAATCTAATGTTGTTAAATTAATCAATCAATCTTTATCTGTAAACTCAGTTTTTCAAGTTTAGAAAACAGAGTTCATGGACCCTATAATAGCGTCTTAATGCCATGACCAGAAAGATAACTAAAAATACAAAGCGCAATATGCAGGTGACAACGAAATAAGTTTTATTTTTAGAATGGAGCTGCTAGCCACATTCCCGACAAGGAAAAATGTACAAAACCGTAGCACATTGAATCAATAACGGAACAAAATGTATCGCACCTACTTACGAGGCACCAGAAAAAACCACGAGAACATGAGAGCGCATGAAACTCAGCAATTATGTGTTATTTTAGATGTCTAACTGTAAAAATAATGAATCTATCGTTCGTACATGAAGTGCGGTCACTCCATTCATGCGGCAAACAAAATATAACGGTTGATTCTTTTGTTCCAACGATCCGTGCGATAGCGTGTTAAAATCCGGTGGAATCCGATTTTTAACGCGTTTCCATAAGCAAAAATGCGGTGTAATCCACACGCCCATGCCCAGAGAGTTGGATATCTCGTCCTGCGGCATCAAAGCGCATTGACCTTTACAAAAATCTTGAAAAATAACGGCTTGCGTCGAGCGTCTGGCGGCCGGTGTCATAAAATTTTACTTAAAAAATAAACGTACTCACCGAAGTGATAATACACTCAATTATTTCACAAAATGTTTCTCGGGACAGTTATGGAAAGTAAATTGCGTTGTTAGAGCCTTTTAAATATTTTTTTTTATCAGAGAAAAGATTACTCACCGACTGGTCGCTTCTCTTCTTTTTGACGGAATGCGTGTGAGTGAGACAGAATCAATAGTGTTACAATACTATGGTTGTAAAATCTACTAGACTACAGATAATAGATTAAACCTAAAATCAAAATTAATTTAATTTCATAAAATATTAGGCGGACATAAAGGGATTTTAAATTTGTGTCGATTATCTAATTGCGTTGCAAAAGAGTACGTACCAAACTACCTAATGCCTATGCTATTGAGGAAGATAATTCAGTATTATAACAGACTGCTAACTAAAGCATTAAGAATGAGGTTGCAGAGCTCATTATTAGCCTCACAAATATTGTGATTCTTCATCATAAAATATTTTTATATACATTGAAATTATCTCTATAGTTGAGAATTACCTTCTAAAACAGGAGAAATTAATAAGTATTGCAACTTTATTTATAAAACCGATTAAATCTAGTTTCCACCGGATATACCGTTCAAAAACAGTACATTATTTATTTTGAAAGGATTCGTGAAACATTAAAATTATTAAATACAAAAATGAATAGATAAACCAAAATAATATTTTTGAGTTTAGTTGGTTCTTTCAGAATATTTTGTTTCTGAACGTCCCTTTTGTTGTGTTGCTATGTTTTTACATTTCCAATATTTAATCGATTACAGATGTGAAAGCTGTGAAAGCTGGGGTATCGATTACATTTAGAGGATTGACAAACTCGATTTTTTAAATCACATTGATTAATAACTAGCTTTTGCCAGCGGCTTCGCCAAAAAGCGACTTTGTTTTATACAATGTAAGGACAAGGATTTTCGCAATGACAGTAAATAACACACCCGAAGCCCCAATCCTCTTCCTCGGTGGATTCGCGCATTGTCGTTGCAGGGGGGCTCAGTAGCCGTGGTCACCCTCCCATGGTGAAGCGAAGAGGAACCCCAAGGTGGGGGCCGCTCGTCAGGGCTTTTGCCTCCAAGCTGACGACGTAGCGGCCGAAAAGTAGGTTGTGGTGAGGTGCATCGCAGCTAAGGCGGGCCGCGATGTCGAATAGGAGGCATCGCGGCTGAACGTTACAGGCTGCGGCGGAGGAGGAATGCTGGTACTTCTGAGTAGCGCTCTTCCCTTCCGTGGCGTGGACGGGCCGCCACCGTTTGATAGCGGACGCGGTGGGACCGCAGGGGAGGAGGAGTGTCGGTATAGCGTTGACCGATCTCCCTATCCCCTGCGGCCGAAAAGTGGTAGGCGGTGGGGCCACTGTGCTGACTCGTCGCAAGGGGACCGTCGTCTGGGGCCCTTATGCTATTTGGTTCCTGGACTGGTCACGGCGTGCCATGTGTCTTGGTGCGCCGGGTTATTCCCCTCCGAGGAGGGTCTGGTGACGGACAGCGACTTGCGCGTTTCCGTGTTCCCGTCTCAAGCTGCACTGGAGGACACCGCGGAGTTTTAGTGGGTTATAGTCCCACATAAGCTTCAATCCTCTTTTTGCGTATAAATTCACATTTGTCCATGACTTTGTCGGACAGTCATGCATGAGCGAACTAGTGTACAATCCGTTCACTCTTATTTTCCTCTGATTTTGCGTCACTATCAAAATTAAACATTGCCACCTAAATAAACTAGCAAAACGAGAATGTAATGATCATAGCAGGTGGCGTTTTCTAGTTTCTATCTACCTCCATAGGAAGAAGTTGTAAGTTTATGTATGTAGTATAAACGTATAATTAATATCGAATCGTCGCCTAAGAAGTTTCACTTCAAAAACAAATAAATTGGCATATCGTTTAAAACATTCCCAATTTATTTTTCGCGAAATTTTTACTAAAATGAAGTACACCGATGGACTACAATCAATTACTCATTAAGATTATAATCGATTAAATTACTAAAAATACATACACAGATTCAGTACAGTGGACAACCCTAACAGAAACGTCTTGATCCGTTTTGTTTAGAATTTTTTACAGAAGAGTTAAATTGTTTTAAAATGGAAGCAGCAACGGAAGATACTCCAAAAGAAAGTACAGAAAATGTGCAATCAAACAAAACTACCATTGTAAGTGTTAATTTTCTATTAATCCAAGCGGTTTAAAAATAGAACGCTATCGGATGTCGGTAAACGATTCAACTCTTTTTCATGCAAATTACCTGCATTTAGCGCGAATTTTGCTACTTTATGAATAGATAACTATGTTTGAAGTTTCAAAAGATTGTTTAATGTTAAACATAAATCGAAAATAGGAGAAATTGTTAACCTTAAAGTTTGTTGGCATGTAGCCAATTCCCGTAATGTTTTTGATATTTTTGTTCGGAAGCACGTTTCACATGCTTTCAGCTTTTATGGTTGACGGCAGCGCGATGCCAAATTATTAGCTAACACCTGCCATACATGGGACATTCATTTGTTAGATCATTAGGATACCAAGAGTTACAAAAATGCTCATTTAACGATATTTACCTTAAATGTATATTCGGCGTATTCGGCATTTTTAGCTGTCAGAGTCAAATTTCTTGTTATTATGACGGTCAAAATACAAATAGAGGGTCATCATAATACATTAAAGGTGAAGAAAACTGTTTCATTTAGGTCAAGTTAATTCTTCATTTGGGATAGCTATAAATAGCTCATTGCTACCTGTATAGTTATGTTCCTGACAGACCTATTCTATATTCTGATTTTTAATTTGCTAGTCCAAAATGACATCTGTTACTATCGCTTTCCTGAAAACTCAACATAAAAAAGTATGATCAAACCTGTAATTTTAGTCCAGCTAATTAAAAATCAGAGTATAGATGTTTGTGATGGTAATAATTACATGATGATGGAGTAACACAACTTGTACCTATGGTTCTGTTACCTATACCCATGGGAAGAAGGGTTGAGCTTAAGATACGTATGTGTGCTAATTAAGTACAATGTCTGGATGACTGAGCTTTGCTCGGTTTGTATTTTTTTGATGTTTTCTAAAAATGAAACCTAGCTACATCGATTTATCGCCCCTGAAACCCTCTGCATACTAAATTTAATTAAAATCGTTGGAGCCATTTCTAAGATATACAAGAATTACTTGTTTAAAGGTATTATTAGATTGTATGTAAACATTTTGTATACAGGGTTATTTGTAAAACACCGGTAACCTCTCAGGACTATATTACTAACATCATAAACAACAACTTTTGTTCTACGACTTTTTACAAAACATAATACATTTACCAAAAACAAACCTTAAATATTTCGTTGTCCTATGTAACACATTTCAACTCTGTATTTTGCTGTACCTACATACATTGCCGCGCACTGTCCTCGTAGTAATACTTTTGGGTAGCATTGTTTCCCGGTTAGGTATACGTACGTTTGGGAATCGTATGGCGTATTGGCGACACGCTTCCGAAACATTGTCATCACACCTAGCTAGCATTCGCACCATTTCCGTGTACTCGACATTGGAATATTGATACGCCATCATGTAAAGATAATTACGTATACGTCTGCACTGCGAATTTCACTACAAGGACCCGTAATGACGCGACGCAAGCGCATCAAAGCAAACGAATGACTGAAGGCCGCCCGTAAATAGGTCAAGTTCAAGCGCCCCCGCCGCCCCCTACCCCGCTCCCCTCGCTATTGTCGGTACTACCTATCGTTTTCTTTTGCTTCGCATAGACTTCGTAACATTTAGAGCGTTGAATTTAAATATTTTTATTTTTGTATGTAAATCTGATGAATTAAAAAATGATGAATTTTTAAAAGTCATAGAACAAAAGTTGTTGATTATGATGTTAGTAACGTAGTCCTGAGAGGTTACCGGTGTTTTACAAATAACCCTGTATATTGCAAATACTGAACGAAAGCAAGATGGGTCCATCTGCAAGTGATGATGTAATATAGGGAATTCACTAAACAATCATTTATTGTCCAGTAGTATAATACAATAATTCATATTTTAATGTAGCTATAATCATTATTTTCTTGTTCTCATCCCAATTTTATTTAGGAACAGTGCAACATGTCTTTTTCTTCCAAACTTTTCTATTATTCGTAACATTGCGACAAATTGAACCTAGCTTCAGACGTTCCATAAGTGCCCTTGCAGGTTTATGTGAAATAAAATATTATGATTTTTGATTTTGATCGGTAGTCAGACCCTTTCTATTATTTTAATGTAGGTATTATATATACAAGCAAAAAAAATACATTTTATGAATACTTACATAAATAACATAACTGAAACATACATTTCTGAACCTTCCAAAGACTGCCAATATAGTCAGTCATCCCAATTCAGCCCTAGAAGTACTGGTCACATCATACAGTTTGGTATCATTCATGAGAAGTTGTTTCACTTTTGAACCAAACCATTCTTTTATAGTCTGTTCATTGTGTTAAATTTATTAATTACAGGAGAAAACCTCAACACCTCCACCTCCACTTGAAGTTAAAAAATGGAAACGGGATGACCGGTCAAAAAGGGATGATAAAAACGTAGAACAGTTCATGAAATCACTGAATTCCGTGCCAACACTAGAGGAGAAATTTTCTCTAGTTTGTAACAAATATGCACAGACTGCAGATGATAATAAGAAGATGCAATTTTACATCAAGCAGTCCGACAGACGTCACACGCTGCTGCTGAAGGAAAAAGATCTGTTACAGCTGGAGTTCAATAAGACTATTCTCCTTAAGTCTAAGTTGGAGAATCTTTGCAGGGAGCTCCAGAAACAGAATAAGGCTGTCAAGGTTAGCTATAAAGCAAAAATAATATATTATGTATTCTACAATTTTTGATAACATAAATTGACAGTGGGAATTTCAAATGTGGAAAGATACATTTAAATTCCTAATGCATATGTCTAGTTTCGTTTTGTTGCCACTCTATGTGTGCCAGTACGCAATATGTACTTATGTCTATCCCTACTAATATTATAAATGCGAAAGTAACTCTGTCTATCTGTCTGTTACGCTTTCATGCCTAAACCGCTGAACCGATCGTCATGAAATTTGGCAGAGATATAGCCTAGGATATAGAGAAGGACATAGGCTACTTTTATACACCATAACTGACATCCACGCGGGCGGAGTTGCAGGCAAAACCTAGTGTCATATATTTTTATCATTCTTTGCTATTTTTCCTTCTGAAAAATGCTGTCAATAAAAGGTAGGCTTAAAAAAGGTTAGGCCTATTACTCCTCATAGTGGCAGGCAGAGTAGTGATGGCCCAGTGCTAACGGTTGTGACGTGTTTGTTGTAGGTCTTATATTTAACCCCAGACGGGCGCTTTCGGTTGTGTCAATTATTTTATCACCGTTGCCGTCATAACGGTGAAGGAAAACATGACATCCACCAACCTATACTAGGCCTGCATGGTAAGGTTATGGCCCACTCCCACACAGAGAGGAAGCCTGTGTCCCAGTAGTGGGCACATTATAGGCTAATTGTGTGTGATGATGAGTGCCCAACTGCTCAGGCATGTTTTTGACCAATAGATGTAATGCAATATAACTCTAATTTGAATGATTATTGCAGTCTGAAAACAAAAGCTGGCCTGCATATACAAAGCCGTTTACCAATGTCACAAACGGAAATATTCTGAAGCTCCTTTTCATACACATTTTCATTTGCAGTTGAATTAAGTATGTAACATACTACTATGTATGCTGTAAGAAAAAAAAAGAAAAATAGTTATTAGAGATGGGCCGACTATGACTTTGGCCGACTAGCCGATTAGTCGGCTGCAAAATGGCCGACTAATCGACCGACTAGTCGGCCAAGCTGATCATTGTTTTCGGTTGAGTTCGGGTGACATCGGTAATGTTCATGACTACGCTTTCGGCTCGTAGGTTCACGGCGCCAGGCGACCAGGCGGAATTGCCAGGACATGTTTTGATTTGCTTTGCATTTATTCAATCATGTGTGCGAACCGGCGTTTCTTCCTATCCTATTCTAGATTGCACTGAAAGTAAACTGTAAAAATGATTCTATAATAAAAATAATAAAAGTAAAGATTTAAATTTCATTTCAATCACCGTCTTTTAAATTTTTAAGCATATTAATACGAGTAAAAAACAGGCCGACTAGTCGGCGGTTTTAGCCAACTAGTCGCCGACTAATCGCCGACTACAAATATGGCCGACTAGTCGGCTTTCCCGTCTAGTCGGTACATCACTAATAGTTATGTTTACTTAACATAGTTCATTTCGAATAGCTTAGGGATCAGACCCAGAACCCGATACTCAGTAACTGTTTTGTAACTACTAAATTACTTCATTTCGGCTTTTTGATTCTAAGGTCCGTATGACAGAACAATACTTAAATTTTTAACTCAATTCAACAAATACAATGAATTTAATCCTGTGTTCAAGTCGTTTCACATTCAAAAAGTGCAGATTCTCAGCCTAGCTTGAATTAATGACTTTTGATTTGAAATCTGGTAGAATATTCTTCCTACACTTACTACAAAGTCTATCTCAATTCTAATTTCTTATATTAATTTCGGCATCACAATTTTGCAGGAAGAATCTCTTCTAAAGATCCGTGAAGAAGAGGAACGCCGTAAGGAGACCCAGAATAAGTTCCAGAACACCCTGTCGGAGATCACGACCATGCTACAACAGAACAACGAGAAGAATGCCAAGCTCCGTGATGATAATATAACCATGAGCGAGAAGTTCAAGTCAGTGGTGCAGCAGTACCAGTTGAGAGAACAACAGGTAAGCAGATTTTGAAGGTTTCATTTTAAACCTGAAGTTAAAAGTGATAGTTCATTAATTGTCAAATTATGATAAGGAGTTTAGAAGTTATGAGGGAACACATGAACATACATACCCACATACATGATTATATACATACTGGTCAATAACATAATACTCCCTGTTTGCTTCCCCATATTCGGGTAAAAGTGATGTTCTTTTGGTTCAAAGGTGTTGTAAATATTTCAAAATAATTTAAGTTATACTTTTAAGGTCGATGCCTAGATAGGCCTCGCCATACATTTTTCAGGGGTTGTAATCTCCGTAAATAAACGGTTTCTGCAGAATAAAAGCAAGTATAATGAGACTTTATAATGTATTATGTTCGCCAAACGCCAAAATTTTATAAAAAAAACAGTATTTCTAGGAGAATTAGACCCAATAAAAAACGAAAAATCTTTACATGTGTGAGTGACCTGAATCGCGCCATCTAACAGAAATTTTAAGAACCACCGAGAAAGAGCTATTTGCTGTTGTGTTACGAGTTTACGTTCGGTAAACATTTATAATAGATGGCGCTGTTCGAAAATTCGAACGATTCGATGCAACGCTCCAGTCAGTCCATGCGTGATTGTCTTGACAACTTGCGAATCGTTTCCAAAATTGTGTTTCTAGAAAGTTAGCGCCGGCGCGCGGGTTTGCCCGCGGGTTTTACATTTTATGATTTAAATGAGATTTTATGAGTTAAAATGTTTTTTATTAGGGAATGAGAAAGAATGCTAGAAAGTGAAAAAAAATATCTGCGATCTGCATTTGGTTCACACAGATACAATACTAATGTAATTATTGTAATATCTACTTTAAATATAAAGTACCTAAAGATTTAAAAATCTTTCTACTGTATGTAAGTAGGTATTGATAATACATTTTCTGACACGGTTAGGTACTAATTCATTGGTTTGGGTTGAATAAAATCAGAGAATAGAAGTTCATGTAAACTTAGGGTATACCTAAATCAGGCGATCAGCGTAGGCAAATTTACCTATTTTTTTTCTAATTACCTACCTACGCAATAGTGACACGTAGGTACTACTTACATCTATTGATTGAATCATATTTAATTTATGTGAAACCAGCAAGATAAGTGAATACACAGACAAACCACATTGATTTTTCATAACAATTGCACATTTTAGTATTATTAGCACACGTCAAAGTGCGTCGAGATAAATTGGTCTTGCCATCTAAGAAGTTTACCAAGAAAAAGGGGAAATAAAACATAGGGCAGTATTTTAGTAGTAAGTTGTAGGATGTTCTGATATTTAAAACGATGAATGATATAGGTACAGCAGTGGTGGCTCTGACTTACAAGTCAGAGCCACCACTGCTGTACATCATTCATTTAAGGTTTCAGGGTTTTTAACTGTCAGCGAAATGACGTTCTCAAAATGGTAGCTGTAGTTCCAATTTCGCTCGTCTGAACAGCTAAGTAAGTAGTAAGCACCATTCAGGTTTAGAATTGGTGACTGGGGCTACTACTGAGAACCATTCATACGAGTGCCATCCGTGAAAGAGTTTTTATTTAAAAGTGAAGTGTTTTTGTGTTTTATTGACGGTAAGTGTTATTTTTATGTACAAAGGATGCTTTTCTGCTTGAAGGTGATACAGAGTTATATTATAATAGTAATTACCCTTAAAACTTTAAAAAGTGTAAGATTTAGAAGAGGAAATACAAAATCAAACGTTAGCAACACTCGTTGATTGTCATCACATCACATACCTACCTACTCTAAATTTCAAATATTTCCCCCTAATAGGGACGTCAATTCTCTCTAAAAACTCACTTTGCCTGTCCCAGAGGGACGAAAGGAACCAAAAAAAACTCTCTGAAAAAGATCCGTTACTGAATTGATTCGAAAGGAAATATGAAAAATCGATTCACAAATAAAGAAATGATTTTCCAAAAATCAATCATTCGTTTTCGATGAAATTCGCAATGTAGGGGTTTACGGGGTGTACGTTACCCTAGCAAGAAAGTGTCTCCTATAGTTATATGAGTGGAACGTATAGTTGGTGCCTAATCTGCTGTAAATGTGCCCCTACATAAAAAATTGGTGCCCCTTGTCGTTTTGAAAAAAAAAAACCGAAAAAACGATTCCTGGTCTCATATCTGGAAAAAATCCGTATTTTTACGCAAAAGGATTTGCACTGGATATGCTTCGTAATTTTCCCGCAACCACAATTCTTAACAATTCAAACAAACAAAAACTGATGTTCTAGGGTGAAATATCGATTCCCTGTATCGATTCAGTACTAGATATCGATTTGAAAAAACGTTTTTATTTGTTCCAAAAAATCGATTCTTTGCTCAATCGATCTCAGATTGACATCTCTATTTGGTCTGTTTTCAACTTTTCATGTTCTGTCAGTTGTTACTTGTTTTACAAATTTTCACACACAGCTTGACAGCATGACAGCTTGATTGATGGTGACAAATGGTGGTGTTATTTCTGACTAATACAAATTTCTTGAAGCATTTCATAATTACGATACTTTTGCTGTTGTGTTTAATTTATATAATTCTTTTTGATTACAGATTGAATTGCATCTCTGCCTAAGATGAATCCGACTAATAAACTTGCCTATATACGACATATGTATTCAGGGCCGCGAAAATCACGGAAAAAAGTGCAAGCAACATTGAAAAGACATCATGGAAATTCTTCTAATGATTTTTAGTGAGTAAATCAGATTCCCATAAGATTTCGAATCAGATTTACGTGAATGTACCTATGAGTGTATTTGATACTCGTTGGCCCGTGATGTAATGTCTTCGTTTGCCGTTGGTTTGCCGTTGGTTTGCCGCCATTTCTTCTGTAGACCCTTGTCTGTTACGATACCTCCAGGAGATTTATGACAATTGTTTATCTATTGTGTCTCGTCGATAACAGTAGGAAAAAAAGAAACGGCTAGCTCGATAAGGTTAGTTTCAAGTAGTGTATTGAGCAAGTTTTATCAAATTGCAGCCGGCTGGAAGCATGGCGTAACAAGAAAAAAAAAAGTAGTGGAAGAAACCGCGGACTGCCCTGTTGTGTTTAGGTAGGTACAGACATATCAATATTTTTCTGTCTCTCAACATTGTTTTTAATAACTGTACCTATTTCATTTATTTATTTTTTATTTCAGTCCAAATACAACTCAAGATCATGATCAGCTATCCAACCCTTCCACAGCTCAAGATACGCCCAAAACGTATTCACGTGGTATACCACAAATTCGTTACGAAGCCATAGCCTGCAGCTCTAGCTCTAATAGAGTTGAATCTGTTACAGAGCAAGTAGAGACTGTTGATTTTAATTGGCCGCAACCCGATCCACAGACTGAAGCTTATCAACTAACTGTGGAAAGAACATCAATTAGTTATGAACAAAAAGCAAGTAACAAAGATCATTATTTCTTGGTTCATGTATGTATAAATATAATGTATTTCTTGGATTGTTTCTCAGCTATTATTATTTTGATTCTAGGTCCAGGGTCAATTGCGAATTACCAAAATGAGTAAATGTTACTTCATTTGCTTTATATCTGTCACCCAACCATTGACTGTCATAGAAGTTAACCGGGATGAGGAATTTATCAACGCTATGATGCCGAAGTTGGTAACATTTTTCAAAACATGTGTACTGCCGGAAATTATTTTGAGACGAGTTGAGAAAAATGCTAAATGTCTAGACATCAAGGAATTAAAAGGTATGAAAAATATAAGTCTTACTCATTTCCTAACTTATTCCTCAGGTTTCTGAGGTGTGGGTTCAGTAAGAATAGTCTAACAAAACTGTGTAAATTCATTTGTTGCAGCGAAAACTGTGTCTCCCAGCAATTGATTCAGATCGCACGGAAATGATGTAAATGGAAGTAAAAAGTGACAAGCAGAAGATTGATACTGCGCGGCGACGGCGGCGCAGCAAAAAGTAGCGTGTAGAAGAGAAGATATTTTATTATAGTATTTTTTATGTATCTTTGTATGGTGGTCGATGGTTCGAATCCAAGCCGACACTTTGCTTTGTGTAAATTATTTCATCACCACTGTTCAGAGGAGGCCTGAGTCTCAGCAGTGGGAACATTATAGACTAATTATTATGCTATTTTTGTACGTAGCGATGTATAGTTTATGTTATTTGTTAGTTTATAAGATTTTTCTGTGTACATATGTTTCACTCATGTATTTAGGTACCAGCCAAACAATTCAATTGTAAAAGAATATTTATTGTTCTAAGTTGTATAATAAGTGGGTATCCTTGAAACATAAATGTTATGGTTAGCTAGCAACCACTTGTGTGTTGTTGTGTAAGATACTTACACTTACGTGTGATGTTACATAAATTGTAATCTACGTACATAATTCTTTCTAATACTAAATTCAGAATCATAATTGTAAATATCATAATATTGAAAAAAGTATGTTATCTTTGTGTGGTGGTACGAGTCGATGGTTTGAATCCAACCAGAAAATATTTAGGTAAATGCAGTGAGAGTAAATAAAACGATATTTGTATGAAAATATTAACCATAGATAAATATTATTGATTTATAGTAAGATACAATAAAACGCTTTACAATTGAATACATAATCTTTTATTTATTTAGTATAGGTCACAATTTATTTACACCTTAGGTACTATTTAGGTTCAGTCACATTACAACAACCTATATAGGTACAATATACCTTTATTACCCAAAATAATTTGTTATGGTGAAAAGGTATCTGATAACGAGCCTAGAAACAAAAGTATGCATTAACAATCCTCTAGTAATTTAAAGTATGCTCAATTAGTAAATTAATATTTGGTTTCGGTTTTTGCTATAATGTAAGGATATTCATCTTAAAAATAATTTGGTCCTCTTTCTTTATATTAAAGCCATCTGGACATTTTAATTTCCAACCATGTTTGAATAAAACGACATCTAGTGGAGTCGGAAGTTACTACTATTTATTTTGCATGTGTGTGTAAAGAGTAAATTCATGCGGCTAAATCATTATTATGTTCTAATCTTTGTATGATACCAGTTAACAAGCACAGTGATGGTCTAAAAGAATCAAGTTAATGCCCTAGGTTCCGCTAAGAATAAAGTTGTTTATTAAAAATTTCTATGATAGGTGTAAAAATTGAAAATGTTCGAAATTGTGGATGTGTCGCCATCTAGCGACAAAATGGCAGTGAGAGCAATTAGGGTTTCACCTTAACTAAGCTTTGTGAGTATAAAACAATTTTGATGATAAGTGAACTGCAGTCTCTATCAGATAATTATTGACTAAGATGCTAGACAGAGACGGCACTAGCGTCAACGTCGTAGTAATTCCACACCATTGCATACAAGCAAAAATGATATTTTGTGTGCGACAAGGACGGAAAATATCCATTTCAAAGGTTTTTCTTCTCTATGTTTCTGGTTTCTCGCAATATCAAGTTAATAAATAGATAGAATACTCCTAACTATACAAAGTACAAACAAGAACTTATGGGCGCTATGCTGCGGGGTGTCTTCAATGTAAACGCAGTAGCTTCACACAATTTGTTTATTTGATATAAGCGCGAACACAAGCTTGAAATGATTGTCGATACAATGCGAAGTTAATTCAATAATTTAGGCAAGGCAGAAAGACCGAGAGGTAAGAATTTAAACACTTGAATATGGTAGAATGCATAGGCATGAGCAGAGCGTAAAGCGACGTGGGTGTGCGCAGGGAAGGTTGGTTGCGCACTGGCGCGGCCGCTCGGCGACTGGGAGCAGGTCCTTCGCCTCTGTGCCTCGCGCGTCGTGGAACCACCCGCTGACGCCTGGACCGGTTCAGCGTAGGGATGCTTGTAGCTAGCGCTAGTGTTGTGCTGGCGACAGGAGTCCGTCCGCCACAAACTTTTCAATATTTTGTATTAGTATGTTAATCAATTACAATGAGCGACAAATTGTTTAGAATCACTCCTGCATCCCCGTCATTTTACATGTAAGTCTTATTTAACTAAAAGAAAACAAGTAAACTCTGTATAAAATTTAAGTCTTCAATTAGGTATTGAATAAGTCATAAGATTTTTACATGTAAAATGTTAGTTAGTACCTGGCACCAAAGATTATTTTGTAACAACTCACATGTACCTACATTGTTATATTTCTAGGATCTCCAACAAAATGTTGTATTTATTGTTACGACTTGACATATAAATGATGGACAACATTAAATATTCTATGCAAATAAACATTTTCTATTCTACTCTATTCCAGGTAGAAAAAATGGCGAAACAGATGGCATTGGAATCCCAGCTGTCAGACGCTAAGATGCAGAAGGCAAGCTTGGAGCACCAGGCTGACAAGGAACGAATGCTCTCTGAGATGGAACAGGTCAAGGTCACGCTGGCTCAGTATAGAGCTAAGATCATGGAGTTGCAGGGAACCGAGACAAGTGAGTATACAATCAGGTCAACCATTTTTTAGATTATCTGGGGGCATGGTAGTGGCCCTGCCAAGATCAGTCAAGCGAAGCGAAAGGGTACTACTACCTAACTTTTCTCGAAGCGTTTCGTCGTTTCTTAGAACCCTCATAACTTGGGTTTGGATTTATTCACAAGGCAACTAAAATAGGTGACAATCGAAGACAAGATAATGTATGCGTCAGAAACAAAATAAGTACAACTAAATGCAGCTCAAGATTTACCAACTTCATTGGACCTTACATCTAATACCTTTAAACGAGCAATTCTTGTAAATACACCGTGAAATTTTAATCGTTGTTTTCCCGCGGCAGAATAACTAGCCATAAGGAGTACTTTCGAAGCATAGAGTAAAAGTAAAAAAATAAAGATTTTTTTATTTGAAAATAATTTATTCATTAATTCGGTAAAACACTACTCAATAGTAACTCTAGAGGTAACTTTTAGGTACTACTCGAATCGCACGCACCGCCGACAAAGGGAACAGCGATGCATAAATGTTCAAAGCAAAATAAACTCTCGCACGTGGTGATTTTTCACAATGGTTAATCTGCCATTTTTTGTTTCTCATATTTTATTTGTTTGTAAAACGATTGTATTACCAAGACAAAACGATTTCGCTGCGGGAAAACAACCATTAAAATTTCACGGTGTATATAATCTGAATCTCGGAAACAGCTCCAACGATTTTCATGTAATTTAGTATGCAGGGGGTTTCGGGGGCGATTAATCGATCTAGCTATACTACATAAAAGATAGCTTGATCTCTGCGACATGTCAAACAGACATTCCTAGGGTTGTCAAGATATAAAAAATTGTCTATAGAAATTATCGACGTTTCTTACTATTATCGATGCCAATGTAACATATAATTGAGTTTGATTTAATTACAAAATAATATAATAATATCGTTTATTTATAAAAGGGGCATATTTACAATGTATCTTAAGAATTAAAATAGAGCACAGTTGCTTATTGCCTGAACTATGTTGAACCTGTGCTTCAGGCTATGAAGCGCGTAAATACTTAAAGTAATAAATTAACAATGTGTATAAAGTAAAAAAATATGTTAAACTTAGGAAAGTAAAAGTAAAATAGCATATTAGTCGTTCTGTTTGCAGACAACAAGTAGATCTTCTGTCTGTGCATATGCGATGGTTAGTAAATATTCAAGTATAATTTTCTTACAGCTAAAGTAATGTAATTTATAGATACTTAGTTTTCTATTTAACCTATTGTACAGAAATGGGCCTAAGAATGTAAAAAAAAATTCTACAAAGACATGTTTCGAGGTTGCATTAGATGTGCATACTATATCATTCCGTCATTTGTTAGTATTGTCAGCAGTATAGGTAAGCATGGTGTGCTGTTTTAATACTAAGTGCATAATGAAAAGTTAGCGAACAGTCAGCACGTTGCAGGATTTATATAGCAGATCTGTGGGAAAGAAAAAGGGATGGAAGTTTGCTACCTTTAAAATTGTATATACTTGATCTAAAATAATAATGAGTAAATAAAATCCAATTTCTCACCTACTCATGTAACATACCAGTCCATAAACTCAAAAAAAAAGACGCTCCGCACACTAAATATTATTTAATTATAATCCTCGTCTTCAGTCAATGCTGCGGTTGAAGATTCGCTTAACTTTTCTTTGCTAATGCGAATTACTGTCGCATGTTCAATACCAAGAGTATCTGTAACTCTATCACATACTTTCTCCATGGATAATAGAGCCCCGCCATTTTGGTTCTCTCGCTCAAAATATTCACGTAAGTGAATCAGAAACTCACGACTTTGAATGATCAAAACAGTTTTCTTTGTTCTCTTTGGCACTATGCCAACAAGAAACTAACAATAATAACAAAAGATAACAAAACTCAACAAATTAACAGCAATAGTAACAAAAACAAAGTAATGAGAACGTCGGCACTCGTACTGAGGAGAATGGAGGTTAATATCAAACAAGATGGTACAGTGTCTTTTTTTGAGTTTATGGTCTGGTACAGTACGATTCAAACTTAATGGCGGCTCGGAAGTTAGCTGCGAGTGCAGGTACGCGCATGTACAGTCAATTCGAAAATCATTTATGCTCGTTTAATTATTTTTATACCTGAAACTTGTGTGAATGTGTTAGTACTGTATGGTACGTATTTATTGTTAGTTTTTCAAGTACAGGGTGGGTTCAAGGAGAAATAAAATAGGTTAGATAAGAAATAATGTATTTTACATTGATTTTATGACAACGGTTGTATACCCTCCATAAAAAGTTGTTTACTTGTGGAAGGAACTTCCATGGAACTATCACTTCCTTCGTCTTCACTTGAATCTGATTCCTCTTCAGAGTTAGTGTCAGATTCATCGTCACTGACATGAATAATAAATTCATCCGTCAATCTGTCGATGACAACGTCACTTTTTTTATAATCTTCCTCTATCCTTATCACTTTTCGACACAATGCCCCCCATTCATTTTCCCCCATTTCATTAACTTTTTGCTGGACCAATTCCATGACTGAATTTACGTTCCAGTTAACGTTTTTTTTTGCAACGTAATTTTTTATTGTTGCCCATGCCATCTCGATGGGGTTTAAATCGGGGTGATAAGGGGGAAGGCGTAACACTGTGTGGTTATTGTCTTTAAGTATTTTATCAATATTGAATTTCTTGAAGCGATCTTTATTTTGCGCAATCAACTTGTACAGCTGTGGCTTCAGCATTGTGTCTTCAAATCCAATATTTTTTTCACGAAGCCAAGATTGCATATCTGCTTTTCTTGAATTTGAGGTAGGTGCAGGATCTTCTTGTTTATTGTGATAAGAAGCATTGTCCACCACAACAACTGAATTTGCTGGCAAATTTGGAACGAGTTGATTTTTGATCCATTTTTCATAGTTTTGGTAATTCATGTTATCATGATAGTCGCCGGTTTTTGTACCAGCCTTAAACATTAAAAGTGCGTTGGGTACAAAACCAGCTTCAGAACCCGCGTGCACGATTACTACTCGTTGACCTTTTGATATTTTTTTTTTGATTCCCTTAAGTGTCTCATTGCCCCAACACTTCGGTTTGGTGTGGGAAGAATCGACATATGATTCGTCGGTATAAACAATGGGTCTGCCTTCCGAGCGATATTTCGAGATTTTATGCAGACATTCGATGCGCTGTAACCGAATATTTGACTGTTCTATTAATACTTTTCTCTCATTTTGGGTTTTCTTCCATTGAAACCCCAATCGTTTCAGTATTCGGCCTAAGCTAGTTATAGAACCGTTGAAATTAATATCATCTTTTAACTTTCGGTTTAGTTGCTTGAGTGTTGGCAATTCTTTTTCAGTAACGTGAAAGTTGTGCACGCACCTTTTGATGACACCTTGGTCGAAGCCGTCAATACCGGTTACTCTCTTGACTCCTTTCCTTTTTTTGCCAGGTGTGCGAAAAATGGCTACCATGTCCGACTCATTTGCTGTTGCAGCTAATCTTTGCACAGTCCTTAGTGAGATGCCTGTAGCTGCCGCCGCCCGTTTTTGAACAAGCTTCAAAGGAATTTGGATGCCGTCTTCATTCTCCTTTTTCATCAATTGCATGACGCTGTACACTATTTTTCTGGCTTGCCTGCGTAAAACGTTATATCGTCCGCGAGGTATTTTAGAAATGAATACCAAAGTATTTTCCACACAACCAACAACAGTCTTAAAACTTTACGTAAATAACGAACAACGAACGGAACAATAACAAAAAAAACTTAACAAATCAATAATAAAAAAAACTTAACAAAACAGTAAACAAACAACAACAAACTATTATGAGCTCGACAGTACGAAAACAGAATATCGCGCGCGTGTGCAGCATACGGACGTAACTCACACACTAAGGCTAACTAAAGCGAAGACGCGTAGGGCGAATGCGGGTGAGAGAGAGAGCGCGCGGGGATGTGCCCCGCCGGCACGTCCCTCCATGTCCCGCTGATACCTAAAAACTGCGATCTGCGCATCGGAACGTACGATGATCCGAGCCGCCATAAAGTTTGAATCGTACTGTATGTTACATGAGTCGGTGAGAATTGGATTTTATTTACTCACTTTTATTTTATATCAAGTATATACAAATGTAAATAATGTTATTATAATAAAATATACAATACAATTACAAGATAAATTAATTTTTAAATTAATGTACAGTGTCTTTTTTTGAGTTTATGGCCTGGTATGTTACATGAGTCGGTGAGAATTAGATTTTATTTACTCACTTTTATTTTAGATCAAGTATATACAAATGTAAATAATGTTATTATAATAAAATATACAATACAATTAAAAGATACATTAATTTTTAAATTAAGTTTTATTTAAAATATCGATAGTTTATAGTCTGTGGTCACGATTATCCCATCACTAATTAGGTCGGCATGCCCATAAAGTATGACATTGCCAGGTACCGTCTGTACACTATTCTGAAATTCAGGACTTCATAGGCGTGATTTTACTGACAGCTGTCGCAGAGATCAAGCTATCTTTTATGAAGCATAGGTTTCATTTTTAGAAAACGTCAAACCAAAAAAAACCGAGCGAAGCTCGGTCATCCGGCCTTCTATAATAAGTTAAACAGACTAATGAACATTTACACCTTAATGAAGACACAATGTAAGAAAAAGTGACCGAATACTTTCAAAAACTGACACACGAAGAGATTGAATGAATACTACATATACCACAGTGATGATCTACTTACCACAAACACACCCTCTCACACTCACGCACACACATTATTATATCACACAAAGAGAGGTCACACACATTATCTAGATTTAATTTACAGATTCACAGTCCACAGCCCATATATGGGCTGCAGGCCGATAGCGTCGCAAGTTCACAGCCCGCATATGGGCTGTCCGCTTTTTGTCAGATGTGAACTGATCACAGAACACTATACGAACGAACGAATGCATCACAGATACAAATTCACGGGACTAAATATACTTAGGGGCAATATTTAGAAAGATTTGCAACTGTAATTGTCAATCATAACTCAAATAGAAAGCCATAATGCTTACAACCCATTTAACTGTGGACTCCTATAGAGATTTTTTAGTAAACACACCACATAAGTCTACACCAGTAAAAAAACTACCCCCACCCCAAAAATTTACCCCTATTGATGATAAGCCATCATTGTACACCTTATAATACTCGATTTTGCTAAAACTTCTATTGGACTTTATACACTAAAAACCGGACTGTGAACCTGAGGGTGTGGTGACCACAACAAACCCGGAACATTAAAATCTCCAATAATTAGATTGACACAATCGTCACGAGGACCCGTTACTATCTTTAGTGTATTTGTATAAAAAGCTTTAAGGTCACTATTTGGTAATGCTGTCCTATGAAGAATGTCTCATCACTTTGTAATGTTTTTTGGGCAATGAAAAAAGGTACTTCTGATGTGCAAGAAATACACTCCAAAAAAAGAAAGAAAAAATTAACAAAATAAAAAAAGTTGTACGGCAACGCCATTACGTCAACGCAATGGATTTAGAAGTAGATTTATTCCATAGCTGTAACAATATAGATATTCTTTGTATGACAGAACATTGGCTTAAAAGCCACCAATTCATGTTTAATTTTAATAATCACCAGGTTGGTAGTTCGTTCAGCAGAGTAAATGCTATACATGGTGGCTCATTAATTTTAGTAAGTAACCTGTTAAAATTTAAAGAACGTAAGGATATTGGCCTCCCTGTTGAGCGGAGAGTTGAAATAGCCTGTATAGAATTGGAGCAGTCTGTTGTATTAAGTGTGTACAGACCACCTTCAGGATTGTATGACTGCTTTGAAAAGGTAATGGATGAAGTATTACACAAGATTTGTAACTCAAACAAGTCCATTATTGTTTGCGGTGATTTTAATGTTAATTTATTAGATAACTCAGTATATTGTAGTAAAATAATAAGTTTATTTCAGTCCTACAATCTTGTAAACCTATTTATGGAGCCCACAAGAATAACTCCTAGTAGTGCCACATGCCTAGATAATATTTATACAGATGTTATACCAAGCCACAAAGAAATTATTAATTTACTAGATTCAGATCATTGCAGGCAACGGATCACCAGAATTACAAAATGTGTAAAAAGGATATAATTGTTAACCTCAAAACTGCATTTCGCCTAGAATCCTTTAAAGTTAAACTTGTTAATAAATTACCAGTTTGGTGTACAAATGCTGATCCCAATCATCTATATGATGAGTTTTTAAGATATATTTTAAACAATTTAATTCAACTTTTATTCCCAAGAGTATCTCGATTAATAGTAACGCCTCTTTCAGTGATTGGGCTACCATTGGTATTCATAAAAGCAGAACACGACTTTATGAGCTGTACAATGAAAGGACTTATGTAAACACTGCTGAATTTCATTTATATGTTAGAAATTATTCTAAATTATTTAAAAAAGTTTGTTGGATGGCCAAGTCGCGTTATTTGAGTTCAAATATTAAAAGCAGTAGTAATGTAATTAAAACGACTTGGAATATTATTAATAGTAAAACGGGAAGGTCTAGTAAGCGAAATACTGACTACAGCCTGTCTATCAATGACAACATAATAACATCAGTCTCGCAAGTCGTCGCGGCTTTTGAAAATTTCTTTACAGATATTCCAGTTTCAACTACAAAATTTCTAAACTCATCACCTTCTGTTGCTGAGTCTTTGCTTAAGGAAAATGTTTGTGATTCCGAATATCATTTTGAACATATTAGCTCTCGAGATATAACTAAAACTTCAGATCTGTGGGGTAATTCTGTAGAAGTCGGTAAGTCCATTATTGACATTGTAGCACTTACTTTAGCTCTTATATTTAATAATTGTATCGACTGTGGGGAGTTGACTGCCCTAATGATGAATAGTAAAATAATACCTTTGTAATCAGTTAGTACATCAGACCCCTCTAATTATAGACCTATTTCGGTACTGCAAAGATTTTTTAATAAACACAATTTATTACATAGCAAACAGTTTGGTTTACAAGGGGACGTTCAACTACCGATGCCGGTGTTGAACTCTTAGGGCATATTTACAATGCATGGGAAAATAAATACGATGCCTTGGGCATCTTTTGTGACTTATCTAAAGCATTCGATTGCGTGCTTCATGAAACTTTAATCAGGATACTCCGCCACTACGGGATCCGGAACACCGCACTGGATCCTCTTATTTCATACTTGTGTAATAGGATTCAGTGTGTTGATGTAAATGGGAAAAGATCTCCCGGATCCATAGTATCAATGGGAGTCCCACTGGGCTCATTTCTTGGTCCTTTCTTGTTTCTTATTTATATTAATGACTTGCCTTACCTCATAAAGGATAATCATGAAATAGTGTTGTTTGCGGATGTCACTTCACTTTTGTTTAAACTTAAACGTCAGCAGCTGGATATGACGATGTAAATAGCGCAATCTCAAAAGTAGTTCACTGGTTCAATGTTAATAATTTACGTCTTAACGAAAAAAGAACCAAATGCATACAATTTACGCTACCTCACGCTAGGCAGGTGAAAATTAATGTATTGATAAAGGGCGAAGAATTGAATCCTTAAGATAGCACTGTATTCTTGGGCTTAACTTTGGATGCCAAGTTTCAGTGGGGCCCACATATAGATAAATTGTCGAAAAAGCTAAGCTCTGCAGCATACGCAGTCAGAAAAATTCGTAATTTAACTGATATAGAGACAGCCCGTTTAGTGTACTTTAGCTATTTTCATAGTGTAATGTCGTATGGTATTCTGTTGTGGGGAAATGCCGCCGACATTCAGACTATCTTTGTCTTGCAGAAAAGAGCTGTTCGATCAATTTATAAATTAAGTCCGAGACACTCTCTCCGAGAGAAATTTAAGGAGATTAATGTAATGACTGTGCCTTCACAGTATATTTTTGAAAATCTTTTATATGCCCATAAAAATATTAAATTGTTTAAAAAATACAGTGATATCCATAGTACTAGGAATAAACACAAATTTGTTGTACCATCAACAAAGCTCAAGAAAATAGGTGGGTCATTCAGATGTCAATGTATACGCTTTTATAATAAACTTCCAAGCCATGTTCAAGATCTTAGTCTCAATAAATTTAAATCATTCATTAAACGTAAGTTGTGCCTGAAAGCCTTTTATACCTTTAAAGATTATATTGATGACAAAAAAGCTTGGGATTGACCTGCTCCAATTTTTGCATACTTGCAAACTCTTTGGCATTTGATAATTATAATATACACTTTAACATGAATATTTACTTTGAGAAGTATAATATTATTATTGTTTTAATTATTGTGAATGTGAGGACTATGTGGGTAATATTTTTTTTGTTCTTTTTTGTTTTGTGTTTCTTCTCTTTCTCAGTTAGTTTTAATGTTAATCTGGCAGTTTGAGTACTTTATGCGGCCCACCCAAATATCCTTTCTTTGGTATTGTTCGTCAAATCGTTGAGATGCTCAAGTTCTGAGTTGAGCTGCATGATTACTGATAAATGTGTCCACAGAAAGGACAGGCCCACTCAATCTGTGTGGTTCTTTCATCAAAAGACCATTTCAGACACCAGTCCTCATGGTCTTCGCATGATCTGACCAAGATTATGTCTGGACTTTAAAAGAGACTGACCTCTAAGTTTGTTTTGGCCTTCCTTCTCAGAGTAGTCAGATAGGAAACGCCGATCTCATCTAGTTTAAAAAAAATATGATTGACGTGTAAAAGTGTTTGTACAAACCTACTTACAGAAATAAAATCATTTATCATTTGTCAAATAAGCAATTTACAAAAGAAGTGAAATCTCACCAAAAACATTTCTGTCAAAAAGTTATCAGATCTCATGTAGAGCCAAGCTTCTTACTCTACACAGCTATTTTAGCTCTAACTTCACAAACTCTACACCTTAATCAAAATATGTGACTTAGCCGTTTCACTACCGTCACATGGGCGTAAGGTGAAAAATGTATTCACTGTTCATTACTTTTCTGGTACACAGTAGTTCTTGTAGTGGGTATGTTCTGTTACTAGGTACGATAATTCTAGAGAAAGAACAAAAACATTGTTTGAGTTAATCACAGCGACCAACTAAATAGTCGGTTTTGGAACATTATGCCTTTAAAAAAAGGTTGGATTTTACATCAGCCTTATAACAGGTTATATAAAGTTCAAAAATCAGTTATAACCCTTATGAAGCCGTTGAAAGGGAGCACGTAGTTGGTCCTTATACATACATACATACATACATAAATTCACGCCTTTTTCCCCGTGGGGTTGGGAAAAACTACATAACCCTACCTGCTACGATCTTTACACACTCCTGTTACCTCGTTTATATTCATACATCCGGTCATACATGCACACCGTTTGTTAGTACTACGCACCCGGCCTTTCTGAAGATCATCACCAATAAAGACACACAGAACAACACACACACATGTTCTCCTAGGGCAACCCTTCCGGCGTTTCTACTCATATTTGCCTTGTAAATACTTTTTGCGAGTCGTACTTCATTCATTCTCGCAACATATTGACCATGGGGTCGTGCGGGCCATGGCCCTATACGGGGCGCCGGTGTGGGCGCCCACATTGGGGCGCCCACACCAATAGGGTCATGGCCATCCGGATGATCCGGGGATATCGCACGATCTCCGGTGAGGCGGCGGGCCTCCTTGCCGGATTGCCGCCATGGGATCTGGAGGCAAAGGTCCTCGCGCACACTTGGGAGTGGCCAAACGCCGGGGCGTAACTGCGCTGCCGCGTGAAATCGCGGCACGGCGGACAGAGCTCCGGCAGGATCTCATGGCGTGGAAGTTGCGATTGTCGCAACCCAGTGCTGGGCACGCCACGATTGCGGCGGTAAGTCCCCTCTTTGAGGAGTGGTTTGAGAGGCGGCATGGCGTCCTCATCTTCCGCCTGACACAGGTCCTCACCGGACACGGTTGTTTCGGGAGGTTCCTGTTTCGGATAGGGCGGGAGGAAACGCCCGGGTGTTTCCATTGCAAAGATCGCCCAGAGGACACGGTGGAGCATACGGTGGAGGTCTGCCCGGCTTGGGCGGAGCACCGCCGTGTCCTCGTGGAGGTGATCGGCGGCGGCGATCTCTCGCGTCCGACCCTCGTCCAGGCCATGGTACGGAGCGAGAGTGCATGGCTAGCAGTCGCCTCCTTCAGCGAAGCAGTTATGCTCGCAAAGAGGGAGGCGGCGCACGTGAGGGAGATGCAGTACATGCGCCCTCACAGCCGTGGCCTTCGCAGGAGACGCCCTGGGCGTCGGGAATCCCAGGCTGATTCCCGGCCACCGTAGGCACGGGCTTGCGGACGGCGAGTAATGGGTAGCTCGCTGTCCGGTAAGGACCAAGCCCGGGTCGACGGCGCGTTGTGTTCCACGCGCGCCTCAAAGAGATGTCAGCACCAACTGATGGGGACCACAAGGGCCGATGCCTGCCAGGGGTGCGGGTTGTTCGAAAGAGATACCGCGGCCCCTGGCACACAGGCAAGTGAGGGAACACGGGTGGGTCAGTAAAAGTCTGACACGCCCTCCCGCTCCACCCAGAGCGGGAGAAGTTATTTGATGATTTCCCACCCAGAAAAATAAAAATAAATAAACCATATTGACCATCTAAGCATATATTTGTCCATACATCTTCTTTTAAACTGCACTGTTGTCTTATCAAATAATAGATTATTTTCCAATTTATTAAAACTATTTTAATTTGAAGATTGGGACGAAATATGTAACAGGCAAATAAAAATAAATTGATTTATATCCATTTTTTGGATTAAAATCGATTAAAATCTAATTTATTTTTAGTTGTTTTGTCACGGTACCACACGTGACGTCAGCTTTGTGTAAACGCCACCGGCAACAAATACTTTGTGTGGCGCAGTTTTAGAAGTATTTGTGCACAGGCACCGCACACCGGTAATACCACATTCTATCCATTAAAAATCTCTTTAATTATAAACTCGACAATTCACTTGTTTACAAATGCTTTAGTTTACACAGTCATCGTAGGCAGCATTTTGTCGGTAAATTCAAAACAACGAAAAATACACTTGATTTTAATCGTTTTTTATTCAGAAAATGGATCTAAATACACTTATTTTTATTTTTCTGTTACATATTTCGTCCCAATCCTCAATTTAAAATAGTTTTTAATAAATTGGAAAATACACAGTCACACCACACATGCTTCGCAAGGAACGCATTTCCACAGCATTTATTCTACTTTCATGCTTCTTTTGCCACACCCAACATTCGCTTCCATACATAACCGTTAATACCAGCACACGATTGTGAACAGCCAGTCGAGCCTTTTCGGATATCAACTGGTTGGTCATAATGGCGTATAGCGCACCATTTGCTTTATTTCCCGCATTTACTCTCCTTTCCACATCTTTATCAATCTTTCCATCCCTCGTAAACTGACTCCTCAAATATGCAAACACACTTGCTCCACATTCTTATCATTTATTTTCACATAACACGGTGATACATTCTCTTCTCTTTCAAACACCATGACCTTCGTCTTATTCGTTTTACTAATAATCTTGTTGAGTCTTGGTTATAAAGTCCACTAAAGAGATATTCTATTCTATTCACATGTATATTCATCCCCTTCATCATATGCTTCATCCATTCGGTCAGTCTCGCATGTCTTGCAACTGTTCTTCTAGTGTTAACAGCGTGAATACTGTTTAGAATTTATAAGACGTGTATATTTTGCCTAATATATAAGATGTTGGCGAAGATAATTTATGATGCCACCGTGAGAATACCAATATCTTTAAAAAGGTCCCTCAGGGAAACTCACTGGTAAATCTACCTAGCTGGTAAATTGCTCGATCAGATCGTTTTTGAAGGACAATTTTTATGTCAGTTATTTTTTTCTTCGGCTTTGCCCTACAGCTGAAAACCGTAGGTCATAAAGCTGTGAAAATTACTAAAGTGGACTAACCGAGCTGTATCGATGTCGGTGTATTGTCTTACTTTTCTGAAGACGTTGGCGGCCGAACTGAGCCTCCCCGCTAGGCTGGGCTATATGTGGGCCCACTGAAGTTTGGGATCTAGTTTCAAGCACCTCTTTATCTATAACGAAGTTGCGATATTTTCTAGGTCTTCTCAAATAAAACGAAACTTCATAAGAATAGTGTTTATTTCGTAGGTCTTCGCGGTCAGCTGGCAGTGTACACGGACAAGTATGACGAGTTCCAGAACGCGTTGGTGAAGAGCAATCAGATGTTCGGAGGGTTCAAGGAACAAATGGAAAAGGTAATATTACTTATCTCATTAAACTGTTCAAAGAAAAGATAATTTAGTTCCATCCACTTGCTTTTTCGTTGCACTGCAGGCACGCCACTCTTCCTAATTTACTTCATTGTGACCAGTCCATTTTTGTGCACAACAACGACGATGGCTAGCTTATTGCTTCTCGTTATTTTCCCATAATTTCTTATTACTATGTTTTGTAACTCCTCCTATTCCTTTCCAGATGTCGAAGAAGATTAAGAAATTAGAGAAAGAGTCGCTTTCGTGGAAGACACGCTGGGAAACATCGCAAACTGCGTTACTGGACATGTGCGGCGAGAGGCAGGCCAGCGAGGAGCGCGCCGCCGCGGCCAGCCGGCAGCTGCAGCACATGCAGGGCCTGTGTCGCACGCTGCAGGTATGTACTGGCGCACTGCGGCACTACACATGTGCGGCGACAGGCAGGCAGCCGGCAGCTGCAGCACATGCAGGGCCTGTGTCGCACGCTGCAGGTATGTACTGGCGCACTGCGGCACTACACATGTGCGGCGACAGGCAGGCAGCCGGCAGCTGCAGCACATGCAGGGCCTGTGTCGCACGCTGCAGGTATGTACTGGCGCACTGCGGCACTACACATGTGCGGCGACAGGCAGGCAGCCGGCAGCTGCAGCACATGCAGGGCCTGTGTCGCACGCTGCAGGTATGTACTGGCGCACTGCGGCACTACACATGTGCGGCGACAGGCAGGCAGCCGGCAGCTGCAGCACATGCAGGGCCTGTGTCGCACGCTGCAGGTATGTACTGGCGCACTGCGGCACTACACATGTGCGGCGACAGGCAGGCAGCCGGCAGCTGCAGCACATGCAGGGCCTGTGTCGCACGCTGCAGGTATGTACTGGCGCACTGCGGCACTACACATGTGCGGCGACAGGCAGGCAGCCGGCAGCTGCAGCACATGCAGGGCCTGTGTCGCACGCTGCAGGTATGTACTGGCGCACTGCGGCACTACACATGTGCGGCGACAGGCAGGCAGCCGGCAGCTGCAGCACATGCAGGGCCTGTGTCGCACGCTGCAGGTATGTACTGGCGCACTGCGGCACTACACATGTGCGGCGACAGGCAGGCAGCCGGCAGCTGCAGCACATGCAGGGCCTGTGTCGCACGCTGCAGGTATGTACTGGCGCACTGCGGCACTACACATGTGCGGCGACAGGCAGGCAGCCGGCAGCTGCAGCACATGCAGGGCCTGTGTCGCACGCTGCAGGTATGTACTGGCGCACTGCGGCACTACACATGTGCGGCGACAGGCAGGCAGCCGGCAGCTGCAGCACATGCAGGGGCTGTGTCGCACGCTGCAGGTATGTACTGGCGCACTGCGGCACTACACATGTGCGGCGACAGGCAGGCAGCCGGCAGCTGCAGCACATGCAGGGCCTGTGTCGCACGCTGCAGGTATGTACTGGCGCACTGCGGCACTACACATGTGCGGCGACAGGCAGGCAGCCGGCAGCTGCAGCACATGCAGGGCCTGTGTCGCACGCTGCAGGTATGTACTGGCGCACTGCGGCACTACACATGTGCGGCGACAGGCAGGCAGCCGGCAGCTGCAGCACATGCAGGGCCTGTGTCGCACGCTGCAGGTATGTACTGGCGCACTGCGGCACTACACATGTGCGGCGACAGGCAGGCAGCCGGCAGCTGCAGCACATGCAGGGCCTGTGTCGCACGCTGCAGGTATGTACTGGCGCACTGCGGCACTACACATGTGCGGCGACAGGCAGGCAGCCGGCAGCTGCAGCACATGCAGGGCCTGTGTCGCACGCTGCAGGTATGTACTGGCGCACTGCGGCACTACACATGTGCGGCGACAGGCAGGCAGCCGGCAGCTGCAGCACATGCAGGGCCTGTGTCGCACGCTGCAGGTATGTACTGGCGCACTGCGGCACTACACATGTGCGGCGACAGGCAGGCAGCCGGCAGCTGCAGCACATGCAGGGCCTGTGTCGCACGCTGCAGGTATGTACTGGCGCACTGCGGCACTACACATGTGCGGCGACAGGCAGGCAGCCGGCAGCTGCAGCACATGCAGGGGCTGTGTCGCACGCTGCAGGTATGTACTGGCGCACTGCGGCACTACACATGTGCGGCGACAGGCAGGCAGCCGGCAGCTGCAGCACATGCAGGGCCTGTGTCGCACGCTGCAGGTATGTACTGGCGCACTGCGGCACTACACATGTGCGGCGACAGGCAGGCAGCCGGCAGCTGCAGCACATGCAGGGCCTGTGTCGCACGCTGCAGGTATGTACTGGCGCACTGCGGCACTACACATGTGCGGCGACAGGCAGGCAGCCGGCAGCTGCAGCACATGCAGGGGCTGTGTCGCACGCTGCAGGTATGTACTGGCGCACTGCGGCACTACACATGTGCGGCGACAGGCAGGCAGCCGGCAGCTGCAGCACATGCAGGGCCTGTGTCGCACGCTGCAGGTATGTACTGGCGCACTGCGGCACTACACATGTGCGGCGACAGGCAGGCAGCCGGCAGCTGCAGCACATGCAGGGCCTGTGTCGCACGCTGCAGGTATGTACTGGCGCACTGCGGCACTACACATGTGCGGCGACAGGCAGGCAGCCGGCAGCTGCAGCACATGCAGGGCCTGTGTCGCACGCTGCAGGTATGTACTGGCGCACTGCGGCACTACACATGTGCGGCGACAGGCAGGCAGCCGGCAGCTGCAGCACATGCAGGGCCTGTGTCGCACGCTGCAGGTATGTACTGGCGCACTGCGGCACTACACATGTGCGGCGACAGGCAGGCAGCCGGCAGCTGCAGCACATGCAGGGCCTGTGTCGCACGCTGCAGGTATGTACTGGCGCACTGCGGCACTACACATGTGCGGCGACAGGCAGGCAGCCGGCAGCTGCAGCACATGCAGGGCCTGTGTCGCACGCTGCAGGTATGTACTGGCGCACTGCGGCACTACACATGTGCGGCGACAGGCAGGCAGCCGGCAGCTGCAGCACATGCAGGGCCTGTGTCGCACGCTGCAGGTATGTACTGGCGCACTGCGGCACTACACATGTGCGGCGACAGGCAGGCAGCCGGCAGCTGCAGCACATGCAGGGCCTGTGTCGCACGCTGCAGGTATGTACTGGCGCACTGCGGCACTACACATGTGCGGCGACAGGCAGGCAGCCGGCAGCTGCAGCACATGCAGGGCCTGTGTCGCACGCTGCAGGTATGTACTGGCGCACTGCGGCACTACACATGTGCGGCGACAGGCAGGCAGCCGGCAGCTGCAGCACATGCAGGGGCTGTGTCGCACGCTGCAGGTATGTACTGGCGCACTGCGGCACTACACATGTGCGGCGACAGGCAGGCAGCCGGCAGCTGCAGCACATGCAGGGCCTGTGTCGCACGCTGCAGGTATGTACTGGCGCACTGCGGCACTACACATGTGCGGCGACAGGCAGGCAGCCGGCAGCTGCAGCACATGCAGGGCCTGTGTCGCACGCTGCAGGTATGTACTGGCGCACTGCGGCACTACACATGTGCGGCGACAGGCAGGCAGCCGGCAGCTGCAGCACATGCAGGGCCTGTGTCGCACGCTGCAGGTATGTACTGGCGCACTGCGGCACTACACATGTGCGGCGACAGGCAGGCAGCCGGCAGCTGCAGCACATGCAGGGGCTGTGTCGCACGCTGCAGGTATGTACTGGCACAATCAGTTTAACAGAAGAAAAATATATCATTCACCGTGCTTGTCCCTAAATTCTATCAAGATAAATCACACTCAAACGCAAATAATGTATTTCAATTAAAACATTTAGAGGCACTTTTGAATTGTCAAGGAGTCGGTCAGTTACAAAAATTAAACTAGTTGCCCATTGAAAATCGAAGTAGGTACTTATAGAGAAGGACGGACAAGATACTCCCTGTGGTCACATCATGAATTTAGAATTCATAATTCTCTGTGAGAACGATGTAAAAAGACGTACACGTAGAGTAAATAGGAAAAACAACAAAAATCATGACGCATGGATCGACACCATTCAGCTCAATCATTTTAAGGGAACTTAATAATGCAATACATGCGCCGACAACACACCACCAACGAGCAGTGGCGTGCACACAGTTTTTAGACAGGGTATGCAAAAAAAATTGCCAGGAATGCCATAGGAATCTGTGACTTCTCCAAGGCATTTGACTGCGTTGATCACGAAAACTTACTCTGAAAACTAGAGCATCACGGACTAGGTAAACATGCGTTCAGTTTAGTAAGATCTTATTTAAATGTTAGACAGCAAAAGTTCAAATAAATGGTGTCAATTCACTTGGTGTAAAAGTAAAAATCGGTGTACCACAAGGCTCGATATTACGTAGATTTTTCTTTTTAGTATATATTAATAATCGATTCTATTTAAAAAAAAATATAAATTGAGTAGTCAGAGCAAAATAGGTATATAGCCACGCAGGCGCGATTCTCTAAGGGAACTGTTTAAAGATCTTGACATCATAATGGAACCTTGTAAATATCATCTATGAAAACATCATGTACGAAAAGAAAATTTTAAATCTTTTCAGTAAAGGAAGTGAAAAATACACCATTGGGACTAGGGACCAATTAGTTTAACCAGGTTTCAGACTGGCTAGACCCATCCTTCATGGGGTATTGTTTAAAATGTTACAATAAAATACCTCCCCACACACTCCAATTGAATGAAATGAAATTTAAATCTTATATGAAACGCCCACTATGCAGTACAAGTATATTATATGTGGATTACATTGCTGGCAAAAATGCTTGACAATTTTCCGATTGTAACAATATTTTCATTAAAAAAACTGTCAGTGGAGTTTCTTGCTACTAAGCTTTGGAATGGACAACTAGCTCTTTCTGACTGACCGACCCCTTGCCAGTTCAAAAGTGCTTGTAATTGGTTTATTTGTAATATTTTTTTAAATTTAGAGTTTTTAAGTCGTTCCGCCATAAATTTGCATTGGGTAGTTCACAAGGTGCACATATGAAATCTCCCAGTTATAAGTAGTTCACATATTATAATGATTGTACACATTTTTTAAGATCTGTTGTTTACTTTTACACAATGGCAAATTCAGAAGCAAGCAACCAGTACCACGTCATACTCTGTACAGGAACCTTATCAAGCTCTTTAATGATGCCCGCATAACATATATGCGTTGGGGAGGGCGGTCTCGTTGGTACAACAGATTATTTAAAAAAAAATGCTATTCCATACATTTTCACCCCGTAGGTATTGCACTTTACTATGTAACAGCTGATTTTTTAATAACCGAAGAAAATTTTCTACGCTAGGGAAGTCTAGAATGATGTGCTGAATTCATGGTTACAGTTTGCGCTTCGACGTCTCTGCCATCATGTACATAATAAATTAGAATGAAATGCTGTGAAAAATATAAAATTTTCAAATTTGGGAAAAACTGAACTGAATTTTGTATGAACTAGGACAAGTCTGTCGGGTCAGCTATTCTTTCAATTTCGCTATCTGTGTCATATTATGATCCAAAGAAATAACATTGTATTGATTTCCTTCCAGGCTGAGCGCACAGCACTGCTGGGCACACTCAAGGAAAACAACATCGAGCGCCCGCCGGTGCCGGCCACGCCGCCCGCGCCGCCCGCGCCCGCGCCCGTGCCGCAGCAGCCTGCCTCCAATGCTAAGGTTACTACTTACTTGCTTTGCTTTTGAGAGAATACAGCTTGCAGTACAATTGTGGTGTAACTATGAATGCTAAGGTTAAAAGCTTAAAAAAGATATAGTGACGAAAGATCAAAGAATGTGCATAGGTGGTCATGTTGAGAGGATGAGTGAAAGGCGACTAACAAACAGTATTTATAAGGCAGATGTGACTTGAAACGCCGTACTAAGAAGGACAGAAAGATGAAGCTAGTTGCCCATTCCAAAGCGTAGGTACCTATGGAGAAGAACGGGCAAGAAACTCCATGGACACTCTTTTAAAATCATGGTGTTGCTACAAAAAAAAAATGGTTACATCAATATGTTGAGATTATAAATGTGAGAACGATGTAAAATACGTGCACATTAAAGCGTTCGTAATTAAAACAAAAATAAAATAACAATTCAGAAATTAAAATAAGCCGTGGGAGCTAAGAGATGACCAGTCCCAACTGGCGGCGCCCGTTCACGAACATGACGTATGGATCAGCACCACAGAACGTAAATAAAGCAAAAGGGGTACGTAAGGATCTTAGCTGGTGGCATGCTGTTTCTGCATACCCCGCACTGCATGGGAAGAAGGCATGATTTTTTGTATGAATACAAGTTGTATGTGAAGTATAACAGTAGTGTCTACTACATAATCGTTCAAATTGGAATGATAACTGATATCGGACTAGTATCATATTTAGTCAACTTTACTACTAATTTCCCATACAATTATAGTGCCTATAAATAAACCATTTCTAAAATATTTTTTATTACAAGTGCAAGTGATAATGTGTTGGGCATTAGAATATTAGGTAGCGACCCGCCCGATCTAGGTTTATTCAAACTTGTGTTTCGGGCCATCACTTTACATTTTAATTAAATTGGGGCATTAGCATTTAAAATTAAATTGATATAAAAATAATATATTAACAACTGTGAGATAAAGCATATTGGTAATTAAA
This sequence comes from Polymixis lichenea, assembly GCA_949091785.1. Classification (NCBI taxonomy): domain Eukaryota; kingdom Metazoa; phylum Arthropoda; class Insecta; order Lepidoptera; family Noctuidae; genus Polymixis; species Polymixis lichenea. The sequence goes on along the minus strand of OX420952.1, from coordinate 21,023,386 downwards.
CATTAATACCTACAACTAAGCCAATGTAAATACTACAAAAGTAAATATTCACGATGGAATAAATTATCGTCATGTCATAATTTCTAGAAGTTTTTCTGTGTCTGTGTAATTGAGTAACGCTAGGTATTCTGATAACTTAGTACTAACTCTACTACTTTTGCCAGCGGCTTCGCTCGCGTGGAGGTCGGTGTATTATACATATAAACCTTCCTCTTGAATCACTCTATCTATTAAAAAAACCCGCATCAAAATCCGTTGCGTAGTTTTAAAGATTTAAACATACATAGGGATATAGGGACAGAGAAAGCGACTTTGTTTTATATTACGTAGTGATAGTGATACTGCTCTTTGTGGAAGAGCTCTTCTAGGGAAGTTCTATCACTACTATTGCTATCTCCAAGCAGTGTAGCTGTGTTCCAGTTTGAAGGAAATTACTGCTGGTGTAATCAGGGGCGTACCAATAGAAAATGGCGCCTAGAGCACGCATCACATTTGCGCCCCTTCGTAAATTATCTTTTCGGTCTACACTGAGAAAAACTAGGTCGCATAACCTTTCTTGACCAATTATAGCCTTCAATAACGAAGGTATTATTTCAACTTGCTAAAAAATAGCTTGCTATGCTGCAATTTTAAGAGAATTTGAATAGAAATAGGCAGATTAGGAAATACGGTTTCATCCCCATACTGCACATTATATTCAAGTAGCTCTTCAGATTTCTTAGATATAGGTAATAGTATGAAATGTTTTATCGATGGTTAATTTTTTATTATTTTAATAATTGGCGACTTTTTGCGCCCCTCTTCGATAGGCGCCCAGGGCTCATGCCCTGCCTGCCCCACCCTGTTTACGCCCCTGGATGTCATGACTGACACATGAGACACTTAGGTTTTGTTCTGTGATGGTGGCGCATCTGCAATACCTCTGGTACACTAACCAGAGGCATCGGCAAGTGCGTCAGATGCGTCCCATGTATCTACAATACCACTGTATTGCATCAATATAACGTGAAATTCTTCATCTTCCAGGTCGACGCGATGGCCGCGAACTGCGCCCAACTACGCCAGTCCCTCGCACACCTACAGACTCAACTGAACACCCTCACAAACAAACAGAAGGAAGAATCACCTGCTCCGGAAAAAACAGAGAAAACAGAGAAGAAGAAATCGAAATCTAAGAAGAATAAAGCAGAGAAAGCAAGAGCTAATGCCGAAAAAGCAGCAACAACAACAGGATCAGCCGAGGGTGATGACGCAAAAGATGTGACAGAAGAGGTTCAACCCACTACTAGCGAGGATACGACTCAAAATAAAACAGAGAAAGTTGACGAAAAAACGCTAGAGAACTTATTACAGGCAATCAATAATGCTAATATCAACCTTTGTGATTTAGAAGTTGTGAACGACGAAATTTCGGAAGGAACGTCACAGGAGAACTCAGAGAAAGTAGAAATTAATGAAATTAAAACTGAAGAAGTCAAAGAAACGACTTCAAATGAAAGCCTATCTGCGTCGCCGGTTGAAGATACTTTAACTAAAGATATTGAAGTCACAAATCAAGTAGAAGATATCATAGAAACAAACATAAATGATGTCAACGAAGTTATTTCGAAGTTTTTAAATGAAGTCGAAGAGGTTTCAAATGTAAATGGATGTGACTCGAATGTATCAATTGTAGAATTGTCGAATGAAGAAGTTTCGCACCTAAATGAAGTAAAACCTATCGTTAGCGACGCATAAACTATTATGGTGTATAAATTTAGTATTTTGGACTTTTCTACGTTGTTTTAGACAATCAATACGTTTTTGAGCATATTTTGATGTTATATCATACACATTTGTTACATAGATTAATAAAATTGCCAGTATTAAGTTTAGTATCAAAAGTGCAGTGTATGTGTCTACGTTATATGTATGGTTTCAATAAATTAATACATAACTAAAGCTGCTTATCATTTCGCTAGTTTTGTAAATAGTTACCTTGATACTTAGCTTTGCAGTATGAGTAATAAAACTAAACACACCGCACCAATTAATGGCTGAAGAAAACTCTTTTAGTTGCGATACCGTTGTTAATATTGGGCACTGCTAATTTACAATAAAACAGTTAGACAATAATTTAATCCTATTTATTTTACTGTTCAACACAGACAAAAACACAGCAAGATAGAAATCACATGAAATGTCTTGAAAGGACAACGAAGAAAGCACGACGGCATTATTTTAATCATATAATCCAATGTGTATGATAGAACATTTGTAAGTATTAAGTTTATCTCGTATTTTCATTTCCTTATCGTCTATTACTCGATATGCGTGGATAATTTTCGATCCGGGTTTAACGTGTTGAGAAGCGCATTATTTGGCTCCTATGAAGTGAGAAAATTTTCTCGCGTTTTCTGAAAAAATATATTGATTCTTTGAGCGTCACATAATCTAACCAAGCGGTATGTTACTTAAAAAATCGTAGTTGATAGATCTTCAATTAAATCAGAAAAAGTGCCTAAAATAAGTCTAGTCAGGTGATGGTCTTCTTTCCGGTTCTGATTTTGTTTTTCAAGCCTAAAAGTGACTTCGTGTCAAGATTTGATTTTTTTAAAGTGAAAGTAAAATAATTTCACTGTGATTTTTAATGATACATACATCCTAAACATTTAGTAAATAGGGAATGTTAAGTATGTTATTTAATGTAAAAATATATAACAAGCAACTGGTAATAGTGCTCATATATCAAGCAGATGATATAGCTTTTAGTTCAATTATCTAGTATTTGATAAAAAAATCTGCAAAATTATAATCTCAAAGTATGCCATACATACACAGCATAAATATTACCTCCATATTTTCACAAAAGTAATTTCACTTGAGGTTAAATAACATTTCTTTCGACGCCATTTTCAAGGACAAAATAACATCATTATTGTCTTTGCTGTCGTGCATTCGGCTTAGAAACGTTGTGTAAGTAAACGTTGTAATCTGATACAATAAATAGGTCGACTACCTGCTGGGATTCATTAATAATATTTCAGTTATATTTATTAAAAAATATATTTGATAATATTTGTCGATTATCTTTATTTGTAATCAGTATTTCTTAGTCTATTAGTCCATTAGAAATCATGTTAAAATTATGAAGACTAGATGCAAAAATACGTATAAATGAATGTAAACACATACATACTGAATGATGTATATAATATGTTTACATTAATTCATTTCATGTAATTTCTTCCACATATTCAGGTGACTTTTTATAGTATTTATGTGGATATCAAAGTAAATGTAAAGTTTGACTGTATAGTAAAGGTGCAACTACAATTTATCGTTAATCATTTTAGTGTAGGTAGCACTATGCTCCTGTACACGTTCTCAAAATAAGTTCTACTTAAGCCTAATAAAATACTTCATTTAAAATTGCAGCATAGATGCTGAATAACTATTGTGTGGGTGGGCGGTTAATGAAAAAAAAGTCGTTGACTGCGGAACCTCCCATTTTTACGGAGCCGGTTAAAAAAGGCTTCAGTTTCCAGCCTTATTTTTTGTAAACTGAATCTTTTTTGGACTTACAATGTGTTTATACCTTTGCGAACAAAGCTTCATAGGTATACGTTAAATGTTAACATAGTTAACGCTTTCTGTGTGATCCTCTGATGGATTATAGTTAAGAGGACATGATGCTGTATCTGAATGTGTTAGTTACAAGTTTTTGTTTAATTTTATACTGTAATTGTGTTTTGTTAGACCAAGAATTGATGTGTTTTTTATGAATAAAGTTAGATTTTGTAACTACGAATAACATTGTTTTATTTTGAACTAGCTTTTTCCAGCGGCTTCGCCAGCGTGGAGGTTAAAAATTATCCCACTGGAACATATAGCCGGGATAAAAATACCCTATGTGTTAATCCATGTGATAATCTATCTGCATGACAAATTTCAAATATCCAAACACAAAATTCCCAAACACAAAATTTCTATGTATTATATTAGTAGGATGTATGAAGAGCTGGTATTTTATAAATGAGAGGTTTTAAGTTATTAGTTTAAATAGTTTGAGAAGTCAGACTTATCAAAATTAGTTTGAATGAATGTGTGTAGAAAATGTTTATGAATATCGACACAGTCGCCTCGCACACTATAGGCTATGGCAATATGGTCCTATTTTCAATGGAGTCATTTAAATGCTCGGGCATTTTTCCGTTCTGTCTGAACTGACTCTAAACTTCTGGGTATAGAAGCACGAAATTTTGCACAAGAATTCCATTTATTACGAAGAAAAGATTTTTGAAAATTCAACCCCTAAAGCGGTCAAATAGGAGATGGAAGTTTGTTTGGAACTTCGTTATCTTTGCCGACGGGAAGTCCCATTACACGGATGTTAATAGCAATAAGTAGCGACTTATGTCGTGGCTAAATAATAACAACTGCATGGATAGGTGACCATCATATCGAGACTCCTCCGTGCCTCTGAAAGCACGTTAAGCAGCTGCGGGCTTAGCATGATGTTTTCTATTTCTACGAAGAATATACAGTGCTTTTTTAATACAAAGTGACATTTCGTTTCTCCATTTTTGACATCGCACCGTAGATTTCTCTCTACAATCTGTCGTTTTGTCTTTCTTTCTAACGATCTTTGTCTAGGTCTTTTTATGTGTAGACTATTTCAGATGAATATTTCTTCCCAAACTGTCAAAATCACACTGACCGCAAACTTTATACTCGACGGCCACAAAGTTTATACGATTATCTTAAAATCATGATTCGTTTAGAACGCATAACAGTGATATTTAATGGAAAAACATAGCTATCTTCTCCTATTGTACATTGTTTAGTTATTAGTCATGTCTATTCTTCCGTCGACAACTCGTTGCTCGTGCTAAGCCTGCTGGTCTCAGCTGTTATTTGGACATCTTTGACGGTCGTTACGGGTAGTCAGAAGCCGGTGTATCTGACAACCAGTCTTACCAAAGGGTATTGTATTACCCAGTCACTGGGTTGTGGTGGTCAGTAGGTAGTCGCTCCATATAAAATACTGGTATTTAGCTCCATTCGATTGGACTGGAACCCGACCCCAACATAGGTAATTGGAAAAAAACTGAGCAGAATGATTTATTTATTTATTTGGCTCACCAACAATTGAATACCCTCATACAAAGATATGAGATACATCCAATATACTTATAGATTAGTGTACCAATTACTTACAGGTAAGCACATCATGTATTACTTGTTTATCGATTTATTTGGGCACCTGCTTAAAATTAGATGAGTTCATATACTCACCGAACATAGATTAAAAAAAAATCATTTAAAATCAAATCAAAAACAAAATTAAAACAACAATCCAAATATAATTAAAATCAAAATTAAAGCCGAAATACAATTAAAATTAAAAATCGAGATGAAATCAGAAATTAAAAATCAAAATGAAATCAGAATCAAAATCAAAATTAAAATCACTACCAAAATTAACATTAAAATTAAAATCAACACTAAAATTAAAAATTAAATAACAATCCAAATACAGTTAAAATTAAAATAACAATCCAAGTACAATTAAAATCAAAATCCGAATAAAATAAAATCTAAATTAAAAATCTAAATGAAATCAGAATTAAAAATTAGAATCAAAATCAACGCTAAAATTAAAAACAAAATCAAAACAAAAATTAAATGTTTTTAATCGAAATGAAAATTAATAATTAAATTTACCTACACTAAGATGATTTTGCAGGTTTTTTAACATAAATACTTCGGAACCTACCAAGTGAGTCAGAGTGCACATCCACAAGATCACTGCAGCCACATAGGCTCGGAGAATTAGCACCAAGGACGGAGGATGTAAGGGGGTTATAGGAGCACGTGGGATTTTCGTGGGTACACTAAATTTAATCCTGCTCAACAATTGAGGGCAGTAAATTTTACCTCTCAAAATTTTAAATAAAAATAACGAATTCAGTAGGTAGCTTAGGTACATCTCTCCTCTTCTGTAGGGAAATTATCTTGAAATGCAAGAGCCTCTCTTTATATGATCGTTTCTACTTAGCTATGCCGGAAGAGTATGCTAAATGCCACATAAATCGTTTCTGAACCCTTTCCAATCTTAGTGTGTGAGGTCTCCATACAGTGCTGCATTATTCCTACGAGCAGTGGACCAAACAATTATGAAGCAGGATTTTAGTCTTACTGCGACGGAAACAGGTAACACATCTTATGACGAACCCAAGCATTCTGGAGGCTTTTTTAACTGCATTCACTATGTGTGGTACGAATGTTAACTGCCTATCGAACAAAACTCCCAAGTCTCCTATCTGTTCCACTTCCTGAATTAAGTTGCCACTAACGTAATAAGCAGATCGTTTAGTTTTTCTGGTGAATTTCACGTGGAAGCACTTGCTGATATTTAAGCTCATATCGTTATCATCACACCACTTTACTAATACGTCAATATCCCTCTGTAGCGACTCAACATCAAGGTCTGAATCAATGACTCTGCAGAATTTTTAATCGTCAGCATACATGTAACACTCAGAAAATTTCAACTCATTGGCGAGATCATTACCAAATAAGTTAAATAAAACCGGGCCAACATGTGATCCCTGTGGGACGCCAGATGTAACCTTGTAGGAGTTCGATTGCTAACCATTGAGGGCACCAAAGAAGGATTGATTGAGTGCGTTCAGAAAAGTTTGAAAACTATATAGAAAATGTAGGTAGGTACTACACTAAATAAATCAGACCAGGGAAAAACATACAAACTTAGAATATAGAGAAAGTCTTGTACCGAAGATGCAGTTCAGTAAAATATTTTTCACTTAGTTGCTTTTTTGAACTCTGTTGTTTTTCCATTGCAAATAGGCTTTTTTTACTTATTCTTTACATTCTTACAACACCAAAAGAGAAAGGCCTTTATTTCATCTAAAACAATTCAGCTTTAAAAATATTATCTAGATGCTAGATTAGTAACTCGATCACTTGTTACTGAGAATTGCACAAAATATTGCAGATGTTGTGCACTTCTTATTTTAGTTATAACAGCGTTTGTGGTTGCAGGTGCAGGGGCCATTGCAATAGCGGTTTGAAACGTCGCATACGCATAACGGTGGACATATTATTACTGTAATAGTTAACTTGACGGTGGCATGGCCGTGCCCTCTTGCGGCTTGGACTTCTTTTGTTTGAATGCGGGTTATTAAGACTTCATAATTTCAGCCGAAAGACGTCCACTGTTGGACATAAGCCTCCCCCAAAAGGGGGGATTTGCCATAATCGCCACGCTTGGCAGGCGGGTTGGCGATCGCAGTATGATGGTCAAATGCATAGAGAACGCTGCTGCCCATTCTCTAGTAAGTCCCTTAGTCGCCTTCTACGACACCCATGGGAAGAAATGGGGAAATTAAGACTTAGGGATTGTTGGTTAGTAAAATGAAATTGATAAAAGCAAAACAGAGGGATGAAAGTAAAGATCGAATATTTGGAACAGTGGCTGAGTAATCTGCTTCTGCACTCTGATCGCAGGTTCAATTTCCAAACAGAATAAAGTTACTGGTAATCTAAAAGACCCACAAACTGCGTATTTTACAGTCAGGGAAATTAATTGTTTATCAAATTGACACACTACGCCAATTTCCCTTGTTATAGCCACTTATGCAAAGAATGAGAGTAGAGATTTGAATATACCTGCGGAAACTATAAGTTGATATTAAATAATTTCTTAAGGGCATATAGACTTCTACAGCGTAGGTATACCAATATATGTTTCTTTCTTTGTGACAATAAACTATTATTATTATTAATTTGCTAAACAAGTACTTTTTAGTATTTTAGTTATAGGTACCTTTATATCTCGCGTATACTATGGCCATGCAGAGATGCGTCCATCCGTTGCATTAGTTTAGTTATCGATCTTCTGATATAACAGTATCTATTTTTCAGCCGTTTTTAAACGGTTGGCTAAATGGCCCGCCGAAACCTTTTTTAGAGTGTTTCTAAATTAAAGAACTTTATTTTAATCTGTCTCTAAATCGAATTGGTCAACTGTCAATTTTATTCTAGGTATTATATTTATTGCCTATTTATATCTGATAGTGTCTTTGTTGGTTAAATTACTGATTTCAAATAGGTAACTATTAATAATAAGTTTACCAATACGGAATGACTCCAAGGCTATCTATCTACTACATAGACCCAATATTTAAGGATGGGCGTAATTATTATGCTGGTTACTTCTACCCTACTAGATATTGGGCCATACTGCACAATCCGTTTCGGGTTGATTTTATTTGACTCTAGCGGCCCGTCCCGGGTTCGCACGGGTGGACATTTTCCATTCCAGTAATAAATGTAACCTCTGTTACTCAGGGATAATGTAGCATTCTAATGGTGAAATAATTTTTGAAATAGGTCCAGTTTTTTTTACTTTATTCGTTACAAACATACAAAAATGTTATCTTTATAATATTACTGTAGATTTATTAAGCTGACGTTGCCTATTCTTTCAGGAATTCAGGTACAGCCTTTCAGGTCAAGTGACCTATGTAGGTAAATAAAGACGGCACCAAACATTCGGCATCTACCATCTATGGACTAGAATAAGCAGCTGAATTAAGAAACAAGAGGTGGTAGGTGCCTAAATCATAATTTCCGCAATCTATATTTATAAATCAGGCAGCCTACTAAATCTATCGCCATTACTTTCTGAAACATGCAAAATAATCATCAAACAATACATTTGAGGGCACGTTTGACATCATTACAGACTTAACAATACTCTGTCATGGTAAAATCCTCTCTGTTCCTTTAAAAAATAAGGTGAGTATCGACGGTAAATGAACAGATCATTGTTAAGCAACGGTTTGTCACGGCTTTAGTCAATTCACGTGACGAAGTTAGCCAATTTTTTATGAAACTGATGTTTCATGTTCCGTCAGAACCGCGCGTGATCCCTTGACTGTCGAGAGTGAAGTAAGATGGGCAGGTTCTGTTTCTTTGTTCGAGCGTTAGGTAAGGTTACTTAGAGGCTCGTGGATGGATGAAAACGCTCGTAGATCGATTAACCTATGAGCTCGAGCAAGTTTATTCAAGGCTATAGTCAACTTTGGACCCATTCCAGCTTTAGTCCGGCTGCCTGTCATTTACATGCCCTGCCAGTCGTCAGAGGCAGCTGAAATCAGAAAAAGCAAAAAATCCCTAGGAGCTAGCCATTCCTTGTTTATACACAACATAACATAGGATTAGTCAGCTAGGAAAAGCTGGAAAAATATACTTTTTGAAAAATATACATATGTTTAAAGTTAGTGAAATTGATTCAGTAGTAAATTAGGAGCAAACTAGTTTCAGGTCTTGTCACTCGTAGTCATTACCTGGGAAAAGGGAGCTAACAAAGGTTAGCTAGTCAGGGTCGCAGCCTACTGTTCTACTGCCTAAACGATATTTGGAACGCCCACAACAGAGTAGATAAGCACCATGAGTTGGTAGGTAGGTACCTAAATAGTCGGTAGGAAACACAATCATGTTTTTTAATCGATTCCCCAGGGCGGAAGGTATTACCAAACAAAATGACATGTCATTTTGTAAATGTCAAAGACATGTCGATGTGATGACATCGATGTAAAAATCAAAAATACAAACTTCGAGGAAATATTTTTTGGTGATTTGCCCAGTCTGGTGAGATATCTGAGCGGAGAGTATCTGATGATCTCAATTTTCATTATGGAACAAGCTGTTATAAAGAGTATTGAAAGATTGGCAGGCCAAGCTAGTCATGGTACCTTCGTGGACTTTTGCTATGGAAATATTTCTGACCGACCTCTATCTGTGGGACTCGGTGGAGACTTAAAGGAAGGATGCCAAACCTCGGAGCGAGATCTGACTCATGTGCAAGGTAGATCACCTTCATTTTAACCCTCAACGCAAAAAGAGGGTTGTTATAAGTTTGACCGCTATGTGTGTCTGTCTATCTGTCTGTGGCTGCGCCATAGCTCTTAAACGCGTGAACCGATTTGGGTGCGGTTTATTTTTACCTTGGCCGTAGTTGGCTAAAAAGATCTAAGTGTTTTGAGGAAATCGCCTTCTTATTTAACGAACGTGACCGTAAAATTGTCATTTGTTACAATTCATTTAACTGCTAGGAACTGAGATTTTTATTTCGAAGTAAATATTTTTAGTTTGGTTTCTAATGCAATGTCGTGAATTTGCTTAAGAATAAATCAAGAAAAAAGTAAAGAGAGTATTGTCGCAATGAAATTGATCTAATAACAACGCGGAATCCATTTTACGAACTTATTTCAGTCTTTTATTTACATCTAAGTATTGTCTACAATCTAGGCGAGACTCCACATAAAATCGCTAACGTAGTCTTAACTAAGTCTTTTCTTAATAATATCTAGATAGGTTAGGTATTTTAGCCATATTCACAGTTTTAGTTGTTTCCGTCTGATTCAAGTTTTTTTGGGGTTTCACCTCGGTTCAGAAAGCGAGGCGGCCTGAAAAAAGTTGTTCATAAGTTACCGTTTTATAAAGAAAATTATTGAGATCATGGTGGCACTAATATGGTGTTGTCTGTTTAGGTAAACTTGGAACTGTATCCGAAACTAGAATGAAATATTCATCAACCTCATTTAATCATAATATTAATACTAGAAATAAGGACAAACTACGTGTTCCCTTTCACCGGCTTCATAAGGTTCATAACTCTTGTTGGTCTTGGTATAACTTTAAACAAGCTTCCCTCTTCTTTGCTAGATTTGCATTTTACTATTCTGTCAACGACTCCTTAAACGATAATAATTGTTGGTCGCTGTGATTAACTCAAGACAATGTTCGTGTTCTTTCACCAGTATTAGCCTGACTACTGACGGGTTATATAATTATATTAGTTCATATAATGGTTTATTTTATTTGCCTGTACTATGTTTTCAATGTTTTGTTGGTATATAGGCCTGTGCTAGCTGACATATGGCAAATTTAATGTTTTTTGTGTTTCGTAATGTTAATTACCTACTACTGTTTAGAATCAAGTTCTTCTAACTTAACAGACAGCTGTGCTGTTGGGGAATTTGTTGCGCCGCTTCTTCTTCCCAGCTAAAGCACTAGGAAGTGGTGAAGGGCGGGCGTATTGGGGGGACTGTCTTATGTAATTTTGACGTTCAAAAAGAGCTCAGCCTAGTTTGAATAAATGACTTTTAATTTTGATTGGTTTTTCTAGGTACATCTTCCACATTATTAAGTTTGTGATTAAAGGAATCGCATGACTGTCCGTATGGAAACTTAGAGCTTTCAGTTCAGCTAAAACAATAGACTTAAAAGGCATGTTATCATTCAGACATCGTCAAGTTAAGTCAAACCTTTTAAACTTTTTGAATTTCATGGAATTCCAATGGACTGCCACTAACATAAGGAGGTAATTACGTGCACCTCCATACGTTAGTGGCAGTGGCAAACGACGATGATGCCTCGAGAGGCATCATCGTCGTTTCAGCCGAAAAATGTCCACTCCTGAACATAGGCCCTAGCACCACTAGTTCGAACGGTTCTGTGCTTGAGTGCTTCTTGCATCCAGCGGATTCCTACGACCTACACCAGGTCATCGGTCCACCTTGTAGGAGGCCTTCCAACGTTACATTTTTCGGTACGCGGTCGCTACTCCAGAACCTTTCGGCTCCATCGGCCATCTGTTCTGCGAGCAATTTTGTGATTAGCGTGCTTCGACGGACTGATTCATCATCATATTCAGCGTTACCTACACTATTTTTGGAAGATCTTTTTATGTCCCACCAGCGACCACCGCTAGAATGAGTGGCAATGAGCCATGGAACTATAGAACAGATACACCGTATTACGGATACTATAAGTCGCGCACTAGAATGCAAACAGTAGGTACTGCTCTGCTATCTTCCTGGATATTAGCCAGGCATTTGACAGAGTATGGCATAAAGGACTTCTTTTCAAACTTAAAAAGCTTCGTCCCACACTCTTTCTTTCTGATTTTACGATCATATTTACGCAAGAGATGCTTTGAGATGAAATTTAACAACGAAGTTAGTTCTTTGAACGTAATACTCTCAGGAGTCCCACAAGGAAGTATACTGGGACCAATACTATACTTGCTGTTTACTGCAGACCTGCCAACACACGCTGATACTATGACTCTACCTATGCGGGATATATCGTAAATCAAGCCTGTCACATGAAAGCAAGATAGCTATTTACAAAACCATCCTCAAACCCATCTGGACTTACGGAATCCACCTGTGGGGTACCGCTAGCAACAGCAACATAGAGATTCTTGAAAGATGTCAGAGCAAGACATTGCGAGCCATGCTAGACATACCCTACTACGTGAGCAACAAATACATACATGGGGATCTAAATATCAACACTGTCAGACAAAAGATTGCCAGACATAGTGAACGCTATCAGATGAGAATCTCAACTCACGTCAATGAACTGGCACTAAAACTAGGCACAGAAAGTGTCACACATTCCCGATTGAAACGGCATAGTGTCCCCACGCTTACCGCAAGATTTGATCATACCATGATATGAAAGGAACTCTCAACAATTCCTTCTGCCAGTAATACACAGAACGCGACAGTTCAACTGAATGGCTTACTGTGTCTAACACAGATCGCCATACATCTTCACACAGACGCGACGCGACACTTGTAGAACAATTTCCACGAACTTTTCATAGAAATTGTTCTACGAGAGTTGCGTCGCGCCTGCTTGTGGGAGTCTTTACGTTAGAAAAATGCTTTGTTGTTTGGTTACCTACATAAAACAATCACTTCTAAGTATTTGAAAACTTAATATCCACAACAATATACACCTTATCACAAATAATTAAAACAGTTAATCAAATCGCAAATAAAGCTCCAATTCGTATTGATCTACATTACTTGTAGGTACTTGTAAAAACGTAACGGTAAGTAGGTATATTATTATTGCACGCTGGGTCAAGGTTGAGGCGTGCGTACTTTCGTTTCGGTTAACGTTTTTGTGATAAAAAGTCGTATCTATACTGACTGTCAGGGCCTGATGTTAAGATAGGTGGCAGATCGGGATTTGTATCAGCTTTTTTTAACAGAGTTATTCAAACTACGACAGGTGTATTCTGATTTAAGAGGTTCCTACCTACTTCGTCCAGCTAAACTGCTAGAAACTGGTGAAGAGCAAGCGTTTTTGAGGACTGCGTTATGTAAAGGTGACGTTCAATAAGTGCTGACTTTCAGCCTAGTTCGAATAAATGACTTTTGATTTTGATTCTGATTTTGTAGTGACAGATTTACCACCGACCTGCCTATTTTTAATAGGTAGGTATTGCCCCAAAAACAGAAAGCTTTTCTCTTTGTACCATGATTTTTCAACAGGTGTTTCCGCGTTTAGGCAGTGATGGGGCAGTAGCCGAACGATTGGCTCCCACCATGTGTCGTATTCGCATATGCGAGATTGAATTGGGCGGTGTCTGACTGTACCCGTAAATTGTATCGCATCTGATCATCAGTAGCAATCAGTAGAAATTCATGAGCCTTGCCTTTTACCAACCCATGAGCTAACATACATTAACCCAACCATTCTGCTCTATATTTTAGCAAAAAACGACATTGAGCAGAAAGCTCCCAATTTTATGTTTATGTTTATTTTATGTTTTTTTTTTATCTGCTTACGAAATCCAATCAAGTTCCCATATACAAGTAAATAATTAAATGACATCAAGGTGACAGACAATGTGCTTTCATTCAATCACAACAAAGCTGCCTTGGACACTAATATTTATTGATAACAATCATTTAAGTAGGTAGGTACTTAGTGTACCTACTTATGCAATCAGTGATTGCTAAGATCATAGCAACAGTCGACAATGGCCACTGCTGAAACCTAACTACTTTAGGAACTATAATTAAATGTGTATATTTGATATTTATACCTTGGGGGCTTGCTTATGGGCTGGGTGGCTAAATAATGACTGCCGCACGGGTCGAGAGATCAGGTTAAGGTACACTTGCTGCTGTTGGCCCGTGGATGGGAAAGCACGTCAAGCTGTTGGTCCCGGCTGCCATTCATGGGCCTTTGACGGTCGTTACGGGTCGTCAAAAGCCCGAAAGTCTGACAACCAGTCTTACCAAGGGGTATTACCTCGTAACTGGGTTGTGGAGGTCAGATAGGCAGCTGACCCTAACATAGTTGGTAAAAGGCTGGGCAGATGATGAATAGCTCGATCCTCAAACAAAAGAGTTGTTACCTAGTTACCACTACTCACACTAAGCAAACGTGCGTATGGAAGAACACTACTGTTCATCGTCTTGAACTCAAGATGAAGGGGATCTATTCTTCTGACAAAAGTGATAGAAGCGTTTTATTGAATTTTTTTTTTTTTTTTTGTCTTGTTTTTTGTTTCACTTTTTGGGTTTTGTTTTGTTGTAGATTAAGTATATGTTTGTGTTTTATTTTTAAACAGTATCTGCGATTGGATACGGACACTGTCTTTTTGTTGAGGTTTTTCGCAAAACTCCATAAAGGGGTTACCTTTCCTTGTTAGCCGCATAAGTTTTTGTACAGTTGTACAGTACGAGTGTCCGCCCCCCACGTAGCCAGGTGTTCAGCTTGGACGTAAGGTAGGATTTTAGGGGGCCATTGAATTTATTAGGTACCTACATCTTTTCATGATGATGATTTTCAGGATTGCTAGCAATGCTAGCAGCTCAAACAACTACTGTTTTAGGCGTCTCATTTTGTGCCAAAGTCCACTATCAAATTGAGGATACAAGAGACACTTCTAGTGTCTATTGTAGGCTGTTGTTACTTTAAATAATAGTTTTACATAACTGAATAAAGACAAAATTTCAATAACTATACAAACAGCTTTCCTAATTCACGATCTGAACAATTATCATCATGCTTTGTTATCACGACTCCTCGCAGTGAGCCTTTCGAATGTCTTTCATAGTCTTCACAGTTGATTAGTAGTGATTGTGATCATTCACAGGTTTTCTTTTGTATTGAATCCGTGAAAGAAGGCTTCGGCGAAATTCTTGGAAATTGAGAAAATTTGGTAGGTTCTTTTGTATGGTTTGGGCTAGACTTCTAATACCTAGACAATATCCTGTAGACTGCCTATAGACTGTAAGTATTTTTTTGTGCCAGCCATAGTTGTGGTGTGGTTGTATTAAGTGGGACTGACAAAATTATGAAGTTACTAGCTTCTGCCTACGGCTTCGTCCGCGTGTTCCTAACTTGTTCCCTCTAACCACCCTGACGTATCGCATCGTCTGCCCGGTCTACTTCGTTTTCGCTAACCATTATTTCTTATTCCTCGGTTCCTAAAAGTTATATATAGTCCTCCAGACCGTATTTTGGCCATGGCAGCCAATCTCTATGGAGACTAGCCTTCGGCGCGGGAGATATTAAAGTGCACAAGTGTGTGCAGGCACAGGTGCACTCGCTCTGCCCTCACTTTCATAATGCGATGGGACGGCAATCCGACACGACCGGAGAGAGATCAGACGCAGGACCAACGGCGGTGGAGTCAAAGCGTGATGTTAAATCACTTATAGATTTTCACAGAAGTTGGACAATCAAAATCTGCTGTGTCACAAGCTAAAGGACAAGCAGAAAAACCAAACGGGGCATAACAGAGTCGCTCAGTATCGAGCGCGACGAAAACTGTTGTGATGGATCACGAACAGCAGGTTCCACCGAAGAACTCATGCGATGAGGATGGCTTCATCAAGGTGGACAGAAAGAAGAGGAAGCCTAGTTATCGCAACCAGTGTGGGACGGCGCTGGCAGATTCTAACATGCTGCTACGTCCTGCAATACCGACGACGCTGCTAGACGTGTCCCGATTGCACCACTCTAAGAAGACTGAGGACATCGTAGAGTACACACGGGTGAAGACACCAAAAAAAAAAAAAGTTTCCTCAAGGAAGAGTTTTGGCCGAAAGGTGTGCTGTATCGGCGTTTCCGCGGCCAGCTACGCGACACCTCGCAGCGTAACACGACGCCGTCACTTCGTGTGCAGTAGTTTTCAAATTTGTTAAAAAAATATGTATTAGTTTATAGTTATTGTTTTTATAAGTACTTATAATATTATGTATTGTGTTTTATGGGCCTTAGTTGCCTGAAATAAAGGACAAATAATAAATAATAATAATAATCAAAGCAAAAATTATTCACAATAAACAAACTATTTATCTTTATCATTAGTAAGATAGATTATTCTTTATGGTTATCAAGTTTTATCCTTTTATCAAAAACACAACCAGATTTAGAATGAATATAAAAACTTGAACTCAACTTGTGAGGGAGGACTGACGTGTGACGACCTACGCAAGTAGCTGGGCAACATTTGGCATCAGCTGTGACTGACCCCATCATCATCTGCCTAGCCTTTTGCCAACTAAGTATGTTGGGGTCGGCTTCCAGTGTAACCGGATGCAGCTGAGTATCAGTATTTTATATAGAGCGACTGCCTAGCTAACCTCCACAATCCAGTTACTGGGTAATACGATACCTCTTGGTAAGACTGGATGACTAACAGGCTTCTGACTGACTGGCAAAGGTCTGCGAATGACTGGCGGGCCGGGACCAACGGTTTTACGTGGTTTCCGAGGCATGGGTCCCCCCATGCCTCTCGGTATGTAAAGACGGTCACCAATCCACGGACCAACCGCGGCAAGCGTGAGCGATGGACCTGTGCGGTAGTCATTAGTTAGCCAGAAACCCTTCCATAACATTCATAAAGAACCTTAAGCAAACTTAAAGAAACATAAGTTAACCATGTAACCGCTTTGCTTACATGACGATGTTATTTGCTTCGCATAATATTCTTTACATAATAAATTGTTTAACTTCCTTTCAAACTTCTTCCATCGTACTGCTTAATATTTGTGCAAAGGTAGAATTTTTGTGTTCTTTCATTTTATAAAATCGATTGGATTTGACAGGAGTAATTAAAGTGATTAACGTTATAATTGCGTTGTTTATTTTCGCTTCGTTTGTTGTGGATGCAAAAAAGGTTAAGTTTGGGGTACGATGTTTCATAGTGAAATCAATCAGGAATTATGGCAATTACAACCTCGTAAAGGATCTAGGTCGACTTAACCTGTAACCCTGTATATATAACTATCCTGAAACCACATAAACACAGATACTCAGTTAAAAACTTGAAATATGAGTGGGCTGAAAGATTAATAACAAACTAGGGGCGCGTTCCCATCACGCATTAAACTAGGTACAGCCAGGGCCGTCTGTTCCGTTGGCCACTCGGGGTAAGTGCCCAAGGCCCCGTGATGATCCATGGGGCCCTCTAGTTTCTGCCAGCGTCGTAGCTAGAGGCTTTCAACAGAAAACCTAAGTTATCTCACTTTTATCGCTCATACATCCTTCACTTTCTTAGTTCTACAACTTCCCTGCACAAGCCGGCAAAGTAAGTCCTATTTCTGTATGAATGGTCAAAGGAAAACCAAACCCATCTGAGGAAGCGACGCGCGTGTTAAAATTGTCGATTTGATTTCGCTCGTTTTTGAATTTGCCATAGGAGCCCAGTGCCCAAAGTACCTACAGCTGGCGTAGCTATTGTAGCTGAGCAGCAGACTCCTATCTTACCCTCCCATCAGTAACTAACAGAACGGTTATAGCAAGCACAACCCGGCTGTAGGTGGCATGTCTACCGGTACGACCTACGGGCACGACCACAGAAACTTACATTAAATTCCTCCTATGACGTCCAACGCGAATTATAAAAAGTCCCTGGATGACCGAGCGTTGCTCGGTTCTTTTTTTGGTTTGACTTTTTCTAAATATGAAACCTTGGTAAATCGATTTATCGCCTCCGAAACCCCCTGCATACTAAATTTCATGAAAATCGTTGAGGCCGTTTCCGAGATTCAGATTGCAGCAGCAATGTATGTATATACAAATATACATACATTGCTCTTTTAAAGGTATTAGATGTTTAAGACAATAAAATTTTCTTCAGCCAGATAGGATTGACCGCTTCTAGAAATCATAGTAACCGGCTTCATATTACGGCGCTTACACATGCACCCATACTGCTGCAGACAGGCTGCCGAGTGCGTTGGAGCCCTTTTAAATTGCCTGTTTTGTGCATCTTATTACACTTACAACTGCAACATTTGATGCGGACGCCTATAATTCGAACTGTTGTCTAAAAGAATCTGAGCCTCCTAAAACAGTTATATAAATAAGTGTCTACTTATTTCATTTGTTTCTTAATGCTGATAGTCTGCTTAATGCTTTCAGAGAGGTTACCTACAGAGCAACGCTTCGTCGCATTTAACACACAACAACATCACACTAATATTCCCCGAAGGGATAGGCAGAGGTGCATAGTAACACCCATATTACTGTTGTATTGCAGTTTTATAGCACATTTAGGGATATAATGAACAACATTATTAGTAGAACTAGATTCCGCCCGCGGCTTCACTCGCGTGGAAGTCGGAAATTGTCCCGCAGGAACGTACTACCGAGATAAAAAGTATTCTATGTGTTAATCTAGTTTATAATCTATCTGTGTGCCAAATTTCACCAAAATCCGTTCAGCCGTTTTTGCGTGAAAGAGTAACAAACATCCATACATCCATACTCACAAACTTTCACATTTATAATATGAGTAGGATTAATCGACAAAGGAAGTCTATCAACACGTTATGTCTAATTTTGATTAGCTAAATTGGCCGGAAAAATTTATAAACAAGCAAAGGCTATTCAAGCCATGTCATAAGATACCTCCTACGGGAATCCCAGGCTGATTCCCGGCCACCGTAGTCGCGGGCTTGCGGACGGCGAGTAATGGGTAGCTCGCTGGCCGGTAAGGACCAAGCCCGGGTCGACGGCGCGTTGTGTTCCACGCGCGCCTCAAAGAGATGTCAGCACCAACTGGTGGGGTCCACAAGGGCCGATGCCTGCCAGGGGTGCGGGTTGTTCGAAAGAGATATCGCGGCCCCTGGCACACAGGCAACTGAGGGAACACGGGTGGCTGACACGCCCTCCTGCTCCACCCAGAGCGGGAGAAGTAATTTGATGATTTCCCACCCAAAAAAAAAGGGGAACTATGTGTAGGTACAGATATAATGTTCTCACTGCTGAGACATAGGCCTCTTCTCTGTGAGAGGGAATGGGCAATAATACATCACGCAAGACCAGTGCGGGTTGCTAGATGTCAGATATCTACGATTTTTTGGTTCTAGGACATGCTAATTTCCTCTCGGTGATTTCCTTCACCGTTTTGAGAGCTGTGGTGATGAAATTAAATACACAGCAGAAAGTGCATGCGTTCGAAATCGAACTACAACGTAAGTCGGGGCCGACGGCAGTCGGTTCATATAAATTAGTGTCTGATTATTTTATTGGTTTCTTCATGCTTTCAGTTGAAATTACAGCTGCAGCGAGACGTTACCTACCAAAGCAACGCTTCGACGCATTTAATTGTTGTTGCATTGCACTTTTTAAAGCTAATTTAGAGATAATATACGTAATGTTAACAATATTGTAAAGCGTTATTGGACAAGAGAAACTGATGCAACAGTTATTCAAGCCATGCCAATAATCCAATAGGATTATTGGCTTGGCATACCAATAGGTATGGCTTGAATAACTTTAGGACTAGTGTCTCCTGTCAACGTATTAGCGTTAACTGTTTATGAATCAACTAGCTGAATTTGTAAACGACGTTTATGAATATAACTCGTTTAATAATCAACTAAACTAAATTTGCAAACGTACCTAACGAGCTGAGCAAAAAACTTACGATAAAAAAAATCCACCAACATGACCGTCGCTCGAAATCTATGATTTTCGAGCGACGGTCATGTCGTAGAATTTGAACTCTAAGTAACGTACACAAGAGTTGATTTTTGAAATATTTCTTCTAAGAAAATTATACCAATATAAGAATAGTTGAACGTCGCAGCGTTGAATAAAACCGTTCAATGAATGAACGTTACAAGTCGACATTACTTGCACGTTAACTCGTTGACGAATTTAACTAGTTGATCAACTAGATGATAAATGTAAATCAACGTTAACGTTTGTTGTTTTGATAGGCCACATCATAGTTGCATTTATTAGTAAATAGATATCTTAATAATAATAATATATTGTGCTTGTCTCACAACTACGGATATATGTTCAATAATTGCGAGGACGCTGGCACCCTAGACACAAATTAAATCTTACATTGGGTGCCAGAGTTCATCGAAAACACTCTTTCCGTTTAGTTGTAACGATGCATAGTGTTTATACTAGTGTTTTTGTACAACCTAAGGTAATATTTTTTTTTTTTTTTTTTTTTTTTAACGTTACGTTAACGGAAAAACCATCAACGACCCATCACTAGACTGCCTTAGCGATTCATAATTGTTGATTCATAGGATAATCAGCCTATAATGTTTCCACTACTGAGACGCAGCCTTACTCTCTGTGAGAGGCAGTGGGCCGTAATCCACTAGACAGGCCCGGTGCGGGTTGGTAGATGTCACATGTCTTCGAATTTTTGCTTCTAGGACATTACATTCTAGGACACGATTCCTCACGATGTTTTTCTTCGACGTTTTGAAAGCAATGGTGATTTAATAATTTACACAAAATAAAACACCCGTCTGGGTTCGAACCAACGAACTACAACTTGGAAGTCGAGGCCGATACCGATGGGTTACCACAGCTCCAATCTTGATTGGCTCTTTGGAAACAAAACGGGCATTTTTGTTAATTACTTAGTAACTGCGTTCTTCTTTTCGTCAGAAAATATCATTGCCCCCTTTACCTTTTTTTATCTTTGAAATAAATCTGAAAGTATTGATGAAGGGAATTAGACCTTCTTAGTTATATGGTAGATACACTTGTTATCAATAAAGACAAACTCAACTTTATACTATAGTTTTGGGTGACATTAGCAGATTAATAAAATAATCGTGATTAATATCTGTTTTGTGAATTGCGTAACGATTTTGATACAATGTAGTTATATCAGTTTGCCTCATTTTGGTATGCTTAGAAGACATTATCCCAGTCTCAATTGTGGGGTAGGGTACGAGTTGATTGAGCTCTCTGGGACAGCACCTCGACCTGTGGAACAGGTGACATAGACCTTGAATCCATGAGTGAAGAAGCCATGAGATGTGACGTTACATGTGTGTTTCTTATTCTTTATTTTTTCTTACGATATTCATAGAGCTTATTTAATGGGTAGACTTCCCCCCCAGTGGGGTTCCCGCATTGTCGTTGCGGGGGGGCTCAGTAACCGTGGTCCCACCTCCCACGGTGAAGCGAAGAGGAACCCCAAGGTGGGGCCGCTCGTCAGGGCTTGTGCCTCCAAGCCGACGACGTAGCGGCCAAAAAGTAGGTTGCGGTGAGGTGCATCGCAACTGAGGCGGGCCGCGATGTCGAATGGGAGGCATCGCGGCTGAGGGTTACAGGCTGCGGCGGAGGAGGAGTGCCGGTACTTCTGAGTAGCGCTCTTCCCTTCCGTAGCCTGGACGGGGCCGCCACCGTTTGATGGCGGACGCGGTGGGGCCGCAGGGGAAGAGGAGTGTCGGTATAGCGTTGGCCGCTCTCCCTATCCCCTGCGGCCGAAAAGTGGTTGGCGGCGGGGCCACTGTACTGACCCGTCGCAGGAGGACGTCAGCAGCAGCTGGTGGGGCCCGCAAGGGCCGATGCCTGCTAGGGGTGCGGGTTGTTCGAAAGAGATACCGCGGCCCCTGGCATACGGGCAGCTGAAGGAACATGGGTGGGTTTTAGTCAGTAAAAGTCTGACACGCCCTCCTGCTCCAACCAGAGCGGGAGAAGTCATTTGATGATTTCCCACCCACAAAAAAAAAAAAAAAAAAAATGGGTAGACTTTATTATGAAATGCGCTTCTATTTTTAACCGACCTCAAAAAGGAGGAGATTCTCAATTCGTCTGTATGTTTTTGTTTTTGTGTGTACGTTTCGCGACATGGGATCCGGAAATTGTAGATCGATTTCGAAAATTCTTATCTTAATGTATGCTGTACTGTATGGCCTCAAGAGTGGTCCCTTATTTATAAATGTTATTAATTTTCATCTCTTCTATTCGAAAAGTGTCGTTTTGTTCCTCTATAAGCGGGAGCTTTTCTTCACTAGACTTTTAAGCGGGCAGTAATGAGATTTGAATTTGGAACATGTATAGTCCATAGAAATCGAACGCAAATTGTATAAATTACTGGCTGTAAGTGTTGGCTGTACGGTGCGGGGAGGCGCGGTAACAGAAAAAAAATCAAAAGCGCGCGATTTACTTCCCTGTTCTTGTAATCGGTACGGACTTTATTGTATTTTGCAAAAAAAAATGAGTTCCACGTCGAGTTCTGAAAGTGATAGTGCATTAACTCCTGAAACAATAAAAATAGAAGCTAATAACGTCATACAAAACTTAATACCTACGAAATCTCGGGAGAAATATTAAAAGGCCTATAATTATAACAATTACATACTATGGAAAAATAGAAAAGGAGCGAAGACATTTTCGGAAAGTGTATTTATGGCCTATTTTCAAGAATTAGCCAAAACTAAACAACCTTCTACTCTTTGGAGTGTTTATTCTCAATGCTTAAATCTACAGTTAATATCAATAAAGATATTAAAATTAACAGCTACTCAAAAGTGTTTCTTATTTATTTTCTCATAGAAGGAGATGAAAGTAGAGTATATGACTCGAGAGCAAAAATATTTTTCCCTCAGGCGAGGTTTCCTTCGCTTCGCTCTGGATTCAAAATAGCGCCCTCGCCGTAAAAATATTACTTTGCTCCCTTGTCATACAATCTACTATTTGCTTTGGTACCTAGTTTTTGCGTTTACTTCGATAATGCGTTTTTAATTCACTTTGTGTATCTTGATGACATTCTACTAAGTGCCTACTTCCTATCACTGTTGTTTCATAGCATGTACTTAGTGTTGGTATACGAATTGGTAGTGGGTAGGTACCTACCATAACTAAGAAGTGAAAAATAAGAACTTTTTCCAAAAAAACACTAGTTACATTTTTTTTTGGAAGTCGGTTGTTTTTGTTGTTTTAAGTTTTATTGTCCGTTAAGATAGAACCAGAGAATTAGTACCTAATAGATACATCGCG